>CM052716.1:33788040-33830184 GCA_028551405.1 Uromys caudimaculatus | reverse complement strand
CCTAGAGCCCTGTGGCCCAGGCTGAGGTTCCCAGGTCCCGGTGAACAGCAGTGCTTGTCTTAACCCCACTCACGGCTTTTCCACGCTCATGGGAGAGTAGTTTTCTCCTGGCGTTACTTCGCTATGGAACCCTGGTGGCCCAGGCACACGTCTCCTGCCACAGATGGAAACCACTATTGATCCCCTTTTTAACATAGAGTATTGGTATGCAGATTTCAGTAGGAATGCCAACTTCTTATTCCTTATCTCTTCACAACTTTCCTGCTCCTTCCATACATGTCATGTCAAATCAGTATTTACCTTCCCTTTGGTTCTACTATGTAAGTAGTAAGCAGAAGATCAGTGAACATATCTTTGATGCCAACTCTAGAAGAGTATGGTAGATGGACGAGAAGTCTCTTTTACTCAAGAATAAATATAGAATCTTAAAGTTGGTAAACCACCAGGCTAATTCTATCATTGTACCAAAGAGGTGATTCATTACATTGAAAAGCCTATTCGTAATGTCTTTCTTAATCTGTTTCTTCTATTTACCTCTCTTAAATCTAGTCTTCTGTCTCTTGCTGTCATGCTCCACTTGAAAAGAGATCTTAAAAAGCACTATATGCACTGAAAGAGCCGTGGTATATGTGAACACTGCACAACTAACACTGTGGTTTTCTTCTCTTCGTTTCTCTTATTCTGACAATATTTACTGTGCTCCGAAGTAGAATCCTTTACATGACATTCATTTCTACTCAGTGTGACTTATGACTACTGTTCCAATTTGCATCAGGTAAATCCAACATACATCCGCATGATGGAATGTTCCAGTACATTCTGCCTTCCAATAGCAAAGAAGAAGGGACTGGGGTCTTTCTTTATACAGTCTTTGTCCTTATGCCACACAGTTACATCCTAGAAGATACCCTCTATCTACTTCCAATGCTTTTAGTGATCCACATGTCATTTTTAAAAGTGATTTTCTGAAGAAGTGCAAATGCTTAAAGGGGATGAAGGACTGGCAGATATTCCGGAAACTTAATCTAGACTGAAGAAAATCACCAAATTCCCCTCTGGAAGAATGTGAAATGTAAAGAAAAATCAGATTTGGAAGGCATCGTTTGCATACTGGTATTGTGCTGTGATGTGTAGGGATTGACTGTATTGTACAACTCCCCGACATCTAGAAAGTTACTCCAGAGATGGAGGCCTGCTTAACTATGCCGATGTTTCTATTGCCTTGTGCATGTCTGATTTAGCAAGTACTGATTTTTAATCTGAATATTAGACACATTAACTCTTTTCCACACTAACTTTATCTTTAAAGGCCTACTTTATCATATTATCCTTCCCTCACAGATACAAACTACAAGGCACGTGATCAAGGAGGTCACAGAAACCTAACAACTCATTATATGGTTGTATCTTCAAATAACATGCCTGATTTTAAATTATAACATTATTCTGAATGAGTCTTATGAGTTACATATAGCCTATATAACATCCACACAGGCGTGCTATTTATGCAGATTTAAAACATCTTCCTCAAATATTTTCAACAAGAAACAAATATCTCTCAAGAAAATTACTACAATCAAAATCTGTAAAAATTAATCATCTTCACTTTAAAACTAACAATCTATGCTATAGTTAGAAAGGACAATATTTAAAAATACTTCTTGTTAAGTTTAGGAGGAAGACAAAGAGTATTTGGTTTTGCTTTGTGAGATCTAGGTGTGTGGGGGGGTTGCTGAAAGTCACTATGAGAGGGAAGGAAGGTGGCCTGGCCGGAGTTAAGGAGGAGGAACAGGAAGGAGCAATGGAGAGCTCACACGTTGATGAAAGCAAAAGGGGATTACTGGAGGGAGGAAGACCAGTAGGTCGGAAAAAGGATGAATAAGAACAGAGTAGAATGCCTATGTGTGAAAATGTCCAACTGAAATCCATTCCCTTGCTTGCTAACCAAAATTCAATAATAAAGAAACAACATGAAAGGCCAAATAATAATCCAACCTGAACTCCGAAACCTGTGTAACTAATTAGGACGGTAGATGATTCCAGGGCAAAGATCTATAAATGCAAATCTGAACTGAAAATGTGTGGAAAGTGAAAAACAAATTAATCAAGATTTCTACTTACATACTGAAGCCTGCATGACTTCTGGGCTCTCACCTTCCACTAGGACAAACAAGGCTGAATTGGAAGGCGGGGCTGCTTACCTGTCCTCCATAATAAAATTCTTCAGAGTCGTTGTCACCTTCCGAGTCTTCTTCCACAGTACTATTCTGCCTTGACTCCTTCAAATGACAAAGAAGACAATTCCTGTGGTCAAACTAGAAAGCCGCCATAACAGATAGCTCTTAACAGGCAAAATGAGTGGGTTTTATACATAATAAAACTTCAAAATGGAAAAAAGGAACAACAGAGGTAACACTGCAGATGTGATTATTTCATTTAGAGAAGTTTACTGAAAATAAACCTTCCTTAATATTCCAGATGCTAAGGCTTGCAGGTTCACATTTGGTGTACACTAAAAACTGTGTATAATAAATTATGCTTGCAGGTCTTCTCTGATACAATCTTTGACAGGCTCACACTAATTCAGCTCTTAGTTAAAAGTGCATCTGCATTATTTATCCAAGATGGTTTTCACTTCCACTGCCAACACAAAGCAGCAATATGAGAGAGGAAACTTGGAATGGAATGATATAAAATAAATCAAATTATGCAACTAAATATGAATCATATTACAAAGAGAACTTTCAATATACAGGAATGATTTGCCTAGAAATTCAAATTTTGAAATGGTTATTAATTTAATATGCTTTAGCTTGATGTCTGAGTTTTTAATTAACTGAGCCAAACATCTGTCATATATCTCAAGTACAATGAAAAATCACACTAGTAAGTCTATCCCTGTCATGATTAGCAAAGTTTTTTAATGAAGAAGAAGAGAAGGGGGAGAAAGAGGAGGAAGAAGAGGAAGAGGAAGGAAAGAAGAGGAGAAAGAGAAGGAAGTGTAAGAAGAGCAGGAAAAGAAAAAGGAAGAAACAGTATTTCCTTTGTATTCTCAACTCCATCCATCGGTTTTGCTAACCATGCGCAAAGTTCAAGTTCTCCAGGAAAACAAGCAGGACTCTGGATCAAATGAAATCCTAACAGGTTCGTGTCAAGGACAGCTTTATTGAAGCAGTAATTTTCACAGTAGACAGTGAAGGGAAACTCCAGTGAATGGTAGGACACTAACAGCAAGCAAGCAGGCAGGCATAACTGTCAACTGAGAAGCTGTAGTCCCACTGTGCTTTCCCTGCATGATGCCCTGACAGCTAGTCATAGATCACAGTTAAAAAAAAAAAAAATTAAAGCAAGGATATGAGACAAATTTGTTTCAAGTTTTTAAAAATGGATTAAAAAACACTAGAATATAACTCTATTCCTATGTCTATGTTATTTTGGCTTCAAAGACCACAGATCATATCAAAACTATGTACAGCAGATATGCTTTTAATAGAAGGTATATGGGTATTTCTTTGTCAGCTACATTGCTATATATGAAGAATAAAGAAAGAATTACATGGCATGTATATTTTATTTATTTAGGTTCTTTTCTATTAATCTAGGAGACACTTCTTCCTCAGGGTAATCTTAACACCACACAAAATGCCATAAGTCTGTGTTTTGTTCACCATATACAACTGTTATCTAACTATGATACTAAATACAAATACTCGATTAAAACACTATCAAAATAAAAAGGATGAATAAAATGTAACTTACCTCCCCATTTTCCTTTTGTAATTTAGATCTTATGGACAAACAACAGTTAATATCATTTGTTTTTCTTAATTCTGCAAGAAAGAATTTTTTAAATTACTGTGGATTTGAGCATATTATTTACTAAACATTCATGAATTCCTAGAAAAAATGCTCTAGACTTTTCTCCCCCTTTTATGAAAGAAGAGATATTTTGAAGATTGATCACACAAGAGCTTCTGGTTTTTCATTGAGCATACAAATGTTAGCCAATTAAAGAGTAAACACAGAGATTTCCTCAACTCTTACTTCTCGCTTCAAGGTAGCTCGACTGCCCTAGGTTTTCTATATTCCAGTGGATCTCAACTGTCCTAACAACACTGAGTGGTGACCCCACAACCATAAAAGTATTTTGTTGCTACATCATAACTATAATTTTGTTACTGGAATGAATCAGAGGGTAAATATCTGATAGGCAGGATATCTAATATAGGACTCCTATGAAGGGGTCATTTGAACCTCCCAAAGGGGTCATGGCCCACAGGTTGAGAACAGCTGCTCTAATCAGTCTGGCTAGCAGTGTCATTGTGGATGAAAATGCTTTCAGGAGTAATACTGACATGATACATTTAAACATTATTGAAAAGCTAATATACTTTAGATATAAAAATTATATATATATGAATTTCTGGGAGGTAAATATATGTATTTGCTATATTGAAAACAAAAAGCATTTAAGCAACAACAATTTTAAAAACTTAAACTAAGATAAGAAAAGTATAGCATTAGTGTTACCTGTGGCTATTCTGTGGAAAATGACAGGAATTGGGTCTGTGGTGACTAGTACATCCTCATCATTTTCTGAACTTGACACATATGTATTGTCTGCAAGAAATATGAGTAAAGACACAGCATGATTAGTGCATATCCTCTATAAAAGCAATAGGATTATATCTTCATCACTTTAATCAAATTCTCACTAAGGGCATACTGCTGTTCTCATTAACTCTGAGGAAAAGCAACCAAACGCTGTTTTTGGTGTAAATTAAGCATAAAATTATGTCCTTTTCAAAGGTGCCCATAGCTTCTCGCAAACATAGAGATTTTAGATAGAAAGTATTCAAAAACATAGTTTCCTTCTGTTAGGGGAAATGGTTTAAGACAGTCTCCCTATGTAGCCTTTAAAGTTATCCTCCTGCCTCCGTTTCCTAAGGACTCTACCAGGCCTGGCGCCTCATGTATTTCTAATATAGCCTAAAGCAACTGATAATTGGTATTTAGCTGTTTGGCTCATCTCTCAGGACAGCATTCTGCTCAACATCAATGTCTATTTCAAAAGGCAAGGTATACAACTAAGGAGATAATTAAGGGACATTTGATGTTTTGTTTTGTTTTAAACTAAAAAAACAAACACATTGGCCACACACTTGTAATCCCAGCACTTGAGAGCCTGACATAGGAGGATCATTAAGTTGGAGACCAGTCTTCTTTACTGGTTAAATTTGTCAACTTTATACAAATTAGAGTTATACAGGAAGAGAGGACCACATTTAAAGAATTGTTTCTATTAGATTCGTCTGTGGACATGTCTATGCGCATTTCCATGACGGATAATTTATTGGGGGGGGGCGTCACTCAGCCCAGCGTGGGCAGTGCTACCGCTGGGCACGTGGTCCTGTGTTAATATAAGAAAGCAATCTGAGAAAGCCATGAGAGCAATGCAGTAATGAACATCCTTTCACAGTCCTGCCTCTGCTCCTGCTCGAGTTTCTGCCCTGACTTCCCTCAACGCCAGAATGTGATCATGTCATGTAAGCCCGATAAAGCTTTGCTTCCCTGAGCTGCTTTGGTCATGTTGTTTGTCACAGCAGAAGAAAGCAATCCAGGACATATGGGGAGACCCTGTCTAAAACAAAAACCAAAAATATCAGTAAGGAAAGGAGGCAGAGGAAGGGATGGTTAGAAACTCTAGGTAGCAATTTGTTGAAATTGCAGCCACCATATTGCTGTTAGGGGAGCTGCTTTTTAAGTCTCATCAGAATCATTCTTCTATAAACTAATTTTCTCTAAATGTACCATGCACTGAACATTAAATTATACTTTAAATCCTTACGTTTCTTATTCGCTATGTTCGCCTCTGGAACAAGATGTATAAAGGTACCTATTTCTCCAATAAATATAGATTTATTTAAGTACGGTAAAATAATTTTATAATAATACACCCAGTGTTTTAAATACTTTTGTCATTAATGATTGAAGAACATCTACAAGACTGCCAACTCATTAACAATTGTCCCACATTATAGACCTTCAAGATGGCCATGTGTGGAAAGAGTTTTGCTACCAAGGCTGATGGCGTGGGTTCAATGCCTAGGACTCACATGTTGGAGCAGAGAATTGACTTCTAAATGTTGTCCTCTGACCTACACATACATTCATGGCCTGCACACACACACAGACTATACATATACATATGTCAGTGTACATGCATGTTCATGTATACATGTATACTCTGGGCATGATGACACACCGTCTTAACATGAGAACTCAGGAAGCAGAGGCAGGCTGATCTCTGTGAGTTCGAGGCCAGCCTGGGACTAGACTGTCAGTTCCAGGTTAGCCAGGACTACACAGTAAGACCCAGCCTCAAATACAAACTAAAAAATAAAATAAAATAAGAGGAAAATAATCTGAATGCAAATTTCCTATAACACAACTACTGCTAACTTACTAAAAATAAAACACCCTCAACAAATAGAAACATGGATCAATTTCTGTTTCGATAACTGAAATAATATATCTTTAAAAAACTATGAGACAGGTTGTAATAATATTCTGTTAGATTAGCGAGAATCTGACTTTTAATTGATTGATTTGAGCCATTATGGTTCCCAGTCTCCTTCAAATGCACTATTTCTAAATATATAATAAATTATATATGTTTAAATTGAATGTATATGTATGTATGTATGTGTATAGATATGGATATGTATGTACTTGTGTGTGTGTGTGTGTGTGTGTGTGTGTGTGTGTGTGTGTACACATACATACACATTAGCAACGGAAATCTCTCCATGGAGAAGAGCCTTTATTAAATTATTTTAATAGAAATGGGGTGGTATAGACCAAGTGGCAACAAGGCAAGTCTGCCACATCACTCTGATTAGCATTAACCACAAGCTGGGAGTGATGGCTATTCCTAGTTGTCCATTTGACAAGATCTGGAATGAACTACAATCCAGAATTGGAGGGTTCACCTAGGATCCAGTTCTTGAGGCTGGAAGACAAAAGTTTCTGACCTGGATCTTGGCAGTGAGATCTTGAGGCATAGTGGCTATGAAAAGCTTAGGCAAGGTATTACATGCCTTTAATCCCAAGAGACTGGGGTAAGAAGATCTCTGAGTTCAAGGTCAGCTTGGGACAAAGCAAGTCCTAGACCCAGGTGTGGTGGTACACACCTTTAATCTGGACCACACCTTCTGCTGGAGACCTACATAAGAACATTGGAAGGAGGAAGATGCGCACTTCTTGGACTGTTTGCACTTACTTGCCAGCACATCCGTTGGAACTTTTTTTTTTTTTTTTTTTTTTTTTTTTTTCAGATCCCAGCTTATACAGAAGACCAGCTGAAACAACTAGCCTCGTGAGACTGACCAACTACTGGATTCTTGGACTTCCCATTCACAGCTGCACATTGTTGAGTTAGTTGGACTACAGACTGTAAATCATCACAATAAATTCTCTCAATATAGAGAGACATTCCACAAGTTCTATGACTCTAGAGAACCCTGACTAATACACTGGATGTGCTTAATTTTGAGGGAACGTGAGGGAAAATGCGACATGCTCATGTTTATTAAGTGGTATTACATCACATCACAGACTGATGGAGCAGAATGTATGGGAAGTCATCTGAGTTTCACATCAAGACAATGGTCACGTATCTGGATTCTCTTATATCAGGAGCTTCATGCATTCAGATTAGTGGTTTTAAAAAAAAGGCGGGGGATTACAGGTGAATTCTCCATCCTCCTCCTCCTCCTCCTCCTCCTCCTCCTCCTCCTCCTCCTCCTCCTCCTCCTCCTCCTCCTCCTCCTCCTCCTCCTCCTCCTCCTCCTCCTCCTCCTCCTCCTCCTCCTCTTCTTCTTCTTCTTCTTCTTCTTCGGTGTTGTGTTATTTTTGTTTTTAATTTTTCTTTTAGACATGCAGACATGGTGTTTATGTCTAAGGCATTTGTGAGACCTTCATGCCTAAGCCCCTTCCAGCCCTAACCACAAATGCTGGGATGATAAGGTAACAGCTAGTATGACCAACCTCAGAGCCAGATATTTCTTTTCTCTTAAACTTTGGTTATTCTTACTGATGAGAAGCTAATGCTACTTAATGAAACTAATTCTGTCTTCCCTATCAACAGGGAACTGATTCAATCTACTTAGTCATTATTACTCTGTTCAGAGTTCTTCAGGATTCCAAAAGGCTGCGTCTGCCTGTTTCTTCTGGGCTGGGGAGCTTACCATCCCACTTCTGGGCATGCTCACTGAAATGAGATCAGCGTATGAAAAAGCTGTCTGCAATCTCCTGCACCTTGAGGTTTTATTCTACATGGACAAGATGGAAGCAACCTAAGCATCCATCAACAGATGCATATTGAGGAACTGTAGTAAATACACAAAAAGTAGTGCTCTACTCAGCCATTTGAAAAATGAAAAAAGAAAGAAATCTGCAGTGAGGTGAGTGAGCCTGGAGCTCAGGAAAGTGAAAGAAGACAAAAACTGACAAACTCCGGCTGCTCTCCTGTGCATGAGATCAAAGGAAGTTGAATTAAAGAAGCCGAGGGTAGTATTGGGATGGGGGTTGCCAGGGGCTGTGAGTAGGGAAGTGGAAAAGTGGTGGTCAAATCGTACAAATGTGAAGGTGTAAGAAGTTCCAGGAACCTAACACACAGCTTGGAAGAAGATGCTATGTTAACTGCTTTGATCAAAGCATTTAGTATACAATGTGTGTGCTTGTGTGTGTGTGTGTGTTCATATATATACTTATATTTGTTCGTTATCTGACAAAATTGTAAACTTTAAAAAAATATAAATATTGAGACCAACCAATTATAGACTCCTTTTATCCTAAGACTCAGATTTAAAACAAGGGCGTTGATAAGCATAGTGATACATATATAAGTATGAACTGATCCATCTTCACTCTTGCTTGAATAACAACTTCTTCCCTAAACTAGTTCACATGAGTGACAGCAGCATCTTTGTTTAGAGATGGGAAAGTCGGAAATAAGTAGAGCTGGGGACTGCATTTAAGATGACAGACTCCTTCAGACAGAACAAGGAAGGACTTCAGTTCCCTCACTGGACTTGTGATGAGTGTTGCATTTGGCTTTCGTTTTCCTTGTGGGTTTAAGCTCTGTCTTGTTTTCCTCCTTTCTTCAATCGCTAGAGACAGGTTCTTAAGTTTGTTTTGTAGGGGATATAGAGAGCTTTCTTAAGCTATTAACCATATGAGTATTTCCGTTTCTCTTCCACAGAGAACTACCACCGTTACCATAGCTTCCTGTGGATCGCTGGGATGGAAAGTACAGCTGCGAAAAGCAACTCTCACTGATTTTACTCACTTTCAAGTGGAGGGTCATTTGAGTCAAGTCATTCCATTCATTGTCGCTATGTAACTTAAGAGAAAGGGTGATTGTACTGATAAATAATAATTATACTGATTTTGTATTATAATCTCGATATCTTTCCTGAATTGTCTCTAAAATGATGTCATTTTTGTCATATATATTTCAAGCCATTCACTATTGAAGACAAGGAAACCAAAACTTAAGGCAATTAACTCTCTTAATTTAAGCAATTAATTGATTACACAATTATTACGTGGTGAAGCTTGAATTTTTCTGAATCAAGAAGTCAATACTTTGTCACTGCGTTGTGTTTTAAATATGGAAACCATGATCACTGGAAAACTGCAGCATCTTACAAGAGATAAACACTGTTAACTGTCAAAACAATTACATGTTAAAGCCTCTGCATTGACAGTGCTAGAATTCCAAGCCCTGCTGAAGTTGCTAATTCACAGTTACACAGGATGTTTGAGTATGTCATTTGTAAGTCAGGACTCTGGAGCCACACAGACAAAAGAATCTAGAAACTACCACATCATCCCTCTAGACCCAACAGAAAGGAGATGGGAAAATAGCTACGCTCCCTAACTAGAGAAAATGTGAGCTTTACAAGGAGTAGCTTGGTCT
This sequence comes from Uromys caudimaculatus, assembly GCA_028551405.1. NCBI lineage: Eukaryota > Metazoa > Chordata > Mammalia > Rodentia > Muridae > Uromys > Uromys caudimaculatus. The sequence goes on along the minus strand of CM052716.1, from coordinate 33,820,199 downwards.
GAGCAGAGCCAACCTGTGACTTGCAGTGCATACACCATTTTCAAAACCATCACCACAAACTACATCTTCTCAGGAGGAGTCATTGAAGCCAGAAGGTTACCTCATGGTTTCATTTGATTTTAAAGAGTGACCGTGTATCTACGCCATTACGTGTGCTTGATTCCATGAAAGACTGACTCAAAGTCTTCATTTCATAGACACAGACTATGAAATGAGTGTTAAGTGACGATATGAGCATGCGAACAAAGCTGTAAACTGACAACTGTTCCTAGGGACTTAAGTGGGCATGGCATACTGCTCCTGACAGAGGGGAACAACAAACGCAGAGCACAGGGAACTATACCAACAAGATTAGGTGGTCAGCTAATCTTTGAGCCAACCCATCCTCAAATGGTAGTTAAATACGCCCAGAGACACCACCAAGCAGAATTAGTGAGGACAGTACCAAGATTATTGAATGTAGTAATGAAGACAAAAACAGTGTAAAAAAAAAAAAAAGCAATTTGCTTAAAATAATTTTAAATACAGGGAAAGGTCACATAAGCCAAACCAAAGCATGGGAAGAGAAGAACAAATATCAGCAACACAACTGAGAATGGAGAGACAACCAGAGATACAGAAGACTATTTTTTACAATAATAGACCAAATGGTATAAAATACTTTTTTCTTAAAAAAAAAAAAAACAAAAAAACAAAAACACAAAAAACAAAACAAAACAAAACAAAAAAAAACAAGGCAGGTATTTCAACCACCTAGGAACTTTTCAAAAAGACATTCAGAAAAAAAAGTTTACAGACATGGAATGTATCAATAATGGTAATACTCTAGCCCAGCTATAAAGACATGCGTGGGCAGGTTTCCCTGCTGGCTCTGTAAATGCACAGAGCCACGAGGTTCCCTTAGCATCTTACAGTCCACAACACCAAGCACAAAACACAGCACACACAGTTCCAACAGGTAACAGCAAGATGCTGAATGACGTAACCTGTCGCCTTACGATTGAAAGGAGGAAATGATTCCTCCACAGAGGCCAAGGAAAAATTCAATACATGCAATAGTCATTAATGTTCTAAACACAGTAAGAACAAAATGATGCTTTGTGTTGACAAGAAGAAACATGTTACTTTTGATACAAAGCTGCCAAATTTTCTATTATTGAAAATTATTCCAAAAATTCTAGGAAGTTTGGGGGGGGAAGAGGGGAAAGGGAGTTACGGTTATTATAAAAAAAAAACAAACAAATTTTATATAATAATGTCAATCTGGAAAAGTGAAAAATATTAACTAACAAATCTCAAATAAATCTGTATTAAAATTTAATAAAGGGGAAAATACTGTCACACTGATGGTCACTCTATAGCCCTGAAAAGCACTAACCATAGGTCCCTAAAAGCAACAATTACCTGAGTTGAGATGCTGATAGTTTGTAACCAAGTCCCATGTCCCTACAAAGCATGATTTGGTTTCTTCAGCACATATCCTTTAAGTGTAAATGTCATAAATGCCATTTTTTCCTGTCACCCATAATGGTATTCGGAATTAGATTGAATTGAAAGTAGCACTTGGTACCTGATTTCTGTGTGGTGTGTCAGATACACCAGACACGTCAGCCATTTCAAACCTCAGCCTCAGCAGTTGAAGCAGAATACACAAACCCACTTCTCTCCCCAGCAAACTAAGACCTGCTCTAATCAAGATCAAACACGTATCTAAATTCTGTTACTTTGTGGAAATGAAATTATTTTTGAGTTACTACAAACCTGCTCCAACTGAGACTTTAGTAAAAGGAATACAAATTTTAAAAACAACGTTTCATTTAGAAATCTCTAATGTTAGTTGCTGGGGACAGTGGAGAAGAACACTGGCTTCTCTTCCAGATGGCCTGAGTTCAATTCCCAGAATCCACATGGCAGCTCACAACCGTCTGTGACTCTAGTCCCAGGGACTAGAAGGGGACAGTCCCTTCTTTTGGCCTCCACGGGCACTGCAAACATGGTGCACAGACACACATGCAGGCAAAACACCCAAAAACATAAAAAATTTAACTCCTTTACATTGTTGATAGGTAAGCATGTAGTTCACTGCCCAAGCATCTATCTAGCATGCACAAGACTCTGTTCAATCCCCAAAACTGCAAAAAGAAATGAAATAAAAATTAAATTTTAAGGTCTGGGGAAATGACCCAATTGTTAAGAGCACTGGTTGTTCTTCTACAGAACTTTGACTCAATTCGCTGCACACAACCACCCATAACACAAGTTCCAAGGGGTCCAGCAAGCATATAACATGGTGTGCATACATGCTTGCCAGCAGAACATTTATACACCTAAAGTAACATGAATAGATCTTTCTAAAAATTAAATATATATTATTTAAGTTTTTACATCCAAGCTGCACTCCTATGACTTGAGAAAAAAAAAAAAAAAAAAAAAAAAAAAAAGAACAAAGTACTACCTCTTCACCACCAGAGGGAGCTACGCTTTGGGGCCACCTGATTTACCACACTACATCACTACAAGTAAATCAAAGATTCTCTAAACTGGCCTAGCTGTGCTTTTATATGGAAAACATACCTAGCAGTTATTTCTTTTGAAGAATGTCTTTGCGTGTGTGTGTGTGTGTGTGTGTGTGTGTGTGTTTGTGTGTTTGTGTATGTGTGTGTGTTTGTGTGTTTGTGTGTGTGTGTGTGTTTGTGTGTGTGTGTGTGTGTGTGTGTGTTGCTTGTTTATTTATTGAGACAGAGTTTCTCTGCCCTGGCTATTCTAGAACTCACTATGTTGACCAGGCTGGCCTTGAACTTGCAAAGATTCACCTACCTCTGCCTCCTGAATGCTGGGATCAAAGGTGTGTGCCACCACACCCAGCCTGTGTAGGTTTACTTTTAAAATTTAACAATATTCATAATTTGTTATGAAGATATTGTCAAACATTTCTTTAGCTGTTAATTCTTTTCTGTGTCCATTTTCAGTAAGCACTTAATTTTAAAAAAACAAAATGAGGCTATCATATGTGTCCATGGGAATGCCTACATCAGGAAATCACATTTGGCTTTGGGCCCGGTATTAGAGAATTTCAAAATCAACAGGAGTCTTCTTCTGTCTTTTCGCCTCCTCTGACAATGCTTCATGGTCCCGTGCATGTGCACACATTCCAAATCTCCAGAGGAACAACATGGTCAAAAGTGCTTAATAAGAACTTTAAGGTCAAGCATACCTGGATAGTCCTCTGAGACGTGGACTGCGTAGGATACACTGTAAAGACAGGGAAGAGAGAAAGGCTTAAGATACTGTGGAAAGAGTCATGCTTTACACAAAAAAATCCAACCCCTGTTGCCCACCTATTTATACAAAGACAAGTGTAAGCACACTGCCCACACAGACCAGAAAGCTGATTTAAAGGGGATATAGGAAACACACAGATGTGAATTTGGGTATCAGTAGGTCTTCTCAATCCTTCCCGAAACAGTCCTTATTCTCCTGGTGTTATCTTCCGCTCAGTGTAGATAGGTCTTTTCACTTCAGCAATACACAAAGGCTCCTCACAATGAGCAACTGTTTCTCCCTTCTGATTTCCCCAAGTCTTCTTTCCAAACCAGAGAGCATGTTCTGTAGTTAGTATGGCATTCACGAATTTGAATTGTACGTGTATGTTGCTGAGGATAGACCTTGGGACCTTGTCCACACTAGATACTCTGTCACCCAGCTGTGCTCCCAAACCCAGCATCTATTTTTAAAACTGCTTCCCCACAAGTGTTTTTTTTTTTTAAATAAATGCCATTTGACTTAAAAATTAATGAGATGATAGATGCGTGTAACTTAAGTTTTCTTTCAAACCATTATAACAAACAAAATGCTTTCAGTTCTGAGGACTACATTGCTTCAGAAAAAATTAAAATGTATGTCAGCGATTCCCCAACTCCTTTCTCGGGAACCCTTCCTTATTCCTTTACAAATTTGTTTCAGATGATAGACATTTAGATAACCTTTTTGTTCGTTTTTCTACGCCTATACGTAAAACTGCAAATCCTTTGATATTCAAGCTCCGTATTCATTCCTATCAGTCCATGGTCAGCTGTTTCAGCGCATGATACCCAGGGCTCATAGGGCAGTAGTCACTTAAACAGGTTAGTGGAGTAGTACAGAAAAAGACATGTTACCGCTCTGAAAGAACATTCTGCTGCTCAATGAGCAAGTCAAGAAGCCAACCGCGTTCATGTGAAATCATCTTCAAGCAGAACAATCAAAGGAGATAACAAGGATGACTAATTCAGAGAAGCATAGTATCAAGCAATGAACATAGTAGAAAAGAGCCGGGGCAGTATAAAACCCAATCGTTTACTCTCTAACTTGGAAGTAAATATGATTCACGTACGGATGCAAGGAATGTGCAAAGGTTCGTGTAGCTTCCACCCAGTTATAAGATGCTGCTTACATCTTATAACACATGAAGAACACCCAAACCAAGAAATAGACATTAAAGTGTGCGTTGTTCTGTGTCATTCTGTCATGCATGACAGAACTAGTCACTTATTTGTCGTCCCTTCATCTTAATATCCCTAGCTTCATGCAGCCACCAATCAGTTCTCCAGCAGTTCTTTAATTCTGTCATCTGGACTTGATATGAATGTGTGTGTGTGTGCGTGCGTGCGTGCGTGCGTGCGTGCGTGTGTGTGTGTGTGCATGCGCTTTCATACACACAACTTCACAAAAGTAAGAATCACAGTGATGGCATTTTAAGGTAAAATTATCTAAAAAAAAAAAAAAAAAAACTCAAGTGGTGATATTTAAGACTGAAACAAGGAAAACGCAAATTATCACCCTATTGTAGTAGCAAAATGAGAACAAGGTTTAGTGGGATGTACAGGGAAGGAAAGAGAAGACACAAGCAAGTGGCAGATGCCGAACGCCAGCCAAAACCTCAGCTTTTGAAATCACAGCCCTGAGTCAAATGCCAAGGAGGTAAAATATCCATGTCACTGGCACCTCAACCTTGGTAGGGGAAATAAGCACTATGACCCAATGTAAGCTCACTCTCTCATGGTTCACTTGCTAACACAGTGGGAATCTACTACAGAGCAAGTCTGCCCCTTCAAATGGGGCAGTTCTATACAACAGAGAACCCAGGCACCTGAACAAAGATTATACCCAATTCCAAGTTGAATCAATTTCCACCACCCTATGGTCTCAACCAAATTATTTGACCTCGTTTTCACTCACATCAATATCTAAATGTCAAATGAATCCTTAATCCATTCCTCTGTCTATCCAGTCTGGGAACCTGCTATAGACTAGCAGGAGCCTTGTTGATGTTTGGAGACTTACTACCTAGGTAATATAGAAAAGGTCACTTATACAAAATCAACTTCAGTCTCAGTTCAAAAAGATTGGAGATTCCACAACTATGCCCTCTAGGTCTTCTGTGATGGTTTAGTGGAAGGTCCCATTATTCCACCAGTCATTCAGCAGCAGTAACTCAGGAATCTTAACCCAGATCCAGTTCTTTCTGTTTGTCTTATTTTTTTTTTTTTTTTTTTTTTTTTTTTTTTTGTGGAGACATGGTCTCAGAGAACTCAAGCTAGGCTCAAGACCAGTATGTAACTCACGGAGACTTTGACATTGACCCGTGGACTTGCCCCATCTCCAGAATGCTGGGATTAAGTGTGCATCACCACACTGAGCCTCAAGCACAGGAGTTTTACATGAATGGATGTTCCCTGGAGAATTCAATTTGATTTGTGAAAATAAAGAATATATTACATTTACCAGAAACTAAAGCTAACACTGACAATTTTACTTTAAGGTGCTAATGGCCTCGTAATAATAGGGGACAGTCCCGTGTTCAGGACCAGGCCTAATTTTTCAAGGATCAAACAGAAAATAAAAGCTTGCAGAATGATTCATCAGCTCCCTGACCTAAAGCTTGATTTTTGGGTGAATACCAGGAGGAAAATCACCAGGCCTGTAAAATCTTAATCAGTTTCACTCTGTAGCTTGCAGAACTCTAAGGGAAACAATCCAGTACAAGCAGACTTGGATGATTAAGCTCAAGGCTCTAATGGGTAGGGCCAAATGGGTGTCAGGCAGCAGTGGGCGTGGGGGGGAAGGCAGAGAGCAAAGCTTAAGTAGCTTTCAGAGTAGGGCTGGAATATGCTGTCCATAATGAATGCTATGCACCCTGCAAGTGGTATACTGGCAAACTCGACCTACAAGATGACAGGAGAAAACCCTGAAGCAAGCTCTAGATTCAGGGGGGAAATGCCCTCATCGTCCTGGACTATGCTGTGCTGTGAATATTATTAGAAAGCTTTGTCAGAGAACTTCAGGTCAGTTGACATGTTGTTTGATATAATCTACACGCGGACCACAGCTTGAGGTGCTGTGGGTCAGAAGTGTAAGCTGGAATCCATACATTTTTTCTATTACTTGTGTAATTCCTCTGACAGTATTTGGCCCAAGGAAAGACTTGGCTCCGCAGCAGAGCCGGAAGGCCATCAGAAAGGAGCCATCCAATGTTCCGCCGACACCTGACCTTACGCTTGGGTTTCACCCCTATCCCTGGAACAGTTCCCAGGGCCACTCCTGCATTTCAATTCATCATCTGCACCTTCTATCCTTTTCCTCCTGAATCATCTAATGAAGAGGCAAAAGACTCCTCATTCCCACGTTCTCAGCCTTAAGAAAACTATTTGAAAATAGTAGGAAGATGACAGGTTTGGTGGTCAAATTTAAAGCAAGGCAGGAATACAGGGAAAGACTTTGTCTCAAAATAACAATAATAAACACTAATAATGATAGTAATATTAAAAAAAAACTTAGAATAGGATGGAGAGGTGATGGTTTGAATGAGCAATATTTGAGTTGCATATGAATACTTGGTATCCAATTCATGACACTTTGGGGAGGTGGAGGAGGTGTGTCCTTGCTAGAGGAAGTTATGTCCCTAGAGGTGGACTTCAAGACCCTCTCTGCTTGCAATTCAAGATGTGAGCTGCCAGCTAGCTGCGACAGCCACCATGACTGCCACTTGCTTTTGTGTTTCCTTGTCGTGATGAACTCTTAACCTTCGGGAACTGTAAGGCAGATGAATCTTTCCTTTTGTAAGTTGCTTTCGTCACAGTGTTTTATCGCAGCTCAGGAACGGTAGCTAACGCATGAGGTAATAGAAGACAGGGTCTTAAATAGAGTGAGAACCCAGACTGAAAATAAAGGAATCTTAGACTCAGAAGATATGTTACGGGTGTCGAATGCAATACCTGTATTTTATAATAGACTCCCAAGCCCTATGGCCATCTGCAAAGCAAAACTCCTGAGTCCTCTTTTATTCCTCCACAAGACCCAAGGATTAATAGAACAAGCAAAATCCAGGGTTGTCCTGTGTGCTGCCTCTTTTGCCTCCTCCCTGAAATCTAAAGCATGTTTCCTCCTAACAAAGCCTCGAAAGCTCTCAGCTTTCCTAGTTACATCACATTTCTAGGATTCATACAAGGAAAAGCAAACTGCAGATATTAATGCAGGTCCCAAGCTTCTTCGCTCACCTGAACATGGGAGGCTGAAAATACCAACAGGAACTACCTCATCACTGCCGTGCAGCCTGAGGCTTCTGCTTCCTTGGTGGTGCTGAAGGGAATGGACCTATCCTTGGATCCATCCGACCCCAAGCTCAACTCAAGTGCTTTAGCGACGGACTATTCAGAGCACAGTTTGCTTGTTTGATCCCGTTCAAGACTCAGAACATTCACCTTTTCGTTCATTATCATGTTTCATTTCCCAAGAAATCATTCGCCAATTACCTAGGTCAACAGGCCAGTGTTCCCCCGTTCCTCACCAATCACTAGCTGTGATCGCTGTGTAATGTCAGGATTAGGAGATTCTAGTGCACTTTCCCACTTCACTGGTACCCTGCCATCACCCACGTCTATATGACGTCATGACGGTGTTAAGCTACATGGAGACCCAAGGCCTTGTTCACCTCAACCTCCTCTCCAAACCCTGGATCTGGACCTGAGGCTAGAACTGCATCTCTTGTACAAAATCAAACCTCCATCTTCTACTCTTCAGCTCTGACTCCTCCAATACTTACACAACATTTCACTCCCTCAGTCTTTACTAGGATGCCTCCATCCTCTGCCTGGCTCTAGCTAAACACTCCCTACAGCACCTTTAGTTCCTTCGCTGGTAAGCTCCAACCTTACCCCAAAAGCTCCAAACGGTAGATTGAGTTGTGCTTGGCACTGTCTCCTAGACCCCTGAAAGCTGCCAAAAGGACAGTGACACCAAGGTGTGTGAGCACACATGAACACACAAGGCCCTCAAGATCAGCTATTAAAGGCTTGGCCCAGTGATCCTAGACCCTACATCTCATAGATTCCTCTGGTTTCTCTTTTCTAATTCGTGACAAATGTCCAAAACCTAATAACAACTAGCCCTCTGGCCATCAAATCATTTTATTTCATATTAAGGTAAAGGAGACTGCCATTTGGCTACCCCCTTGGACATTTCAAATGTTTCTCCCATGAGAACCCACATGCAGAGTTACAGCAACCTGCAACCAGATAGAAGGAGACAAACATTTCTCATTTCGGCCAAGCCTAACCTACCAACATGCTAAAAAGATCCTATAAACCCTCAGTTCATTTGGGATTTTTGTTCTATTAGTCTTACAAGTCTATAATTTATAATATCAATGCCATTATAGAAGTGGCAGAAACCTAACTACAAAGATATTAAGAAAATCATTACTTAGAATAAACAAATGAGGGTGGATGGGAGAGACAACCAAGCAGGTAAAGGCACTGCCCACCAAACAATACAAGCTTGACAGCCAAGTTTGATCCTCTGAACCAACATGGAGGAGGAAGGAGAGATGGTGTTATGAGTATGAATTCTATACCCACACTGTGGCACACATACCCACGTGCACACTAATGATGAAATGTTAAAGCTAACTCTCCTAAGTATTGTATTGTATATGCATGATTATAACCCCAGGCAAATTTAAAAGGTAATAGGATAGAAGACTTTGCTTTCAAGGCAAGGTCTTACATAGCACAGGCCCTGAACCCCATGTATACCTAAGGATGGCTTTGAACTTGTGATCTTACTCCCACCTCTATGTGCTGAGATGGCATATCAGTTTTATATGGTACTAAGGAGTGAACTTGGGCTTGGGACATATCAAGCAAGCATTCTACCAGCTGAATTACATCCTTACCCTAAGAATGTTTTAAATCTGGAATCCTAGTACATGGGAGATGGAGACAAGGAAATCTGAGGTTCAAATCATCCTCAGCAAAAGGAGAAAGTAGTCATTTTTAAAACAAGGTTATTTCCGATGCAGTAAAAGAAACACATTTGCTATGATGAGACATGTTTCCATAATAAATATATATGCACTACAAATATATACTTACAGACACACTGCTTGAGAAGAATGGCTCCCTCTCCCTCCCTGGGATTCTGAATGAAACGAGTCCTCCTGCATATCTGAATTCCTTCAGTCAGTACAACTACACCGTGTAGTGAGACAAGACGCTAGTGCTGTTCACACACTCCATTTACACTTCAGCCATGCTGGTGACAGGCATTGCTCCATGGCAGTGGTGGCTGCAGGAACATCACTGACTCCTCTTCTCCCCCAGTAAAAGCAGGACTTCATCATAAGCAGTTTCACATATTAATTGTGCTGGACTAATTATGGTGTGTCTCCATACACACCTAGGGAGAGGCTTTAATCAGGGTCCTGAATGGAGGGCTCTTTCCCCCTCTCACGTCATCATAATTTCCCTCCTTTCTATTCTGTCTCACAGACTAATGTTCCAATTTGTATCATTACTGAGATGTCTGTTTGTCTGTCCTTCTATCTGTCTGCCCTTCTCTCTCTCTCTCTCTCTCTCTCTCTCTCTCTCTCTCTCTCTCTCTCTCTCTCTCTCTCTCACACACACACACACACACCAGAGTGTATAGATTTGAATTCTGAATTGACACTTTGCCACAATGAACTGTGCTGTGTGATCATCAATAAGTACTCTTCAAGCTTCAACTGCTATGAAGAACACATGACACAATACATGTTTTAAAAGGAGTAAGACAAGACACACAAATTACTCAGGAAGTATTATTGTTACTCCTACAAAGCATTATTTGCCTGGTGTATACTTCAGCACCTTCAAGACTCAATCCACGGCCAAGTTTCTCACAAACTTCCCTGACCACCAAGATAGAAGCATAGATTACTTCTTGTAGGTACCACTTGACCTGGACACTGAATCTCCTCCAGACCTCAGGGAGAGAACAACTAATTTGATTCTCAAATTTTCAGGGCCAAGACATGGTGGCATTCCACCCAACACATAAGTTTGAAGATGGAAGTATGCACAGATCATATTTTTCAAAATTCCTGAACATAATACCATGGCAATTCTCTACCTAAGGGAGTATTTAAATTTTTATAAAAATGTTGCCTGCAACCACACACTGTGCACATATGCACAAACACAGTGAGTTTGAGACTTCTCTATCACCTGCCTTTCTGAGTCTCTTGTGATGTTAAAAAGTAGATTGGGCTCTGGGTATCACCATCATGTAATCTCTGAGACTCACATTTTCAAGTCTACAAAATGATGGTAGCAGGTGCCTTACAGCGCTCCCTAGGGTATGAGCCAAAACCCAGTGGGACAGTAGACAGGAGGACTTATAAATAAATAAATAAGTTAAAAAGTAGACGCACTAGTTATTTTCTGTACAGTTTCTATAGCAATTCAACATTAACTAGCAAGTTATGCATCAGGAGTGTACTACACATTAAGTTTTTATGTAAACTACTACCATTTTGAAAATATAGTGAAAGGAGTATCAGTTCTTCTAAACAGAAATGGGCTGGTGGAAAACCACCAGTGTCAGATGAAAAAATGTTTGATGGGAATTGTTTAAATATCACATATTCCACACAAGGACTAAGTACACCTAGTTAAACCAACCAGTGGCATTGTAGAACAAATGGCTCCCTGTCCTCTGAGCAAATGCCTGCCCTGCCTTTCCTCAGCATTAAAAGTACTGGACAGACATTTTCACTGTAGGAAACACATCCTTGAGCTAACTAGATAAATGACCAGCCCCTGCAAAGGACTGGAGATGCTGCCCAAACATTAAGGTAGTCAATAACAGATGCTCCCATTTTCAGAACATTTTGATAATTTTTAAGCCTATTATACTTTGAAGAGATGAAATAACATGACCAACATAAAGAAATGCTTTTCTTGTTTGTGTTTGAAGTGAGAGCCCAGTTGGCAGCTTCTACTCCTCACTTCCGGACCACAGGTCAACACTTAAGACTTCTAAGAGAGCATCCTCTGGGTGGGGCTGAATTGGAAAGCACCTAAGAAGGTAGATGCTACTATAATTCACATCATGCTGTGGGGAGGGCAATCTGTTTCGTTCTGTCACATCTGGAGTGACATACAAGAGTCAACAGAATACTTGAATGGAGATTAAAAAAAAAAGCAGATGCAAATTAATGAAAAGATAAATGCCAGCCAGATAGTAGCACACACCTTCAATCCCAGCACTTGGGAGGCAGTCAATGGCAGATCTCTGTGAGTTCAAGGCCAGCTTGGTCCAAAAGTGAGACCTGGGACAGTCAGAGCTTGAGATCCTGTCTCAAAACAAACAAACCAGAAAGACACAGACAAACAGACAGGCAGACAGGCAGGCAGAGGTATCTCAGATGTACTGGCTGGTTTTGTGTGTCAAACTGGCACAAGCTGTAGTTATCACAGACAAAGGAGCCTCCCTTGAGGAAATTCCTCCATGAGATGCAGCTGTAAGGCATTTTCTCAATTAGTGATCAAGGGGGGAGGCCCCCTTGTGGATGGTCCCATCTGTGGGCAGGTAGTCCTGGGTTCTATAAGAAAGCAAGCTGAGCAAGCCAGGGGAAGCAAGCCAGTAAGTAACATCCCTCCATGACCTCTGCATCAGCTCCTGCTTCCTGACCTGCTTGAGTCCAGTCCTGACTTCGTTGATGATGAACAGCAATTGGAAGTGTAAGCTGAATAAACCCATTTGTCTCCAACTTGCTTCTTGGTCATGATGTTTGTGCAGGAATAGAAACACTAAGACACCAGGGCTGGGGTATAGCTCAGAAGTAGATTGTCTGCCCTGGGTACTGAGGTTCAGCTCTAGTTTCAGCGCTCATTCCAAAGAAAAGGAAAATCAGTACTGTTCACACAAGATGCAAACACTAGGTAGAATATGCCATCAACTAATACTTAACATTCGTTATTACAGTTATATTATTCGTTATTATAGTTATATAATTATTTCCATATTTTGCCCACAAAATAAGATCTAGGCTTTTCTCTAGAAGTACAGTGCGCAACCAAAATAAATTTAATATTCAAACGATGAATATTCACCCAGATTTATAGGCCTTTACCATCAGTGTTTTATAGCTGAACCTCCAAGTGGTCATAAAAGTGCAAAAGCTGCTGCATACACAACAAACTAGAAGAGAATAATTCTATCCCTGAAGTCAAGCTTTTGCATGCCAAGAAAAATGATGGGGGAAGTACTCTCAACACTCCAGAGAGATAAACACCAGGGGTAACATTATACCATCTGAGCAAATCCCTCAAAGAATTAGAGCACATAAAGTGAGTTCGGGACAAGTTCGTTCCTTATAGAGTATCAAAGCCGTTGCCAACAGCACCTGGGGCTCTACAACATGCTGCCTACAGTCTCACTTCATCCGACATCACGGCTCTGTATTTTCCGGATAACCCAGCCAGAAGAAAACAAATCAAAGAGAGCCAGTGCTGAAAAGATGGCTGAGCAGTTAACAGCTAGGACTGCTCTTGCAGTTGATCCAGGTTTGGATCCTAGCCCACGATCTTCTGGGACTCCAGTTGCAGAAGATCCAATGATCTCAGAAGATCCATGTGCCCTCCACAGACACCAGACGGCACGCCATAGCCACACATATGTGCAGATAAAACATTTATATACATAAAAAATAAACAAGCATAAAATATCCCATTCTTTTCAAATGGTTTTAACTTTTTATTACTGGGTGTATAGAATGAGTGTGAGGCTTCCCAATGAGAATGAAAGCCAAGGAACGACAGTGGGAAGTCAGTTCTCTCTTTCCAACTTTACGTGGGTTCCAGTAATCAAATGCAGGTCTCAGGCACCAGTCACACTTTCCAGGCAAGAGCTCTGCTGCTGAGCCATCTGAGTTGGGTTCTGTTGGTTTGGGGTTTTGTTCGTTGGTTTCTTCCTAGGCAAGACCCAGTTTTTGAGCATGCCAAGTCCCTGTCTGGAATTCTCTCTGGGTTTTGCCTGCTTGACTTTACTCTTGCCTCTGAGATCTCAGCTCAAATGTGCTGTTTGAGCAAATGCTTTCTTATCTCTTCCCAGGCCTGTGGGTCTCAGCCAGATCAGTGACCGTTTGAAATGACACCCCATTTGCAAGACTCACTCCCACCTGCTTCTCCCCTAGGTCTACGAGTGCAGAAGGCCCTGTTTTCTTACTGATGATTACTACTGATGTTCACTGTTGTTTTGTCTTTAAACAGCCAAGTTTTTGTGGTTAGTATTTTTACAATGTCTTAGCTCCATGCAAAACTCAACAGTATATTTAAGTAGAAGAGTGTCCTGCACTTACCACGGAGAGCACTATATTTGTGCAAGTAGTGTTTGTTTATAACCTGCAAATCCTTTCATCTTTCAATGCTAAATAAACTTACTCAAAATGATTTTACAAATAATATCAATCATTCAAAACTTGAAGAGCATACCATACATAAAGACAAAGAGTGGGCTTTATTTAGCTTATGGTGCACTTGAATTGTGTTCTGCATTAGAAAACTAGACAGCCTGCTGCTTATTTGGTTAAGGAGATACCATCTACTGCTGAGTGCTGTCGGGAGGGTTACACAGAGGTTAGTGTGCAGAGGAAGGCTGCTTGTGTGATGACACTCAATCCGTGAAGATGACTTCTCCACTCCCTGCCCTGCCTTACAATAAAGACCGAGTAGAAACAAAGTTCCACTGCCACAGATAACACCAAGTCTCCTCGAAATCCCTCCACTGCTTTCTCTGCCCAGTTTCCCTTTAACGACTGTATGAAAAAAAAAAAAAAATGCTCATGAGCTAAGAGAAGAAAGCTCACTGAACAAGCCGATCAGCAATGGACCCCAAGTGCTGATGATGTGGCTGAGAGCCCACGTTTGACCCCCAGCACATGCTACACCTACTTGTGGGAGCACTCTCTGGAAGGTGGGACAGAAGGGTCACAAGTTCAAGATCATGCTGTACTACATGGTGGTTTGAAGCCTTTTGGGGCTATATAATTCTCTATATCAAACAAACAGACAAGCAAACAACAACAATAACAACAACAGCAACAGCAAAGTAAGATGGCTCAGCAGATAAAACTGCTTGCTTTACAAGCCTGGCAACTTGTATTCAATCTCTTGACCGTATGTAAGAATAGGAGAGAGCAACACACAAAGTGTCCTCTGTAAACACACACACACTCACACACTCACACACACGCATACACACGCACACTCACACACACATACACACACACACTCACACACACACTCACACTCACACAAATACACACACACACTCACACACACACATATACACTTTAAATTCAAAACATAAAACAAAAGCACATCACACCACTTTCCTATGACAGTTATCAAAGGCTCTGTTCCATGTTTCAGGGTGGCTCACACAGAGCACAGCTTGGACTTTTAGAAAATGATTATGCAAGAAATAACTCACTCATCCTGCACGGGAACGAGGAAGTTCTGTTTCTTCTAGTGGCCTTAGGACACCCACAAGCAAGCTGATCTAAGGACACATTGGCTACGTGCATGAGCGTGAGTGCGCACGTGCATACGCAGAGAGAGAGAGAGAGAGAGAGAGAGAGACTGTAGAAAAGTTCAAAGACAGAGACAGATTCCCTCATCAAATCTCATTCTAAACCTTAAACTCATGAACCATGACTTTTCTTTTCATTGTGTTAAGCCAGCGGGAAATATTTTTGTTTGTCAAACTGAAACTATCTGAATTTTACAGATTTATTAAACAAGGACATCTTTATTTGCATTTAATACTAAGTTAATGCTATGCCTTATGCCTAGTGGATTTGATGTAGAGAGTATTGTAGTGACTTCATTTTCTAAACTTTTACAGAATCTTTCTTTTCTTTTTTTTTTTTTTTTTTTTTTTTTTTTTTTTTTTTTTTTTTTTTTTTTTTTTTTTTTTTGGTTTTTTCGAGACAGGGTTTCTCTGTGTAGCCCTGGCTGTCCTGGAACTCACTCTGTAGACGAGGCTGGCCTCGAACTCAGAAATCCGCCTGCCTCTGCCTCCCAAGTGCTGGGATTAAAGGCGTGCGCCACCACTGCCCGGCACTTTTACAGAATCTATGACCTAAGAATAATTGCAAAAAATGTAAATACAAAGGTTACCAAAAACAAAAAACAAACAAACAAAAAAAACCAAAATGCAAGGCCACATGTGTCTGTCTGTCTGAGTCAGTCTTCCAGATCTTCTGTGTGTGTTGAGCTGGGTTTAGAAAGCCACAGACTCCTGAACACTTCTCTTGCTTCCATTTGGAATGTGGCCTTTGGGGAAGATGTCAACCCAACAGGGCATGCCCCAGCTCTCAGGCCCAAGATCAGTTATGAGGACTCTACTAAAATCAAGTATGCTTTTGCTGTTCATTAAGCTTTTGAAAAACGTTTCATTCTCACAAGATTAAAGCAGAAAGTACAATGACACTGGCATATTTTGATCATGAAGTTAATTGATGAGCATTCAATTAATGAATGCAATTCATTCTTGAGCCAGTGACTATGCAACGCCTCAAAGCCATAAACAACTAAGACAGGCAGCTGTTTGGTTCTAGAAAGGGAGAGACAAGTTCTGACAAAATTCTGACTCTGGCAACAGTCTGGATATGCAGCTCACCAGAACACTGGAGTACAGGTTTCTCATTGTAGAAGCAGACAATGCACTGCTGATCTCAGAGACAAGGAAATGAGGGCGACACTGGACAAAATTAACTGGTGAGGGATATCTAGTTGTAGATATCCCTTTATATATTGCTGCTGCTTGGATGCTGTTTTCTAAAGCATAGCTGAGAGAACTTACATTCCTTCTTTCAAACTATTTTTAAGATCTGCAGACATAGCTTTTATACACTACTGCAAAACATTTTAAAACTTCTGATTCTTCATGATCACAGGAGGAGTCACGAACTCTTCATGATGGTTTTTGCTTCTCGTGCAACATGGTCAATTTCATTGGCTCAATAGCAATGAGCCTTCCCATCCTATAAGAGTAAGTTGACTTTATAATAAGGTTATCCTTATAGGACTTGAAGATAATTTTCAATCAATTGGGAATGACAAGCAATTATTAAGAAGGAATGATCAGACCTCTTAAAGTCATGCTTTCAGACTCTCTCAAGAAAACTGGCCTCAAAACTCCCTACAGGTTCCCAGTCTGAAGAGGAAGGGAACAAGTCAAGAAACCTGGGAAAACATGTGAGCTCTCATAGGATGAATTAGGTAGATACTGAAGGCGAAATGTGGTTGGGGAAAGTCCTACTTTTATTTTCTTACCTCAGAGATGTGAATAATACAGACTTGTGAAATCCCCATGCCAGAATTCAGGAGGCTAAGCTAGGAAGATCATGACTTCAGGGCTAGCCTAGGCCAAAGAGTAAGGTGGGATGCTATCTTCAGAAAGTCAGAAACAGCCAATCCAAGATTTCCTTTAAAAATGTTGAAAAGTTAATTTCATCCTCTTGTTCCACGATTGTAGACATGCATATTGCAGGCCTTGGTTCTCCTATTTACTGATTCATTTTGGTTAGTATTAGCTGGTTGGTTGGTTGGGTTTGTTTTCTGGGATACGATCAGAGTAGACTTGCAAGCCTAGATGTAGACCAGACTAGCCCTGAGCTCATAAAGACCTTCTGCTTCTACGATGGGGTTCTGGTTAGTTTTGTTGTTGTTGATGTTAACACCTGAGGTTTAGATGTTTGAAAGAACAGCCTTACTCTATAACCTAGGTTGGCACTGAGCTCAGCCTCTAAAGTGCTGGCATCATAGGTGTGCACCACCACTACCTGTCTGAAAAATTACTGATGATCACAGGAGAAATAATCTAAGAAAAGATGTAATTTGAATTGATAAAATCTGTATTTTCCATTGGAAAGCTAGCCATGAGCTGTAAGAAACTGGTAGGGATACAAGTGATTCCTCAGCACTATAAATGCATTTGTGTGCTAGAAAATACACACCTCCCTAATTGTCTGCAGCTACGGCTCTCAGATGAACCATCTAAGCAGCATCTGTAACACAGCTCTAGATTCCAAAAGCAAGTACTTATTCAGACTAACTTGGGATCTGATTAGATCAACCATACAAACACAGAGGACACTACTTAAGTTCTTTGGTTCTTTTTTAAACCTTTCCTTACATTTATGTGTGTGTGTCTCTGTGTGTGTGTGTGTGTGTGTCTCTCTCTCTCTCTCTGTGTGTGTGTGTGTCTGTGTGTGTGTGTGTGTACACGCGCACATGTGCATGGTAAGTGCACAGATGTAGAAATCTGGGAACAACCTGTAGGAGTTGATTCTCTCCTTCTACCTTGTGGGTTCCAGGGATTGAACACAGGTCTTCAACTGGATAGCAAGCATCTTTCCCGGCTGAATCATCTCCCTAGCCCACTTCTATGTTTAGAAAAGTAAAAATTATTAAAATGCTCACGGAGTGATTAAATAACAGTATATCCACTAATAAAAAAATGCTAGAATCTGAGCTATGTGAAACTACTTTGAATCAGGTTATAATTCCATTCCTGTTGAAAATAATACATAAAGAAATGCCCTCTGGCTCTCTTGCATCTCTTATCTCTTGCTCTCTTGCTCCCTTGCTCCCCCTCTCTCCCCATTCCCTTTCCCCCTCTCTCCACGTGGTCATGGCTGGCCTCCACCTCTCTACTTCTCTACTCTCTTCTTCTCTCTGCCTTTCTCTGCCTCTACTACCTTCTTAGCTCCCCATCCCATGCCCTGAATAAACTCTATCTATACTAAAAAAGAAAAGGAAAGAAAGAGAAATGTCCTCTGCTACACAGAGGGTGTTCTGCCAAGGCTATCGATATGGGAGATGTCACTCCACATGGATGTCTACTGCAATGAACAACCTTTGAAGGACGGGACGGTAACTCGTTGTTTGTTGCTACTAATAATAATGTTTGCTTTTTTTCTTTATTGATCACTTTATAATACACTTTATTAGTAGTTATTAGATATATTCATAGGCAAAAACACTAAATTTAATGCAAAACTTACATTCCACAGTTCACATGAGAATATATACCCTAATAAACCCTGAGAATCTTTATCTCCTGATTTCAAACTGAAGGACTCATACTTCAGGTACTAAATTACATTCACTGTCTTAGACATTCAGAGCTTCTACTCCACTGACCAAATTGACCCGCTCAATGTACCTTACCTCATCTTAACCCTTCCTGAAATGCTCGCTCGCTCGCTCTTTCTTGGCTTAACTGTTTTTAATATTTTTATTTTGTGGGGTATGTGTGTGTGTGTGTGTGTGTGTGTGTATGTGTGTGTATGTGTGATGTGTGTGCTGGTACCCAAGGTAGCCAAGAGTAACAGGCATTTTTGGGCCACCTGATATGATGCTAGGAACTGAACTCAGGTACTAAGGAAGAGTAGTGTGTGTATATTCTTAACCACAGAACCATCTTCCCAGAACTCAGAGACTATTAGTCACATTAATGTTTGTTTCCTTGATGAGATCTAGTTTCTCTGTGAATCTTATTGTATTCCAGATTCTAGATATATACATATATCCTAAAAGGTGTTCAAAATATGAAAACATATAGCTCCTTTGCCATGACATTTAATAATTCTTAAATCATGGTAAGAAAAAATACACTTTATGCCTTGCAGAAGAAAACCCACCTAAACCAAATTATGATATGTATGTTTACTCTGAAGTTGCCTTTCACTCATAGGAACAGATGAAGAGACATAACTTAGTTTATAGTGTAGGTGAAATAAATCATGACAATAGAATTTTATTACACTCTATAATGTGAAGTGAGGACAAGGGAGTCACGTCTTCTGTTTATAAATCTATCCATCTATAATTCAACATGCCTAAAATCATGAGGAACACTACACTTGGTATTTGCAACATCATGAATGCTTAACAAACACAAGGTGTAATTCAAAGCGATGATGGTCAATATTTGTAGGTCACACAAATATGCATAAAATAAGTTACAGAGCATACATTGTTTTAACAAGCTCCAATGGGAGCTGAGCAGGAACACACTGGAATCTAATTACAGCGCTTTCGCTGCAGAGAAGCATCCAGTAAGTCACTGAGCCCAGGAAAACATTCTTGTAGGTGGGTATGCAGATGCTTGCATGGCACCGTGGCACTGGAGGCTGAAGCAGGAGCTCAGCTCAGAGAGGAGGGGAGGGGAGAGGAGGGGAGGGGTTCTCATAATCACATCTTTCTGTCCAAGATGAAGTTCTGTCCTAACAATCGACCATAGCATAGTGGTGATAGTGATATTCAGGACTCTAGAATAATACTAACATTACTGTGAAGTAGATTTCTTTGGCAGTTGGTTTTGCGTATTTTAATCATGTTTGCTGTGATCTAAGTGTTAAGATGAGCAAAAATACACTATTGTCTCCGCTTCTCTTTTTACACACTGCGCACTTAGAGTAAACCCATGAGCTGCTATCCTTGATTTTGGCAGCAAAAATTCACTGAAACAGGGAAACTCTAAAACCCACAAAAGTCACCCTTTATTTCCAAAGACAAATCTACCTACAGGTCCAGGAAATTCAATGAAGAAATTTCTCAGAATACAGAATAGAAAGAAAGTCTAATGATGAGAATGTTAATACCCCTTCACCACAGGGTGCCTAACATTTAGTTTTCAGTTAATTTGAGACAGAAAATACACCCTCGCATACTGGAGACAGGATCTGAGAACAAACTATGTAGTTCTAGGGGCATGAAATAGGACGGGAAAACCAATTTATATAACAATAAGTACATTTCTAACAATGAGTGTGAAATGATTGTGAGCCTTTCAGCAACCCACCAATGCCCTGGCTATCATGGAACCATGGACAGACCTCATGACATAATCTGCTGGAGACAGCCCAAAGGGAAGAACTGCTACCCCATATCTATACCATCCAAGCCTTCCCTTCTGTTCTCAGCAGGGCCACTGAGCTACAAGTACAACATAGGGGAAAGATGAATATTCCTCATGAGGTTTCTCGGCCTCGACCCTCTATCCCAAAAAAAGATCCACAAGGAGACAGTTTGGCTTTCACATGAACCAACAGATAGGAAGATCAACATCCCAATGAGGCCAAAAATAATTCCTTCAGTGAAAACAGAAGCTGAAGCTTGATTTTCAAAACCTTTTAATCACTTTCATGATGCTTAGATTAAATATCATTTAAACTACGTGCTCCATTAAGACTTCTAAATACCTATAAAGATATTTCCTTAACAAAGCAAATCATGTTCCCCTTCCTCCTTGGCAAAGACACTGCTTACCATTGAGACTATGGGAAATTAAGGAAATGTCAATGTGGACAGAGCCACTAACAAGAGGCTTTGAAAAGGGGAGAGGGCAGGCAGTGTCTGAGAATTCTCCAGACACTGGCAAAGAAACAGATGGAAGGAAACAGTGGATGAGCGTGGGAGCCACGTCTGTACGGGATGTAGGGTCTGTGACCCGGTGAGAAAATAAGCATCATAACTAGATATTAAAAGAACCCTCCTGTGACAAGAGGTGGAATAAGAGGAAAAAGATATTTAAATTGTTAATGTGTGATAACACCCATGAACAAATTGCTTATATACATCACGTAAATTGTGAGGCTGTGAGTCAATAACTGATGGCCATTTGGTAAATGGTTCAATGGCCACAATTTCTGTCCCTTAGTGTAGTTAGAGATGTAACAATAAATACTGCCATCTATTTCTGGGCATAATTTTTCAAGAATTGACTTCTTGTGACAGTGTTATTAAAGTTAACAAATCATAGGACAATTTTAAGAGCTTTAAAAAGGACTACTTGATTAAGAATTTTAAAATCCAGAAAGGGTTTTGCATTGTCTTGTTTGTTTGTTTGTTTGCTGGTTGGTTGGTAGTAAAAGAATATTTTTTTACAAAGTAGTCATAAGGAGCCAGGATTGATACATTCAAACTCAGTACTTGAGAGGCTGACATAATATTGAATTTGAGTCCAAACAAGAGCTACACAGCAAGTTGGAAGCCAGCCTGGAGTACATAGTGAGATCTTGTCTCAGAAGGAAATTTGACAAAATGAAACACATGTGCTGCTATTAACAATTTGGACTTTCCCTTGCCTGTTAAAGAGTTGAACTGACAACATATCAGAAGCCAGATTTTCACCCATTTGGGGTCAGTCACCTCTGACTACAGACCAGAAATAAAAGGCGTTGCTTTGTGAGAACAATTCAGTCTCAGCCCCTATAATTTCAACAACAATGTTGTTGTCTGCATTTGCAATTGTCATTCAAATGACAACTTACACAGATAGGTGTCCAAGTCAAGTAATTCAGCTATCTACCAAATGACCCAAGCAGTGCTTTAATTAGGTCTTCGTGTAAACTCCAGACTGACACCTACTATTTCTTTACAGAATTTTTTAAAACCCTCTTTAATGAATGTGTACAGAACAGAATGTTCGTTTATAACTTCAGCAGAAACATGATTATAAAAATTACAAGTAATGTGCACTGAATTCTGTAAATAAGAATGATAGCTTTGTGTTTCTTCAGTTCGCCCTCACAAGCAATGTAGTAATCTTCCTAGATTCTCACATCAGCCTTTCTGAGGAGCAGTCACTAAATCACTATTTATTCATTTCTGGAGCCATATTTCATTTCCACTGCTAGCAATGAGCAGGAAGCCCTCTTACTGTGGAAAGTGAGACAATAAAGACCAGCACTGTGCGTTGCAGGAATCTCTGCTGTGAAATCTTAGTAGCCAGATACACTTGGAAAAATCAAATTGTTCATATTTTAGAAAGTTTATTTCTAAAAGTTTCATATTTTAGAAAGTATGTTACATCAAATCCCAGTGAGTAACTGGAATTAAAACAAATATGAACTGCTGTAACACTAGAAGGGTGATGTAGAAATATCAAGGGTTCAAGGCCAGCCTCACATACATGAGTTTGGGGATAGCCTGGTCTACATGAGATCCTGTCTCAACAAAACAACCATGGTGAGTCAGGTTTGATGGTACCTACTTGCTATGTCAATATTTGAGAGACACAGACAGGAGGATAAGCACAAGTTTGGTTCCAGTCTGTTCTACATAGTAAAGTTCAGATGCAGTCTCGAGGGAAAAGCTATCACAAGGAGATGCACAGCTGCCCTGATTTCTCAGTAACTTGCTTAAGGCAAACTTCAATAACCTCACGTTCCCTCACACCGATTTGTCATTAAATACACTGAGGCAAAATTTACAAAATAAATTTGTTTTAATTTTCAGAGATTTTTCTAGTCAGAGATTCGAGGACACATTTTATCCAATCTATATTACAAACTGTGGATGAGGAGGCCCATTTGTGGAACCGAGGGAAACCATGTGACTGGTTACAGTAAGAATGCTATCAGTAACTATAAACCCGAGTGCTGAGTGCTTTAGCTCGGGCTTCCCGGCACTTGCACCACCAATGTGGAAAGCATTCATGTGGGAAGCCAACACTTCTCACTGTTGGATGACTGTATCTTCACGGTGGAAATCAAAAAGAGCTGTCTCTGGCCCTTCCATTGGGGCTACGTCAGAGCAACCTGTCATCTTTCCAAGGTACATGCAAGCCAGACGTGTACATCAAAGACAACCGGCTGTAGACTTCTGCTTTAACACTTTCCTCGGACTCAGCACAGCTGGCAAACATACTAATTGTTTTGGACAGAAGAGTAAAAACTAAAACAAGAAATCCAACTGGAGTAACTTCGTGTTCTGACTTTGGTCTCTTGTGGCCCAATTCAAAAGCTTAAGAAATGGGAACAGAAAATCCACATCACAACCTTGATTTCAGAGAGTTAAGGTGGAAGAGAAGGCAGAAGCCAGCTATGCACCTCTTCATTTTATAAAATAAATTTATATTGTATTCCATTTGTTTTTTGAGACATGCTCAAAGAATGCTGGGATTTCAGGAATGTGCCATTATGCCCACCATGAGCACATGAAGAAACATACACTTTCATCAGGAAGTAGAGCCAAGTCTCCTGACATCTTAAATCACATGGCTTCTTGTGGTTTCTCATATCAACCTTGCTATGAGCCAGAAACTGCTTCTCCACTGTGACAGAATCTAACATTTCTTGCTCAAAAAAGCCACTGCCCCAGATGAGCAAGCTTCCCTCTTCAAAGCTAATAGACTACAAAGCATGCTAAGCAGATGTGATCATTTCTTCAGTGATTATACTTCACCTTTGATTAGTAGATAAAAAAAGTTGTTGCTCATATTATCAAAGCACAATGCCATTCTTAATTCCTGTTCTAAGGAAGTGGGGGTTCAAGTCCATCCCTGGCAACCTTGTGAGTTCAAGACTAACCTGGACTACAGTAGATCCTGTATCAAAAAGAAAACCAAATCAGACAAAAATAAATTTTGTCCAGGAAATACACATGCAATAAAAGACAGGAAATGTTGACAGGCCACACTCTCTTGTTGTAATGTACACTCCTCTCCCTTGTTAAAACCATTGAGTTTGTTTATGTTTCAAGTTTGCAAGCTGACATGAAAACTAAAGCTGTCATCTGTGTCAACAGCCTTCCTACACTCATCAGTTAAAAAGTGAAGGAAACCGTTGAGGATGTCTGATCTGGGAAAGATGGACGACACAGACTTACAACTAACGTGATAATTTAGCAGTGTGAAGGAAAGTAGTCTATCCAGAAATCAAGAAGTAAAATTTGCTTCTATACCATTCAAAAGACTCTATTGCCAAAAGGATCGTTCATCTTTCATCTTGTCTTCTAGGCAAGAAAATTAAAACCCAGAGAAGTCTGTCAGTGTGCCCTACATCACACTGTCCTTGGTCCAGAGCTTAGAGCTTTGTCCAGATGTCCTTCCTTAGTTTACCATTTCCATAAGTGATTAAATTTACACAGCACAGGTGAGCAGCAGACAGCACCATTTGATTTAAGCCAACTGTGAAATATATTCAAGAGGCAAATATAAAGAAAAAAAGGTTTTCCCCCCACTATCTTTTACATCCTAAATCACTTTTATGAAAGGAGACGTCTGACATTATTTGGTGCTGATTTTTCTAAGCAACAAGTATGAAAGCACAGCTCCTCTAAGAATAAGAGCTTTTCCCTCAGTTCGAAGCTGTCAAAGCAGGGTGACAACAAGCATATGCTGAAAGGTATTTGGTTAATTAAATGGGCCTGGGAAGTTCATTTTAGAATATTTGTCAACAATTAACAGAATGTTAATGTTTAACACAGACTGAATACTGAAATGTCTGATGTCTGAGTACAATTGTTATATATGTGAGTACACACATGTTTATCTGAGCAGAGCTGCACACTGGTGCATGCGTGCTGACGGAAGCCAGAGGACAAGGTTAGGTGTCCTTTAGGAGCCACTGAGGCAGGGTCTCTTATGAATCAGAGAGCCCCAGGGATGTGTCTGTCTCTGTTTCCCCAGCACAGGGACTGTAAATGTGTCAATATGCCTGGCATATATGTGTATGCATGTAGGTCTGTATGCATGCATGTATGTATGTATGTGCATATATGCATACATTTTTATCTGTATATATATGTGTGTGTGTGTGTATGCACATATACACATAAACATATATTTATGTATAGGGATATATATGTATAGACATAGACATAGACATAGACATAGACATAGACATAGACACATATATAAACACAAGTGTGCATGTTCTCAGGATCTGACTCAGGGCTTCAGCACTTAGCAATTTACCTGTCTCCCCAGCCCCTGCATTTATGAGAAAAACTATTTAGCTTTAGGGAAGCTCAAAATAAACTGAGCTGTTGAGTTGCCCTGTTCCACATCAAAGAACATTTTGGACACTTCTCATCTTGTTAGTTTGTATACCAAAGTTAACACAGATATCTGCAATAAAGAGTGAAATTGGAAGAACTGAAATACTTAACATAAAATTTAAGAGTGATGTCAAAATCATGAATTTTAAACGATGATGCATCTTTTTAAGTTTTGATGAAAAAGCTATGAATTCAAAAGTATTAATATTAATGTACTGCAAATTTTAAATATTAGTTTTGCCTTTTATGTTGGATTTCCTTTCTTTCTTTTTGAGATAGTCTGATGCTTGATGTTGTCATCTTGACCAGAGCTAGAATGACCCAGAAGATAAGTTCTGGACATGCCTGTAAGGGATTAAATTCATTGAAGTGCATCAGCCCACCTTGCCTGTGGGTGATCATTGCACGGGCTGAGATCCTGAACTAAATAAAAAGGAGAAAGCAAGCTGAGAACTGTCCTCTGCTGCTTTACTGCAGAAAGGATGTGCTCAGCTGCCTCCGACTCCCGCCACACGGCTTCCCCATCTTCACACATTGCACTTTGTAACTGTGAGCTAAAATACAGCCTTTTTTTATTCGATATTTTATGTATTTACATTTCAAACGTTATCCCCTTTCCTAGTTTCCCCTCCCCCTGCTTCTATGAGGGTGCTCACCCTCCCACCCACCCATTCCCACCTCACTGCCCTAGCATTCCCCTACACTGGGGATCGAGCCTTCACCGGGACCAAGGGTTTCTCCTCATTCCCAAGACACTCCACCCACCAAATAAAGGACTCACTCCTAAGCTGAAGTGGTGAGCACCTGGATTGCCAGCACTAGAGAGTGTGAGGCAGGAGAATTCCAAAGTGGAAGCCAGTGTGGGCTGCAAGGAAAGATTCTACCTTAAAAAAAAAAGGAAAGAAAAGAAAAGAGAGGAAACAAGAGGAGAGAGCAGGAGAGGGGAGGGCAGGGGAGAGGACAGGAAGTACAGTGTTCAGACAGATTAATGTATCACTCTGTGTGAATGGACTCACGAATGTAACATCCCAGTTGTTCTTTTTAAGTCAGCCAGGCTGGCATACCTCCAACTATCTGCATTCTATCTAACACCTAAGGTGGCAGATGTCACTGAAGCTCCTTCACCAAATGCTGTCACTTAAAAATGGAAATGGGGATAATAGTTTAGAAGTAGTTATTAGAGTTCAAGAGAAAAATCTCAAATCACTTCTCCCACCTAGAGAAATGACACAGAGCTAATTGATGCGGGCTGTGCTCCTGTCCGTCAGGCTCCAGGCCCAGACCTTCCTCTTCAAATGGGCACCGCCCAGAACATTCGAAGCGCAAAGGTTCTAGGGAAGCCTTCCTTGCAACTGGCCCACTACACCAAAAGCACTGCTTTATAAGCACGCTGAGAAGGTTGTGCAAATATGACTGACATGGAGCTCTTGAGAAATACCACAGAAGGAACAGAAGGAACGAGAGAGTTGCCTGACTAATTGGTTTTCACCAGCCATTAATGGTTGGAACTCGTAAATCCATTCTACCAATTATTGAGGAAATAATTACTGAAGACCAACTCCGAGCCAACAAGGGTAGTAAATCAGAATAAACAGGACAATAGGCTCCGGAAACTTGTCACACAGGTACAAAAGCACAAGTAAAATGTCACCCAGACACATGAAAGGCATAGTTGTAATGCGTGCTCAGGAAGAAAACTACCAAGAATCGGAGCAAAGGAAGGACGTGAGATTTGTCAAAGATGAAGTCTTTCCTGGGGCGGTGAGAACAGGAATTTCATAGGTGAGTATAAGGAAAGAACTGGAGGTGGGGTCTGAATTCAGAACTACGCTGCTTCCTCAAATGCCCTCTCTTCAGCCTGGCTTCCCAAATAAATGCAGAATCCAGCTCCTTGAAGACAGACTGGACTCGAGTCCTGCACCTTGAGGGACGTGGACCACAGATGCCACTAACATATTTTGTTGAAATGCACTAAAAACAAGCCTGTACATTACCTGAACTGTTTTATTTCAAAAAAAAAAAAAAAAAAAAAAAAATACAGCTCCCATCTACCCTGGCCAAAAGTCAGATCCAAACACGTGTCCCACTGCGCAGACTCTAAACACACAAAGAGGAGTGTCTGGCACCGCGATCTATGTCTGACTCATGCTGCCTCAATGTGCCTTTCTTGCACAAGGAAGGGTCTCAAATGCTCATCTAGAGAAAGGGGTGGAGGATCACAAAAACACTACACTCCTGGCAGGTAGATAAAGTGATTACATGGAAAGTACCAGAGCAGAGCGCTCACACGGAATACCGCTTCAGCATGCTCACAAAGGCTATCACTACAGAGGAACTCCAGCTTCTTCACAAGCTCCAAAGGCCCCAAGAAGCTCACAGTTCTGATCTGGAACTACAAATGCCCTGTTTGCCATGCAACAATGAAAAAGTGACTTTTAATGATGCTGGGGTTTTTGGTTTTTTTTCCCCACCAAAAAAAAAAAAAAAAAAAAAAAAGTTACAGGAAACAGAGGGAGGAATTATTATGAGGTTAGACTCCTCATCCCCAACATACTCCCCTCCAAATAAAGAAATTACCCCTAGGCTGAGGGGCCCTGCTTCTTCCTTCCCTCTGGCAACAGGCCACAGCAGAAACAGGGGGATGACCTCCAACGACAAGCAGTGACAGTGCCTTTGGCACAAGCATGCACAGGGCCTGCATAATTTCTGGTTGTTTTGCCCATCTCAATGAACTTCCTGGAACCAACAAGCCTGGATGAGACGGCGGTGTGCAAAAGTTACTCCTGGACTTTCCTGCTCTTTGGCGAGGGAACTTTCTCAATCCACCGTGCCCCAGGCAACTTTGTTAGTGGAGCTTTGTTCCAGGGGATTTTTTAATTGGGATATCACTGGCAATTTCCAATACATTTCACAGTGGTAAGCAATGCTAATCACTGTGATTCAACAAGAAAAAGCAGCTTCCATGCTCAAGGAGATTATATCTGGAATTCTATCAGTACAACTGTGTCTATGAAATGGGCTTGGGGGGCGGAGAGAGAAACTTGCAAAGCAGTCAGTGGAACTGATTACACCAAAATCTTCCAGTGGGTCTTTATCTAACATCTTTTATTTACATAGCACTTGATTATATCATTTAATAAAACAGCCTAGTAGCTGTTTCAGGATACTCACTGATATAGAGGTTCCCAAGTTTAGAGAAGCCCAGTCACTGAATTCCTAGGTGAATTAAAGAGAAGTTGCAGACCCACACCCAAACCCACAGCTAACTCAGCTCCAGATTAACCACGGGGAAAGCATCCACAGTTGCTAGCTTCTGAGAATGAGCCATCAAAACTCAAACTATTCAACTCAGATGAGGGCCTCTTCCCTGTCCTGGATTTGAAGGAAATCTTGCATATAAACTACAATTAGAGGCAGTGACTATGGATACTATTTAAGCAGTATAGCTTCCAACTGATACTGCCAACACAAGCACAAGCAGTGCCATTTTGGAGCAGAAAATCCAAGGCACAAAAGATCACTGTTTATAACTGGAAAGATCAGTGGAGACCTGGCAGACCTGCAACCAGCAAATTTGACCAAGTTAAAGGCACCTGTCCTAGCCTGGGACGGGGCGAGGCAGGAAGTACTGCTTTGGGGGAAGCAGATCGTTTTTTTAGTAAACTAAAAATTTCCAACGTATCTTTTAATCAATTAACTTTGCTTTAATTAAGAGCCACATTAGCAGTGAACGCTTGAAATTACACTTGAATTTCAAATACAAACCTCATATGTTAATGTGTATTCATGCTCGGAAGAAATACTAAGCTAATACTTTCTCAGATTAACAGTGAGAAGTCAAACACAAGATTTTTGCTTAGATTTGAGGATCCCTTGTTAACTGAATAGACATATTTTATACACATCAGCCAATAATTATAGCTAGTACATACACGAATATTATATTTTAACTGTTAACAAACTACTACATCAAATATACCTATATCAATGAAAACATTAAAGTACCTTGAAAGGTCTCATAATATAGCTTGACTGTATTGCTTTCCAATATTTCTAAAGAATAGTAAATTTTCTATTAATAAAAACAAATGAGGTGTAGACAGATGGCTAGAGAAGAACTATCTTCCAAGTCACCATGTGTCACCATGTCGTCATGGGCCACACTGGGATTCTTACACACCACATTACAATGTTGACAAGTTCTTTTCTAAACCAATCAACTTTTGTTTGTAGTCTTTGAGGATAAGCACACCGACCCCCTCACCCACTTTGCTGTACTGTGTATACAATTCTCCGGAAGAAAATGAAGCCACATCTTTGATTGATTCTAACTTATGTTTAAGGTGTCTCCTGAAAAGCTGGCAATCTGCATTCCTGATGGAGGAGGGGAAAGGGAAGAATCAATTTTCACAGGGGCAGTGACATTTCACTGAGTTGAACTTGTTCATTCCAAGCTGGGAAGACAGGAATGCAGGGTGAACAGATGATCAGAGCTTCTGCTTTTGGCCATGATATTTACAGGCATATCATTTACACAGATGGATGCTGGTCCCAAATTAAAAAAAAAAAAAAATTCCTGGAGATATTCTGAACTATCGATTTAAGATTTAAAATGGACACGAAATTCTTCAAAAGGAAATTTTAGAAAACATTAAATGTCTCAAGAACATAAATTTAAGGTAGGCCACTTTGCTGATGCACAGATATGATGATCCGAGTTCTCAGGAGGCTGTGGCAAGACTATAATCATGTCCAGTGCAGCCTGTGCCACACAGTAAATTTCAGACCAGACAGAACTATGTAAGGAAAATCTTGTAGAAAGAAAGAAAGAAAGAAAGAAAGAAAGAAAGAAAGAAAGAAAGAAAGAAAGAAAGAAAGAAAGAAAGAAAGAAAGAGGGAGGGGGAGGGAGAGGGAGAGGGAGAGAAAGGAAGGAAGGCAGGCAGACAATCTAAGAGCTGGGCCTTCTTCTGGTCTCTGACACCTAAGCACTCAATAATATCATATTATAATTATATCAAAATATTTGACTTATACTGTTATTTACTCATTTCTTTATTGTTTGTTTTGAAATATGGTCTCCTCGAGCCCTGGCTAGCCTGGACTCACCAGAGAGTGAAGAATGACTATACATTCTTTGGCTTCCCAACTCTGGGGCTTGTTGTGCAGGCCTCACCAAAACCTTCAGGGAGAGGGTAAACAGCCTCTCTGTTTCCCGTCTTTACTCCAGAATCCCAGGCAAGTATGTAAGACTTTGTTCGTTTGTTTGTTTTTCTGTCCTATTTTTGAGACTGTATCTATTATATAACTCAGGCCAGCCCAAAAGTTAGGATCCATCTGCCTTCACCTCCATGGCTCCGGAATCACAGGTCCAGCCAACTCTACGAGGTTGCAAAGTTCATAAAACATCATATTTTCAAAGAACTACTGATAAAAAATTACGTATTCATCCAACACATTTAAGTTGATTCTCTAAGGAAAGGAATTTCAATCATAATATACTGATATTTTCATGTAAAGGCAAAGCTATTACTATATTTAGAAGGCAAGAGTAACATTTGAACATCCATCAAATGGAGAAGCTGGGCAAGAATTAACTACTTGCTGGGCAGTGGTGGCGCACGCCTTTAATCCCAGCACTTGGGAGGCAGAGGCAGAGGCAGGTGGATTTCTGAGTTCGAGGCCAGCCTGGTCTACAGAGTGAGTTCCAGGACAGCCAGGGCTGCACAGAGCAACCCTGTCTCAAAAAGTAAAATAAAATAAAATAAAAATAAAAAAAGAATTAACTACTTACTGCCTATTATCAGTAAACTATTTTAAATAGCATTTGATTACTGTCCTCTGCTGTCAAGCTACATTACAGATCCTTCCAGTATGCTGGAGGTTAAACAATACAATCACCAAAGTTAATCATCTGCTGCAGAAATATCCATGATTTAGAGTGAACTGGAGTGCTTTCCTGAGGCAGACTGCCCCGCTCAGTCCCAGTGAGTATTCAGCTCCCATCACACTGCAGTGTTAGGAAAAGCTGGGGTAAAATCAATTGTATGGGGTTTGTACATAAATCTTTGTACTTAAAACTATTGACAAAATTTCTCTGCTGGGGACAACACTCTGCATTAACCATGTCCCGTTTCTCCTTCCTGCAGAGCACATAGCTGGATTCCATGCCCCAAAGGGACTGGAAAGAACAAACCTTTAAATGGTACCAATCAGGTCAGAAAGTAAGCAAATATAGCAATTCAAATCTTGGTAGCTTAATATAATCAAAGCCAACCTCGGAGCGTTCAGAGAGCTGGGATGGGGGCTGCTCCACAGTTATCGAAAGAGCCAAGTTTACTGACTTGTCACCAATGTCTGCTAAAGCTTTAGCCTCCTCCGCATGTAATGGCATGTGTACTGGCTGGTTTTGTGTCAACTTGACACAAGCTGGAGTTATCACAGAGAAAGGAGTTTCAGTTGAGAAAATGCCTCCATGAGATCCAGCTGTAAGGAATTTCCTCAATTAGTGATGAAGGGGGGAGGGCCCCTTGTGGGTGGTACCATCTGTGGGCTGGTAGTCTTGGGTTCTATAAGAAAGCAAGCTGAGCAAGCCAGAAGTAAGCAAGCCAGTAAGTTACACCCCTTCATGGCCTTTGCATCAGCTCTTGCTCCTTGACCTGCTTGAGTTCCAGTCCTGACTTCCTTTGGTGATAAACAGCAGCATGGAAGAGTAAACTCAATAAACCCTTTCCTCCCCAACTTGCTTCTTGGTCATGATGTTTGTCCAGGAATAGAAACCCTGACTAAGACAAATTGGTACCAGCGTAGTGGGGTATTCCTGTGACAATGTGACCATGTTTTGGGGAGGGCTGTGGAAGGACTTTAGAACTTTGAGCTAGAAGAGCCATTGGGATGTTAAGAGCTCTGTGGGGTGTTCTGTAGGAGCTTGGAAGATAATGTTGAGATCAGTGCAGAAGATGGAGGCCTGGCTTGTGAAATTTCAGAGGGAAGATTAAAGACTCTTA
>CM052716.1:33769932-33787940 GCA_028551405.1 Uromys caudimaculatus | reverse complement strand
CAAAACCATTGTATTGCTGGGACTATTGATGCTGGTTAGGTGGAGCTAAGAAATTAGTGGTGATTAAGAAGAGACTAGCATCATTGAGGTGACATCTTCTGGGAAGTGTTTTCTGAGAGCACAGAGGCTGCGTTCCAGAGATAGCCGAGGTGCTGTGGCAGGACTTGGTAATGTGTAAGAGTCACCCAGGTGGTACTGGTTTTGAAGGCATGAAGGAGTCATGAAGAGCAGCTGAGGCCTGGGCACTGTGAGAGACCGTGGAAGGCCATTGGTGAAGGTGCAGCCTCAGTTGCAATTGATGGCCCAGGACTGAAGGGATCATGCAAAGGAGGTGAGGCTTGGCACCATGAAGAGAGCCTATGAGAGGCTGTTGGTAAAGCCTAGTTGCAAAGGAAGACAGCAGTGTACCATGACATGACCACCAAGAACAGCAGCAGCAGTGGAGTACAGGCATCTGGAGCCTAGAAGACAAGGTGTGTGCTACAAAGGGCAGAGCTGGAGCAGTGATTCAAGTCCTTGGAGGAATCCAGAAGATTGTGAGTGGATCCCAGACATTGGATAGTTGGAGTTTGCGTTTGCTTTTGATTGTGACTGTGCCCTGATATATTTTCCCTCCTGAAGGAAGAAGGTATTTTACTAGAGCTCACAGTTAAGAGACTTTTGATGGTAAAAAGACTTTGAATTTTAAGAGATTGGATATCTTTAAAGAATATTGAAATTTTAATAGTAAGAATTTGCAAAGACTGTGAGACTTTTAAAGTTATTAAGATCTTGGGGATGAATAAGAAAGTAAGGGTTGAGGCTTAATAGTGATGTGTTTGTGTGTCAAGTTGACAAGGGGTCAATTGTACTGGCTGGTTTTGTGTCAACTTGACACAAGCTGGAGTTATCACAGAGAAAGGAGTTTCAGTTGAGAAAATGCCTCCATGAGATCCAGCTGTAAGGCATTTTCTCAATTAGTGATCAAGGGGGGAGGGCCCCTTGTGAGTGGTACCATCTGTGGGCTGGTAGTCTTGGGTTCTATAAGAAAGCAGGCTGAGCAAGCCAGGAGAAGCAAGCAAGCCAGTAAGTTAATCCCTCCATGGCCTCTGCATCAGCTCCTGCTTCCTGACCTGCTTGAGTTCCAGTCCTTACTTCCTTTGGTGATGAACAACAGCATGGAAGTGTAAGCTCGATAAACCCTTTCCTCCCCAACTTGCATCTTGGTCATGATGTTTGTGCAGGAATAGAAACCCTGACTAAGACAGCATGCAAGGAAGCCTGAACATAAATAATGTAAAGAATGGGGCCAAGCATCCACCATTCCCATCCATACTCTACTGCCTGGAACCGGGATAGCTGAGAAGTATGGTCAGACTGTGTATGTGCAGGAAATAAACTTGGTGAAGTAGATGACCCCATCCACACCCATGAGTATATGGGCATCACAAACTGGACTCGGCAGGTTACTTTTGAATAAGAAGGAAGAGAGGAAGAATAGGATAGAGTAGGAGGAGAGAGAAGATGAAGGAGAAGGAGGAGGAGGAGGAGACAACGACAACAGGGATCAGGTAGACTTAAGAGAAGGAATGAGCAGGATCAAAACACATATACACATATGAAATTCTCAGAGACAATAAAATATATTAAAAACGGAATTTGGCAAGGGCACAAAGCCTGTAGCAATAGTCATAATTGACTTATTGTCAAATCTAATTACTATGAAAACTCACCCCTAAACTCCAGAAATTCAGTTTCACTGGTAGTGCCATTAATTAGAAGTTAATGGAAGAGAAAAAACAAATATAGATCATTTTAAAGCAGATTTCAGCAGTCAGGAAAAAAAAAAAAGGTTCTGAAAACCAACTGCTCAGTACGGCTATGCCTCATCATCGAGAGTTGCACCACAAGACACGCTGTGGGAACTGTTGAGTATTTTAATTGGCAAAGGGGGGGGGGAATCAGCATGAAAAATAAAGTAGGCCTCATGCTCTCAATGCTGCTACAGAGGTGTAGAACTTCAAAGCACAGGGTGGATGCAGACGAGAGGAACAACAGAGTCTAGCAGGACAGACTGCACACGACAGGTCAGATTCTGCTTCAGAGCAGGGAGAAGCTTACCAGGCAGGGATGGAGGGAAAGAACTGCCCCCTGAATGTTGTCCTCTGACCACACACACACACACACACACACACACACGCGCGCGCGCATACACGCACATGTCCTGACACATGTGCTGCTGCCTTCCTGCAACTTCCACCGTGGCACACACACACAGTAAACAGATAAGTGTGTATGTGTTTTCTTTAATGCAGCTTTAGTAATTTTGTCATTACATTTTCTGTATAGCAAATGATGGTTTCTTACCAAAGCATAACTTTTCTCCAATAATGAGTTGCTTCTTCCTTTTCCTGCTAAATATGACACCTGTGTTCAAAACCCATCAAAAGATTTACAAGAGACAAAGACAGTCCCAGCCACACACTGTAATCCACAGGCCACTCAGAGCTCCAGCAATGTAACTGAAAATCACCCTCCGCTGGCCTTCAGGATGCCGGGGGTCTGGGGGGGGATGAGGTGGAAAGAGAAGATCAACTTAAATATGCTCTCAACTAAATCAGTTGTGAGATGTGTGTGTGTGTGTGCGCGCGTGCACGCTCATGTGAGCAAGCACACAAAACACACAGGCTACAATGAATATCATGATTAGCTCAAACTTCTTAATTGCTTAGCCAGTTCTAAGGTTCTAATGAATCATCTATCAGATGCTGTATTTCGTAGGCTTACTCTGTCTCTTTGGGGAAAACACTATTGTATCCTTCACTCAAAAGTCGTTATTTACTTTTGGGTTTTGTTTGGTTAACAGATGCATTCCTGGCCAGCCCTAAGAAAGGACATGTCCAGCTCAAGTCCCTACTTCTCAGGGCCCAGAATATGTGAAGGGCATTTCCAGGACACAAGAGGTTCCTTGACACCACAGGTGGTAAATCCTAGGGGTGCTAAGCAGGGCCTTCCTCCTCAGTGACCACCTCTTCCTGTCCCTCGTAGAAGCTGCTCGGGGATCTCAGACTTCCCAAGGCAATGTCTGAATGTTCTTTTTGGAGAAACATGAGATGTAGGTCTTACAGAGAGCACCAAGTGAAAAGGGCACATTGTTAATATGTTGAGGGGGTTGAGGAGGGTAAGGTGAGGGAGAAGAGACAAAAACGAAAGTCCTTAACCCATTGTTTCATGTCCCTTTTCTCCAAGTTCCGAAAGCCACTGCTCTATTTTTCTAGAGTTTCACACTCACTTCTCTATGGCTAGCAAACGTGCTGTGCGACATGCCCTGCCGCCAATCCTCCACGACATTTCCATGGAGGTGGGGTGAAGGACTGGTTCTTGTTACCTGGCAACAAGGCTAGTGATTTCTGAAATCCAAGTTCCTGACTTAAAAGGCTATTCACAGGTCCACACAGATCTGAAGGCGCCAGAACTGCGTTCCTCTGGAGAGAAACTCACAATGGACTTTGATTTCCCACTGTTGGTATAGATTTCCTTTCAGCAAAAAGGGGCAGGGAGGGGCAGAAGGCTGAGGGGAGAAAGAAGCAAAGGGAGGTTTCAAATGGACCTCAGGCCCAATCCAACATTTGTTTGTCTCCATTCTTCGGGCCTTGGGTTGATGTGCCAACTGACGAGCCATCTATTGCTTGAATAGTGTACAGCCTCCAGAAAGGTCACCCGAAATGGAGAAGTGAAATGGAGCTGGATGCCTCTTTCCTTAAGTGGAATTGCCACCTCTGATTCTGGAGATTTAGGAATTCCATGGTGGCAACAGCTCTGCCATTCTGGCTGGATTTCCCTCCCAGGTGTTTATGTCCAAGTAGGGGGCTAAAAATTAACCCCTTTGCTCCCTAAGTCAGATCTCCTCAGGGGGTTGCTTTCATAGCCTTCAGAGGCTGCAGTTCCTTTGGTCTTTCCTCTCTACCAGTGGTGCCATTTAGTACGGTAGGTCACAGTCTTGCTGAACATGTGGCTTCTCCACGACTCTCCTTTTGGCAAAACACAATGATTATAACCCAGTCTCTGGTATTCTCACAAACTCTCTGATCAAGAGGACAGTGACGTGCAGGAGCCCCAGGGATTGTTTCTGGAGGGGTCCTATTCCTTCACTGCCTGAAGAAAAGAAGAAAAGGCCTAAAATATTAGTTCTATCTTCCTTTCTTAGACTCATGAACCTCAAGTGGGAGCAGTGGATTTCAATGTTAACTTTTTTCAATTAGAAAGGCTATGACAAAGCTCAAAGGAACTTGCAAGTTTTTGCCTATACTCAACTCTGTAGTTTTCATAGTGTAGTGGTTATTATGTCTGCCTCATAGGTTTAAATTAAAACAGGTTCTTCTGATTTTTTAAAATAATGTTAAATTTGCATACCAAAACTTACCAACAATAGGATATGTTGATCCAATAACAAAATGTTAAATGTCATAAAGAAGTCCCAATTTTTATTTTACATATATACTTCCTAAAATGACTTTATTTGTAACTGTGCTTGTTGTCATAAAGAAGTCCCAATTTTTATTTTATATATATTTTTATTCCTAAAGTGGCTACTGTGCTCATTGCTATGACAAAATACCTAACAGGAAGCAATTTAAGGAAGGATAGAGTTATTCTGGCTTACAGTTCAAGGGAATTCATTCCTTTCCTGTAGGAGTGGAAGCCAGCTGGACACATTGTATATAGTTGGGAAGTAGCCCTGGAACCCTGCTTTAAAAAAAATCTTAAGGCCCACCCTCAGTGTTTCACTATTTCCAGAAGGATTCCACCTCCTGAAGGTTACACAACCATCCCTACAGTGCCACCAGCCAAGAACCAAGTGTTGAATTCAAGCACAGGAGCTGTGGGGAACAGTTTACAATTAGACCACAGAAGTGACTAACGATCAGTGTGGTGCTGCTATGAGCTTAGGCTTAGATGGGGGATGAAATTTAGGTGATGCAGTTAGGACCACACAATCTAAGCTTGAAAAATGCAACCATTACAGTTTGAAGGACACCATCTAGAAAACGTGTCTCGTAGCTTTAGGTCTCTTACAAGTTTAGGTAGTGGTGCTAATGACCTTAGGGTGACCAGCTACTCAACACACAGCCCATCTCACACAGAGACAGATGCAGAGCACACTTGAATTGACAGGACTGACTCCCCCCCCCCAAAAAAAATGGTAAGGCTGTGGTTCTGTTCTCCTGAATAGTAATGTTTATAAAAGCACAGCCAATACTTGTATTGATTATTTGATAGAATTAATATCTAGATACAGTTGGGCCTGGCTGCACAGGCCTTTACTCCCCGCTACTCAGGAAGCTCAGGCAGAATTGCAAATTCAAAGCCAGAGTGGCTACATAGTTAGATCAAGTCCAGCCCGGACAACCAGTCTCAAGATATTTAGAAAAAATAAATACAAGTGGTCTAGGGCTATAGCTCCCTGGCAGAGCACTTAGTATGTGGCTTTAGTTTCAGTCTCCATTGCTCTGCAATGGAAGCACAGCTACAGTGCACTCTGTACAAGGGAGAGCACCCACTCTTGACCTTGTGTGCATTAACCCTTCCTATAGCATTAACATCAGCTCTAGGCATAAACACACAGGATGTCAAACATATTAAAATAACCTTAACGGAGTCTAATGTCATCATTATTAGCAAAAACTAATGATGCATTTTCCTACAGTCTGAAGTTTTATTATGCAGACATCTGTTCATTTGGTCACAGGAATCCAGTCACAGTAAATAAAGCCCAAAGACCAGTTTTGAACTAAACTATTTAGGTCCAAAAGGTTATACCATGGCAAAATGGAGCAACTCATGCTAGGTGCTCAGTAGTCAAACTGAATTTTGAAGAACAAAGGAGATTTTTCCAAAAGGCTAAAAATTTAACACCAACCCTCAGAAAGGGGACTGTTCTACCTGAATGACTGATGCCTCTGCTCAGCTCCCACAGAGCCTTCCTATCTTGTAGATGGTAACCTGCCCAGCTCATGAATGCTAATAAATGCCAATTAGATCATTAAATGTAATTTGTTCCAATTGTGTTCTTTCACAATCAGGACTGCCCTCCCCCATATAATTAGTGTTTCCTCTGAAAAGCCCTGTGCCAGCTTACCAAGGCATCTCCCTCTCGAGCCTGTCTCCTCTGTACTGTGATCTAAGGAACAACCAGCCTCTTGCCTTCTCTGCAGAAGGCTCCAAGATAACAAATCTTAGTCTGCATATGAAATCACAGGGGTCTAGTGATGAACTTTTGAGAGGCGGGAAAAAATACGCATAATAAATAAAGAATTCTTGCAGCAGCAACATTATGTTCATTCAGATCATTCTTGAGGGCATGGGAAGTTTGTGTTTGATTTGTTTTTGAGACAGGGCCTCACTAAGAGCCCTAGCTGATCCGAACCTCACTTTGTGGAGTAGGCTAACCTTGAACTCATGCAGATCCTCTTGCCTCTGCCTCCCAAGTACTGGGACTAAAACTGCACCTCTGCCCCCCCCCCCCCCACATGCCTTGGGTGTAATTTTTGCAAACAGGCGATAAAGGTATGAGTCACTGTAATGAGAGAGCTAGAGAGTGACTGGAGGGATCACTCAGTGGTTAAGAGTACAACATGTTCTTTCCTAGAACCAGAATTTCTTTTACAGCATCCACATCAGGGACCTCAAAACAACAGCTCCAAGGTATCCAATGACCTAATGGGGATTCATCAGGCACCTGCATACACTTGCACATACACACATGTGCATACACACATACTCATCGGGTACCTGCATATGTACACTCAAGTGTACACACAACACACACACACTGTCTTAGTCAGAGTTTCTATTCCTGCACAAACATCATGACCAAGATGCAAGTTGGGGAGGAAAGGGTTTATTGAGCTTACACTTCCATGCTGCTGTTCATCACAAAAGGAAGTTAGGACTGGAACTCAAGCAGGTCAAGGAGCAGGAGCTGATGCAGAGGCCATGGAGGGATGTAACTTCCTGGCTTGCTTGCTTCTCCTGGCTTGCTCAGCCTGCTTTCTTATAAAACCCAAGACTACCAGCCCACAGATGGTACCACCTACAAGGGGCCCTTCCCCCTTGATCACTAATTGAGAAAATGCCTTACAGCTGAATCTCATGGAGGCATTTTCTCAACTGATAACTTTCTCTCTGATAACTTCAGCTTGTGTTAAGTTGACACACAAAACTAGCCAGTACACACACACACAAGTAAACAAACAAGCATACAAATAAATCCTGTTGTAAAAAAAAAAAAAAAAAAAGACTGAAAACAATAGGCCACATGCAGGTAAAGCACTCATACCCATAAAAATAAACTAAAGGAAAAAGAAGGTGAAAATAGAATGTGTGAACAAGGAACCAATGAAGTCCTTAGTCTTTAACCCAGAATGATTAAGTAAGTTATAACACAAGACCAGACTGGAGGAAAGTTATTCTCTTCCGTTTGAGTTTGAGTGTTTCTGTTTGGTTTTGTCTTTTGAAACAGGCTACCCTAGAGTAACTTCAATCACATGATCTGCCTCTCTCAGGCTCTTGAGTGTTGTGATTTCAAGTATGTGCTACCACACCTATACTGAATTCTTTCTGTACAAGGAGAGAGAATAAGAAACTCTCGACATAGGTGCCTATAAAGACAAGATAGTTGAGATTTCTAGTTGAATAAAAACTTGTTCACATAACTTAAAAAGACACACTGTGCATCGTAATCCTAACACTAGTGTGCTCTTTTGTCAATACTACCAACAACAGGAAGACCTGAGAAAGAACGTTTTAATCCACAGTTCTGGGGCCAATGGAGTTGTCTAATGGCAAAGGGCTCAAGTAGCTTGTGAAAGGCCCTGGGTTCAAACTCCTGAAAGGGGGGGGACCCAAACTCAGGTTTTCAATTTCTGATATTCAGCATATCCCTTGTTAAATGATCAATCTTCATACATGCAACGTATATGCAATAAAACCAAGCTTTTATAAAGGTCCTGAGATTCATATCAGGAGACTCTGACAAGTACTCCCACTCTCCAAAATTCTGCTTCCCATCATCAGATGTCAGGAAGGGTCTTGTGAGTATAAATTCCTGGAAAGTTCATAGATGTGCACACAAAACCACGGGAGTTTCTCTAAACTAAGAAAAGCATTCATAAGTCTGTCTTGGCAAAGCACATAGGAACATTTTGCCTCCTGCCTCCTGTTCCACATGAAGGTCGTGAGGGAAGACGGAGGTAACTATACAAGCTTTCATAACGACATCAGGAGTGGTGCTCTCACTAGCGATCTTGGCTGAATGTGCTTCTGTCTGCAGTCTTTCAAGTGCACAGACATGAGAGGAGGCACTGTCCTGAGTCAAAAATTAGTATGCTGCTCGGGTGGTGAGTGGCTGGAGGAGCACTGGTTGTGTTTCCTGATGAACTCCTACTAAAATAAGTGAAGGAGAAGAAAAGAGCACGTAAATGCTCAAGATGAAGAAGAAGAACCATCACAGAAGACCTCTACTTTTGGTAAAACAGTGGGTTATCTGCCAAAGGCATCTGAAGGAGAAGAGAGTCGATGTGTGGGCTTCAGCTCCCAGAGAGGCACAGCTCAGTGGCCAGGATAATTACAGGCAGGAGACCAACACCAACGGCTGGTAAGAAGGTATCACCGAGCCATAAGGCTTGGATTCCCTCCCTATGGGACTATTCTACCATAAAGCCAATGAGTCCCCCAAGCACCCCCTCCACCATCTCAGTCTCCAGCAAATCAGACTGCCACCCACATCTTACT
Organism: Uromys caudimaculatus; assembly: GCA_028551405.1. NCBI lineage: Eukaryota > Metazoa > Chordata > Mammalia > Rodentia > Muridae > Uromys > Uromys caudimaculatus. The sequence continues at coordinate 33,779,168 of CM052716.1, read as the reverse complement.
TCCTTCTCTATAACACGGGAATGCTTCCTATGAGTGTTTGCTCCCTCTGTTGCTATAAGAAGTCACCATGAACTCAGTGGCAGAATTCCAAATGGATTTGACCAGAACTAAACGCTTCATTAGGAAGACATTCCCCTGAGATGTTCTACTGGAAAAAAATAGTTCTTTGTTTTTCCCGTTTCTAGAGTCCACCCATGACCCTGACCTCACAGCTCCTTCCATCTTCACAGACAGCAAAACTTCATCCCTAACCCTCAGTCTATTCCTCTCAAACATCATTACCCTAGCACTGGTGAACGTAGGAGGATTCTGTAATTCCCCTCTACTCACCTCTATTATCCAAGATAATCTTCCTTTGGAAAAACCTTAATTAGAGCACAATGAGAGATTCCTTTCAGCCTCATAACGTGATAGGTTTTGCAGGGTTAGGGTGTGGCCATCCGTCGGCCTCCTCCTCAACCTTATTCAATTACAAGTTTAAAGGAGATTAGCCAAGCTTGTTTACTGAGCTCATGATTACTGAGTACTCGACATATATAAGCAACTAAATCCTTTAGAGGATCAATTCACTAACACCTCACTGCGGGTCTGCAACTCACAGTTACGGCTTCCGTTTTATAGATAGAAAAAGGCAGCGTGCCTAAGCCTAAATTGAACCTAAACAGCAAGCCACTGATGGAGGAGTGTTGAGAAGCCAAGTGTTCTGAGTCCCACCCTCTGTCTTAACAACTGGAGGAAAAACAGAACCACGTTTGACTGGCGTCGTTGCTTGGTTTATCAACCTTATGGCATTAACATGAATAGTTAAGAAAAATGAACCATCATGATAGTCAAAACTAATATTAGGAACAGAACTTTAAAAAAAAAAAAAAGATGGCCTTGAGTTCCTCCCACTTTGCTATTTTAAATATTCCCTACACCAAAATATCTTCCTTTCCCTTCCCACCAGATCTGAATTTGGTTCCCATCCGACATGCTCTCACACCTCCCTGCTCCCATCTTTACTGTCACACTGGCACTTACAATATTAGAACACACAAAGTTTGCCTTGCGGTGGCATCCCCGGTCTGGTCTGCGAGTGCAGGCAGTCCTGAGCTTGGGTGGTCTGCACAGCCTGGTCCTCTGTGCTTCCTCAATAACTAAGGAAAGAGTGAACCACAAAAAACTAAAGCCCTGACAGGCTGTTTTGCCAAGAGAGTTTAAGAAATGTGACCACTAGCCAGGCAGTGGTGTCTCACGCCTTTAATCCTAGCACTTGGGAGGCAGAGGCAGGGGATTTCTGAGTTCGAGGCCAGCCTGGTCTACAGAGTGAGTTCCAGGACAGCCAGGGCTACACGGAGAAACCCTGTCTCGAAAAAAAAAAAAAAAGAAGAAGAAGAAGAGAGGAAGAAAGAAAGAAAGAAAGAAAGAAAGAAAGAAAGAAAGAAAGAAAGAAAGAAAGAAAGAAAGAAAGGTGATCACTAAATGTATATTTCTTCAAATAAAATACTGCCTGATATTAACAAAACAAACAAACAAAAAAACATCAATCTGAGCTTGGAAAGACTCTAAAACCTCTTGTTTATCTTGGACCTGAAGCTACCAACCTAGTAACCAACGTGAAACAGGAGCGACCCAGTGCTCTGCTTCCTACGTGTTTCAAAGCACTGGAAAAACAGAAGACCACTTATAAGGTTTTTTGTTTTATTTTGATTTTTAATAAAATATCAAGTCTTTTTCCAACTACATATTGCTGGAAGAAACTATGTATTTGGAAATGACACAATGACAAAGGACCTTGTGTATGCTATCATTAGTTTGGACATTAAAAAGTTAAGTTTCTGCCATATTCATTTCAAATCATGTTTAATAAACACAGGGTTAACAAACATCACTCTGTCAGTTCTATCCTTCCTAGATGTGTATTCCAGGTACTGAACTTAGGTCTTCAGGCTCCGCAGAGAGCCATTTGACAGCAGTGAAACCATTATGTCACCCCAACAATCCTTAGATTTTTGTTTCAAAGACTGTGTGTACACATATATGTATGTATGTGCCTCTGTGTGTGTGTGTGTGTGTGTGTGTGTGTGTGTGTGTGTGTGTGTGTGCATTCGCGTGCACGTGTGCACGGGACCAGAAAACAGAGAACCCCTGGTGATGGAGTATCAGGTAGTTGTGGACACCTGACATGGGTGCTGGGAAGCAAATCCCAGTCCTCTGGAGGAGCAGTATACATACACGCTTAACCACTGAATCAACACCCTTGCCCCCAGGCAAGCAATGTTTAAATAGGAATCAAAAGAATTAACTGTACCGTTCGTTGACCATGTGAAGAAGCTTTCGGAGGTGAAGAAGCGTGTGAAGAAGCTTTTGGAGGTGAAGAAGCGTGTGGAAAGGTTCATAGTCATACAGACACTGTCTGCCAGAGGACAAGTTTTACAGGGGCAACAATGAGAAATGATTCACTTTCCAGAGACTATTTAAATACACAATATTCACTGACGCTAAGAAAGCATTCAAGCACATACACTTGAGTATAGATACACAAGGTGGTGTTTTTATGTATAGATATATTTGCAGAGAGATAATAGATTCTAGAAATGGGAGAAAGGGAGAGATCAACTTTATTGACAGCTAAAAATGTAGCCCGGTGTGATGGTTCAATCCAATAACCCCAACCCTTAGTAGGCTGAGGCAGAACGGTCTTGAGTTCAAGGCCTGCCTGGGCTACATAGTAAGGTGCCATCTCAAATTCCCTTACTCCCAAAAATAAAATTTAAAACACAACAATAAATAATAAACTTTTTAAAATGATAAAAATTCAACAAAAGAATCAAAAGGCCTATTTAATGCAATCTTGAAAGAAATAGAGTAAACTTTGGAGCATAAAAGTAATCACAGTGGCAAAGCCCAGGAAGAAGGATCAAAGGGAGGAAGGAAATTGTATCAAATACTCAAGAAAATAGTCTAAAAACCAATCCTGCTAAATATTTCAAAGTCAACACTGAGCTACCACATTGGTAAATTTCAAAACTGCAGAGATAAAACATGTTGAAGTTTGGTCTTTTGCTATGCATTCTAATGCTAAATACTGGCCCCCAAGGCCTGGTTGTGCCCAGGGAAGAGAGAATTCGCATGTAGACCCATGTGACACTATGTAACCTTGCCCCCCACATTATCACTGAGTGGTGAATAACGATGCCTACAGTCTATCACTGGCCAAAAGAGAGAAAGGCAACATTTTTGGTTCCTGGGCTTAGGATCAGAGGCACGAGACCATGAGGAAGAGGAAGGCAGAAGTGGAGAGAGGACAGACGCCATGGAGTAGATGAGTTATAAAAACATGGTTATGAGATCTAGCCAATTGGAGTTAAGAGCAGCCCAAATGGAATATAGCAAGCTATAACTCAGGGTTATTGACGGGGTAGTAGACATAATAGCATACAGGGTAGATACCTGCCCAGCTTTAGTGCTGATCAAGACTTACTGTAAATATAAAAGCTGCGTGTCTTTTATCTGGGAACTGAATGATCAAAGGTGGAAGTTAGTAACCCCTGATTGAAAATAGTATTTATTACAACAAAAAATTCTCAAACACTCGGACAGACCGATAAGATCCATATGTGGAAGTCAGAATCAGAAAGGAAACTGAACAGCACTGGACACTGGAGTCCTGATCGACATCTTCAAAGTCAGACATGAGAATGCACTCAAACACAGAATTCCCTCCTTTCTCCATCTAGCCATTAGCATGAAGATCACACCCAAAATGGCACGTGCCTGGGACACCAGCACTTGGGAAGCTGTGGCAGGAGGATGACAAGTCATGACAGTGGGCTTCAGTCCAATACAGGCTGCACAGCAAGACCTATCTTCAAAACAAAACAAAAGGAAAAAACTGAAAAAGAAATAAAGATATTTTATACATGCCGTGATTATGGAGGAAAACAAGATCTTCAACACAATTTCTTATTGGCAGCATGGCAACAGAAGAAGCAGAACACAGCACTCAGAAAACAAAGGCTACAATTGCAAAGATCAGACCTCCACGGATATGGCTGAGTGGGGGAAGGGGGGAGTTCTAGGAATGTCTTCAGCATGGACCAGGAAGTGAAAGAGAAGCAGCTCTGCTAAGTTACCTTGTGTATCTGGCCATATGAGAGAACTGATGAACGCCTTTAAATTACTGAGAACGAACAGAAAACATGCAGTAAAATAAAAGCTAATGAGAAATTATGAACAATTCCTAACTTTAGGGGAGAAATTAAAAATTATAGGAAGAATGCATGCATAATTAGGTAGTGATATTGATTGCTGATGAAACTAAAATGGCTATGGGAAAGATAGGAAGGATATGTAAGAGGGATGAAGACCAAAATAATGCGTTCAGCAAAAGCTACGTAAGACTGTGAAAAGCAATGAGTGTATCATGTTAAAGCATGGTAAATACAGTTACGTATAAGCCTCTCACTGCTGCCTGGTTTTGTAACATACATGTACATATCTGAAGAAATAACCCCGAATTGACAACAAGGGAGCACACCAAATAGAAGCTTTGCTATCATTCAAAGAAATCTGGCATTCCTCACATCTCCCCTACTCCTTCAGGAACACCCTCTAAAATGCTAATTCTTCTAATCAGCCACTCAATTACATCTGGATTGTAAAAGACAAAGTCTAATGATGTAACAACTTCCATCAAAGTTTCACAATTTGTCATACTCTTTCCAAGGAAGGAATTATGAATTCTAGGTAGCCGTCAAACCTACTGAATTGTTCCCCTAAAGTCAGCCTTAGGAAATCTAAGTTTAAGGTGTCTAGAGAACACAAAGGCCTTCTAGAAGCATCCAGTAGCCACCTGCAATTTCTTCATAACAAAACCCCCTTTCCTGTAGGAGCTCTGCCTTAGAAGATAAACTACTGACTGGTTATATATTTATGGTAATTGAGTGATGACTTATGGAGATGTCTGAAGAGTTATGCTTACGTTATACACAAACAACAATTCGCACGGCTGTGTGCCTGACAAGCATGTGATTAATTAAATCGATAAATGTTCTTACAAATGTGCGTGGAATGGTTTTCCATCAGTTTACAAAGAACATAACAACTCATACAAAGAACATACGTAGAAGTGAGTCTAACATGAAGACAAGTCTACCTAACAAAAGAGTGGCTATAAGAATTTTTGTGTAAATTACAAGTGAAGCCTGTGAGTACCAATTTCATATGCAAAAAAAGACTACCAGTATAGGAAAATTACAGCTATCAGCCAATAAATTTAAGAATCATACTGCACTGTAAGAAAATATGAATTAACTAATGCTCAGATTGACTAAATTTCCCTTAAGGAGAAGAACTGAAAAACCAAGAGACATGGTGAGGAAGAGGAGAACATTGCTGGTGCTCCTCTCTTACTGCTACCCTTCTTCTCATTCTCAGTGCATTCTGAGCCCTGTAATTCTGTGTGTGTAAGTGAGCTTGGGGGGCACGGGATGGGAGCACATCACTATTCCTTCTTAGGAAACAGGAATGGTTAATAACTAATGCAAGCCTACATTCAAACACAAATCTTCCAAACTCTAAACACCTTGATCTGAACCACTGAGATTATCGAGCAGGCTCATTTCTGATTTTAGCAATCAGTAAATGTTTAGAATCCAAAGGTTCTATGTGGACGGCCAGATGTGGATGCATAAGACTATAATCCAGCTGTTAGGAGGCTCAGGCAAGAAGACTGAGGCCTGCCTGGGCCACACGGTAAGAATTTGCCTCAAAAGAGAAAAGCAGAGAGGGAGGAAGTCAAATGGGACAAGAGGAAAGGTAAACAATTTTTATGTAAAAAAAAAAAAAAAAAGAAAAATTAAGACCAAGCACCAAAGGTTTTTACATCAAAATCCAACCATCTAGAATATAACTCCTAAAATTTACTTCAAAAAGCATTTAGAATACCACGAAAAGCAGGCATAATATATAACTTCACAGACAAAAACTTTCAAGAAAATAGCGCAGGTGAGATATAGGGGCACATGACTGTTATCCCAGCACTCGGGGATGGAGGCAAAATGGTCCTGAAATCAAAAGCCCAAAGGAAATAATGTTCAAAATCACATAATCAGTACAGATGAGTTAAAATATCGATAGCATATGATTTAGTTTCACAATATATACAAAACTTAATGATACGAGTTTTAAAATGTACTATCAGTTATTGGAGAACATATAGTGTACTATCAATTATTGGAGAACATACAGTGTACTATCAATTTGAGAGATAACATCATTTCTTCTTCCAGTGCGACTTGGTAGAGTCAAGTTAGAAAGCAGTTGTTGACCGTGATAGTCCACAAATTCCACCTGAAAAAGTCTAGAACAGCAGTTCTCAACCTGTGGGTTGCAATCCCTTTGGGAGGTCTAATGACCCCCTGCATAGCGGATATTAATATTATGATTCATAAGAGTAGCAAATAACAGTTCTGAAATAGCAACAAAAAATAATTTTATGCTTGGGGTCACCATACCACGAAGAATTGTATTAAAAGGTCACGGCATTAGGAAGACTGAGAACCACTGGTCTAGAGCAAACGCAAAGCACATGCAAAGATTCTCACCAAAGGGTTATAATGAACCATGGAAATGGGTAGACAAACTCTGGCTTATCCTCACAATTAACTCAACGCAGTAGATACACAAGAAAGTTCTAGATAGACAGGCAGGGCATGGTCGTGCATTCCTGTAATTCTAGCACTCAGAAGGTAGAAGCTTGAGGACTGCCATGCATTCTAGGACAGCCTGGGCTATACAGGTAAGTTCCAGGCCAACTTGGGATGCAAAGTGAGATTCTATCTCAAAAAGGGAGTAGTAAGAGTAAGTTCTAAACAAATCTCAAAACTATTTAGGAAGAAAATACATACAGTCACAAAGCTGTCGTACAAATAAAAATACATTCAAAACAGTAATTTGTGTTGTCAAACTTAAAACAACCTACAGAAACATCAAGAAAAAATGAAAAACTTCAGTTGAAGAATTGCCACTATCAGACCGGCCTGTGGCCTTGTCTTTAAGAGACTGTCACGATTTATAACTGATGTGGAAGGGCCCAGCCCACTTTAAGTAGCAGCAGCTTGCATAGCACCTATTTGTATTACTTTTAATTGTGTGTATATGGGGGAAGGGTATGCACACATGTATGCAGATGCATATGGTGGCCAGGGGCACTTTCAAGGGTTCTAAGAATTTAATTCAGGTCCTCTAGAGAAGTGCAGTATAGGCTCTTAACAGCTGATCCAGCTCTCCAGCCCCCATGATAGTTGCCTTTAATTGTCAACTTGTCATATCTCAGAATCACATAGCATGGGGCCTTCATTGAGGAATTGTCTTGGCCTTAACTGATGTTGGGAAGGCCCAATTCAACTGTGCTTGGCACCTCTGGTAGCTGGCAGAAGGTCCTAACTAAAAAGGACATAGGAAAGGTAGATTATCTCACCTTGGGCACACTTGCTGCTGAGTTAATTTGCTTGGTTGCTGCTGCTGCTGCTGCTGCTTCCTATGCTAATATTAGCACAAGCATTCCCACTTCTAGTATAGACTGGGGACCAGTGGCTCTCTAGACAGCCTCCAAGACTCTGGAGCCAAATTTGGACTGCAAGGCGCAAAGTCTTGTGGGTAGACAACTACTGGGTTTTAGCCTCTAGGGTGTAAGATACCTGTTGCTGGACTATCTAAAACTGATTTGAATAAACCAATCTAATAAATACTGCTATCATCCATCTTGTCTGTTACTCTAAAGGACTCTGGTATGAAGAGCCAGTGATAGTTGCTCACAATTTGCTAGTTTTATATGCTTTAAAAAGAAAATCTGACCACCACCACCCTCAGGTCTGCCCTTCTTTCAACTCTTTCTGTAAGATAGCTCATCTCTAGCTCCAAGTGGGCCCAATAACAATAAGTGGAAAGACCCAGATTTTTGGCCTAGTGTCAAGACAGATCTCTCACTCTGAAAAGAAAGCAGTCACAATGTTGAGTATAAATGGCAACCATCTTACAAACAGGTGGGACAAAGCTCTGGGACAAAGCCATACATAACCAGGTTCTTGATGACACTTAACCTGACATATGCCCTGTCCTGCCTGATATTTTGTTTTCTGCTCATTTTCTGAGATAATAAAAGCTCTCATCGTTAAGCCATTTTGATTCCTGGTTTTCTGGTAGATCACTGTAGGTATCACCAATGAAACGGTATATAGAGTGTTACTTCACAACATATGTAACTTCACAGAGACAAGTCTATCGGGCATACTCATGGCAAACACACTACCCTAGGGAAATGGTTCACTTAGCACATGTGTTTCCAGCATTTCAAACACCAGGAAAACGCCTGTCACCCAGAATCCAGGAGGCAGAGCACTCACATCATGCTTTATTGACGTAAAGCTTGTTGCCAGTCAGCACTACCAAAAATGGTTGTAAAACTCTGTATTACAATGGGGATTGAAAGAAGGGAGAACTGAGGTGACCTATAGACCAGTCCTCATGAACTTGCGATGCCACTCACATCTCAAGCTACTGAAATGTTTTGCCTATAATTACACATACCTTGTGGGAGAGATTTAGTAATATGACTCAGCTGAAGACCTAAGTTTGATCCCTCAGGGAATACACATAGTAGAAGAAGAAAACTTACTCTTAAAGTGATCTTCTGACCTCCAAACATGAGCTAGGACACAAATATACTGACACATATAAATAGGTTGGTGGGTGGATGGATGGATGGATGGGTGGGTGGATGGGTGGGTGGATGGATGGATGGATGGGTGGGTGGATGGATGGATAGATGGGTGTGTGGGTGGATGGATGGAGGGAGGGAGGGAGAGAGAGAGGAAGGGATGGAATGATAGATGGATATATGGATGTTGTGGATTTGGTTTATTGCTTATGTTAATAGGCTTCCCAAATTACACGAGAATTCGCATGTCTGCATATGAGACGCTAATGGTCCCTGCCCCCAGCTGGTTCTAGTTAATAAATAAAGAAGGTCCTAGCCTGAAGAATGTAGGACAGAGAGACAGAGACACTGCCAAGATGGAAGAGTTGGTGGTCAGTTGTGGCACACGAGGGCTGTGGCAGCCAGGATAGAAAATAGGTTATAGTAAGTAATAATTCAGGAATATTGGAGTGGAGAGTGTGGGGAGGTTTAGAAGTCCCCAACCATATGTGTGTGTGTGTGTGTGTGTGTGTGTGTGTGTGTGTGTGTGTGT
>CM052716.1:33716863-33769832 GCA_028551405.1 Uromys caudimaculatus | reverse complement strand
AATGATGAGAGTCTTATTAAGGGCCAAGGCCTGAGTTTACGGTCAGCCTGGGCTACACTGTGAGACCTTTTCTCACAAAACAAAACTTTAAAAAAATCTAAATGAAAGAAAACAAAGGAAGAGGGAGGGAGGGCAGGGGAGAGAAAGAGACTCTTGCAGAGGTTCTCACATCTATGCACCATCACTAGAAGGCAAAGGAAGTGACAGTATAGACTTCCAGGTATCACACTCAGAAAATAGTACCTAGTGTTCTGGTGTGAGAATAAGAAATCTGTATTCTACATGCACTGTAATACTTCTGATGCAGATCAAACCCTGAACTATACTTTACAAAACAAGAATCAACCAAAATTCAAAGTATTATCAAGATGCAAAATGCAATAAATGGGAGACAGCTCAGTGCTTTAGAGAACCTACTGCTCTTGCAAAGGGTCCCATTCCCAGCACCAACATGGTTGCTCACAACCATCCATAGTTCCAGTCCCAGGATACCCAATGCCCTCTTCTGGCTTCTGAAGAAACCCTGTACTCATGTGGTGTATATGCATACATGCAGGCAAAACACTGGTACATATAAAAATAAAATAAATCTAGAATGATAATGATGTAATAAATGGTCTGTGCAGGTTTTGTATGGACGTGCTATCACACTTAGGTTTCACAGCTGATTTGGTACCCTCGTATCTGAAATCATAGCTCACTCTCGTGTCTTAATCAACCATTCTTGTTAGTGACCTGACCTTTATGTGAGCCAGCTTTAACTGACAGTAGTTCCCAGAAATCCACCTAGACATCACAGTGTTCAGCTTTGACCTTAAAATCACACACTCTTCTGATCCATGGGGCCTGAGATAAAGCAACTGTCTTAACCAGTTATGTATTTTTAACAGGAACACAAGTGCCTGCTTTAAAAGCTTTATTGAATAATTTTCTCCCATCCAATTATGTTTCACATTTTAAAATCTTTTTTGCAACCTTTGTCAAGTATATTTTTGTCAAATCAGTACTTTTAAAAAAAAATTCTCCTGTGTGTATAAAGAAATATCAATGTAAAAAGAAGCAGCCAATTGCTATTGAAGTTGGTCTCCTTTAATCGAGTGAGGAAAATATAATTCATGGGTGGAAAGCCTCTTGATTATCTTTACTTAGGTCGCTGGAAACTCATCATCCACACAAAGCAAATCTCACTACAAGACCATTTGTATCAATAGCCAAAATTTTAAGGTAATGATTTTTTAATGTAAGACAAATTTCCATTAGAACATATTCAGTGTTTACCCAAGTCTCACGAGTCTCGTCTATACTGAGGAGACAGGATAATCAAGATGGTAATAAGGACATGGCTTAGCAGGTTTAAGGGTTTCCCATCTGGAAATGCTAAACCCCTTCGCCATGTAATATTAATACTTTTATTAACTCGACCAGGAAAAAACTTATTGATCATGAAGTAGGTCCACATTTGTCCTTTACATTGCTCCAAAGTAACCTCACAGCTCCTCAAATAGATCAACGAATCTGGGATTCTAAAACCATGTTGAACATACGGAACATATTTCTATTTTAAAAGCAATGCTGTCCAGAAGGAGGATGTAGCGAGCCACATTTATCATTTGAAACTGTCATATTAAAAAGGTAAAATGCAGCCGGGCCTGGTGATTCACATCTATGATCCTTGCACTTGAGAGAGCGAAGCAGAAGGGAGAGGGATGCCAAGGTCACCCTCTGCTTCACAGCACGTTCCACGCTTACCTGAACATACTTCGCCTGCATCTGTTTCAAGAATGTAGTTTATTATTTGGGTGTGGTAACCCTTTGTTGATTGGGCATGGACACATGTCTGTAGCTCAAGCACTCAGGAAGTGAAGGTGGGAGGGTCATCAGGAGTTGAATGCCAGCCTGAGCTACATGTTGAGTTTAAGGCTAACCTAAACATAGCAACATTCTCCATCAGAAAGTCAAAAGAGAAATGATGACAATGTAATTTATCCCAGGATATATAAAATTATCATTCTTATGTGGTCAATATGAAAATTCCTGATGAGCGCCTACACTATTTTTCTTGTACAAAGTCTATGAAATCTGCTATGGATGTTGATACTTGCACCATACTGCCATTGCATCACATTCCAAGTCTCGGTAACCCCTTTGGCTAGTTAGTGGGTGTCATGTGCCAAAGGGCAGATAAAGAACTAGCTTTATAATGTAGAAGGCTGAAATCACTAATTCAAGTCTTCAATGGTAGCTAGGTACAGCGGCGTACACCTGTGATATCAACACTTAGGAGACTGACGCAGATAGGTCTCAAGCTAAAGGCCAGCCATTGGGCAGGAGAGATGGCCCAGTGGCGCAAAGCACTACCTGCTCTTCCAGAGGACAGGGTTCAATTCTCAGCACCCATAGGATGGTTCACAACTATTTGTAAACCCAATCCCAGGACATCAGGTTACCAAGCATGCTCATGGGACACAGACACACATGTGCATAAAGCATCCACGCACATTAAATAAATATATGGATGAATGGATGGATGGACAGACGGATGGACGGATGGACGGATGGACGGATGGATGGATGGACAGATGGATGATAGGTAGATAGGCAGCTATAAAATAAAAAGGGAAGCCAGTTTGAACTTTCTAACAGACTGTCTTGAAAATCCAAGGGCTAGGTTTATTGATTAAACCTTGCCCAGCATGTGCAATTCCCCAAACTGGAAAAAAAAAAAAAGTCCTTAGATGTAACCACATAGAGAAGAAACATTCAAATAAAGCGATAAAGTGAACAGTTATAGACTCAAACAAGTAATTCATTCTTCAAAGTCCACTTTTGAAGATAGCAGAAAAATAGGCATGTCTTGAAGTTCTACACATTTCTTCAAGAAGAGTCACTGGGAGTTGTGTAACCAGGAGTCAGCCATAGGAGGCCAATAAAGACTACGTCCCAAATACAGTGATAAGGACTTTGATGTGTCTCCAGTCTCAAAGGCTAAATAAAATAAAACAGGCTCTTCACCCCACAGCAGATTTGGCAACCTCTGCACAGTGCTTGACATTGTCTAACTGCAGAAAGGATTTAATGTGATTTAAGAAAACAAATTAAGCCAACGCTAAATACAGCTCAAAGGAATAACAAAAGCTATCCACTTAACATGTAGCAAATGAAACCTTCTATCTTGCTTTGTAGTTAGGCATGGTGGCATACACCTGCAACTCCAGTACTGGAGAGGTTGAGGCAGGAGGATCACAGATATGACATAAGTTTAGGACACAAGACCCCACCTCCAAAAAACTAAAATAAAATGCAATGTAGCCTTATATGAAAGGTACTTTCCCCAGTGGTTCAGATGAAAAACTGGAAAGTTAAAGTTCACAGAGTAAATACGTAGATTATCGTGCTGAAACCAAAAGGAAATGTGAACAAATGCTCTAATTTCACTTGCTTTTACCTACTTCCTTTTAGTAGACTTTAAAATTGACTTATTTGGGGACCAGGGATGGCTCAGGAGTTAAAAGCCCCATGATCTGAGAGTGATCCCTAGATCTCTAGATCCCTAGATCAGTGCAAGGAGAGGGTGACTCCCAAAAGTCATCCTCTGACCTTCACACGTGTGCCCACTCACATACATGTATCACATACATACACAGTATCAATAACAATGATAATTCAAAGTCACTAATTTGGGAAGTTAGACAGCTAAGTAATGTATGAGTCTCCCATGAGGTTGTCTGCAGAAGACACTTGTCATGTGGGTCCTGATGGCACTGAGTTTTCAGGAAGAGGACAGTTATCTGATGGATAATGTCAGAGGGCCAAAAACTATATCATCACTTCACAACCACACCAGCATTTTCTGCCCGTGCATCCCATCGGGGGAAAAAAAACAACAGGAAAGTTGATTCTGCAAGCACAATGACTGCATCTCCAATCTTCCCTCCCTGCTTCAAAGCACCCTGCTTCCTGTATTCCCCAAAATATCCTCAATCCCTGTCCTTAGAGATACTTGAGGTGTGTTCTCCAGGATGCACACTTGGCTTCTTTTGCAATCAACTTCTTTTACAGAACTCAGTGCTCAGTGACAGGCATATCATTCAGCCAACAGGAAATGCAGAAGTTGTAAACACGGAGGCAACCACCCATGGACAGCAACAAATTCACTGTAGTTACTCCAAAGAGTTGCTTGTTTCTAGCTGAGCTACCTTCCAAGGCCCGTGAGAAGGAGGCATAACATTGTAGGCATAATGTGACAGTAAAAAGCTAGCATTTGGAACGAGAATCTTTGGACACAGATTACCATGGCAAGCATTCCCTGGACCTGGCACCACCCACTCACCCCAGAGGCTGAGGACCTTGGAATTATAATAAATCACCCATTGCTATAGACCATGCCTGCAAATCTGACTCTCGATATCTGAGGAGCAATGGGTATTTAGTTGTCCCTCTATGCTTTCTGGAATCTCAGAAATAGAACTAATTTTAAATGACCTAAACTACACTGTTCTCAAATTTCAGGATTTTTAATAGGTTCGGATAATATTGCAGAACAATAAAGACTATAATAAAATACTAAATCACCGTAAGAGCATAATCAAGACAATTCGATCTGACTCCTTCTGTGGATAAGTGTGCTTAAAAAATGACAGTTCCAACAAAGACATAAAATTTAATAATAGGTTGACTCAGATGTCTTAGGGCTTGGGTAAGTACCTTTTTAGCCCTAATAGTCATCAATGGAAACCATCCTGAATTCTCAGAAGTTCAAATCAAATCTAAACAAAAAAGTCATCTGCTTAAATAAACATCTCCAAACTCTAAACTTTTCTGGAATTCAACAAGATTGGTTTTTTTGAAGAGGTTTCTGAATTTTTTTCTAGGCCCTGTGGCTCACCCTACTGGCACACTAGGAGACTGGTATGGGTGTTCTTACAAAATGGCCACCTTGATAAATCTGTCAGGCAGCTAGAGATTTTAGCCATTCTCCAGAGAGACACCTCAGGAAAATGTATGCCTTCCAGCTAACAGAACAGGTATCTTGACTACAGAGAGAGCTTTGGAGACTTTAAAACTTGAAATTTGGTCCAAGTTTCCAAACACTGGCCCTTTACAATGGGCTTTCTTGTGCCTTTTAGCTGTAAATTTCTACACTAAGAGTTAGCCCTGAGAGTGAAATTTTAGGGCTGCAGAGCTAACAATTGCTTAGGCAAATAGAGTGGGTAATTGAAAGACCAATAGTCTAGAGAAGAGAGAAAACATTTGGAAATTGTATTAGTCACTTTGTGTTTCTGTGACAGGATGCTCTGTCTGGAGGACAGTTATGTTTGCAGTCTTTTATGGCAAGCAGGCCAGCGAAAGCAGTGCAGCTGACACCACACTGGCCAGGGACGGAAAGAATGCCCACGTTAGAGGGCTTCCTCTACCTCTTCCTGCATTGTATCCTGCCTGCAGCCTACTGACCAGTACCACCCTTGGATACAGCAAGCAGGTCTCCCACTCAATTTAGCCTCTCTAGAAATAAAGACACAGCGAGAGATATGCTTTACTAGCCTTCTAGATGATTCTCATTCTATCAAGTTGAAAGTCAAGACTGATCATCACATTGACAAGCCACATACTTCTCCCTCTCCCTCTCCTTGTTCTTTGAGGTAATCTCACCATGTAGCCTAGGATAGCCTGAAATTCACAGTCCTCTTGTTTCAGCATCCTAAGTACTAGGACTTCCAGATATGTGCTACTACACCTGGCTTCAGATGAAAAACATCGAAATGAAAGCTTCTGATTCTGCTTGTTTGTGAATGTACGTTTCTATTTGTGTACTTTGTATGATAATTTCATATCACAAAAAAATAGTGACGAATATACAAGAACTCTATTTAACCGGCTTGTGGATGTGCCCTTACAATACACGCTTTAATTTTTTATTACATGCTCTCTAGTTCTAGCCCTAGCTCTCTTGCGTGTGCCTGGACATAAAGCTGTGCAGTGAATGCTAATCACCTTTACTGTTGTCATGATGGCTTCCAGATCCTTTTCATATTGGCATCAATCTTTAAAATCCTTACACATCATTCAATGATGTATGTTCTCTCCTCTATGAAGTTTCTATACAAATAGTCAGTAAAATAGAATTTACACTCACTCAATCCCTTTATAGAATTTAAGTGTCAGCAGCAGTCCCTCCTATTCTTCTTAGACACAGAGTTCTAATGAGGTCGCATTTTCTACAATAGTGCTGTAAACATTTCGGTGTTTTCCGTTTCCCTTTTTTTTTTCCTGACTGCGTAACTGAAACCAAGGACCCTTCCTGTATTTATCACTGCATCCCCAGCATCTAGCAAAGAGCCTGCCATGAAACAAATGCAGTAAAATCTTATAGAATCAATCAGAAACACAGCTCATTCTTCTTTTCTAGAAAACTCTGCCAAATGTCTTTCCCCCTCTTTAAAGTATAAGTTAAATAAAAACAAACTACTGTCCAAGTTCTAAGATCTGTTGTTGTTGTTGTTGTTGTTATTGTTGTTGTTGTTGTTGTTGGGTTTTGTTTTGTTTGAGCTGGAGCTTGCTATGCAGTCTACTACACTGGCCATGAATTCATTTACAGCTGAGGCGGGCCAAGCTCTTGGTCCTCTTGCCTTAGTCCCCTGTTCTAATTATTTTTCTGTTCCTGTTAATAAATACTATAATCAGAAGCAACTTGGGGGAGGAAGGGCTTGTTTCATTTTACACTTTACAGTCCATCATCTGAGGAGGTCAAAGCAGGAACTGGAGGCAGGGCTTGAAGCAAAGGCTGCAGAGGAATGCCACTTACTGGCTCATTGCAGGCATGATCCAAGTTCACCTCTGTCCGTGGACCTTTCTTATACTACCTGGGATGACATGCCCAGGAGTAATACCAGCCCAGTATGGATGCCTCTATCAATTAGCAATAAAGAAATTGCCACACAGATGTGTCTACGGGCCAATCTGATGGAGACAACCCCTCAACTGAGGTCCCCTGTGTCAGGCATGTCAAAATGACAACTAAGATGAGCCATTTCCTCAGTGCTGGGATTATGATGAGGCCCCCTCTGTTAGGCAAGTCAAAATGACAACTAAGATGAGCCACCATGCCTCCTGAGTGCTGGGATTACAAGGGTGCACAACTACTGCCAACCCAAGAATACTGCAAAAACCTGTGGCTTTGAGAAACGGATTTTTCAAAATTAGTAAAAGGCTGGGAGTAGTGCTGATTGAACTCTTTTAATCCCTGCAGAGGTAGGTAGCTCTGCATGAGTTAAAGGCCAGCTTAGTCTGCATAGTGAGTGCCAGGACAATCAAAGAGGGGGGGGAAGGAGGGAGGGAAGAAAAGAAAAGAAAAAGAGAGGGAGGAAAAAAAGAAAGAGGGGGGAAGAAAAAATAAAGAGAAAGAAAGAAGAAAAAAGGAAGGAAGGAAAAAAGGAGGAAAGGAAAGAAGAGAGAGAAAAGAGACTAGAAAAGAAGCTATAGTAAGAACGGCTGGGTGCAGTGGGACACACCCATAACCAGCAGAGCTCCTGCTCTCAAGACGAGCAAACGCTATAATCCCACCGTAATGTCTGCCTGAGGACTGGGTTTTCCTACCCAAGAGTTCCTCTTCAGACACTGAAGATCGGCATATTAACAACAATTCTTATCAGTAATTCACCAAACACTCACTATTTGCTGTCACTGTGAGTCATTTATTCCTCCCACTAAGCTAACAAGAAGTTATTACTGCAATCATTTTATAGTCTAGATCTGATATTACTGTGGGGGAGAATTAAGTGAAATGTTAAGTTCTAAGAGCTAAGAAAAGTATCAGGATGGAGAGATATTTAACACGTTCTTAATCCCGGTGCGTGGCTTGAACACACTCCATAAAGTCCATGTGTTACAACCTTAATGTCAAATTCACATGGTAATGATATTTTGAGGTCAGCAGCATTAGACGAGGTGATAGTGTAGGATCCCAAGATGTCATTCACACATTAATGTAAGAGTCTTCACAAGAAGCAATCCAAGCTACTGTATTCCCTCTGCCTCCCCATCCTAGGCCTTGCACCATGATATGATTCAGCAAAGCCTGCCCAGGTGCCCAGCAGAAGAGATGCAATGCTCTTGGGCTTCCCAAGTGGCAGAATCATGAGGCCAACAAGTTCCTCTTCTTTACAGCCAATCTGCTATAACACAAAGAAAAAAAGCAGACTATGACACGCAAAGCACTGAGTAATTCCAAAATAATCTTAAACTCTGACCACTTCTCTTTTGAACTTTCCCAAACACCGTGAACTGTACAAATATAAAAGTAAGTTCACACCTAGGGTGGCGCGAAATATCCCATCCAAGGGCATCTTCCACCAGTGGCTTTTTTATCCTTTAGGGCAGAAACTAGGAGGCACTTTTTCCCAAAGTGGGTTTTTTGATCAAAGGAATAGAGACCAGGGAGTAAGTAGACTCAATTAAGACCTCAGGATCCAACAATGATGTTCTCCACAGTGGAGAGAGCTGAGCAGACAAGTGCTCAATAAATATTCATGCAATGAGGATGGAGCTGTGGCCTTGAAAATATAAATCCTCAGAAGAGCAAGTCAAAACCCCTTATCAGCTCCACGAATGGAAGTCCAAGATAGACTGTTCAAACCTATGATTCTTCTCCACTCAGAACAGACACCACAGAAGCAGAGGTTCCGAGTTCTGAGTGATGGCCTTATCCTGATAATCTTGGTTACTTAACTACCATCTGCCGTTACCTCCTCAATTTGTATGAACTTGAATCTGTCCATCTGCTCAGGTGACAAGCTCCATGCAGAGAGGGTCTACCCATTCCTGTCACTAACACAGCCTTGTGTCTCACAGGGGGAGCCTGTAAGGTACCATTCCATGAGAAAAAGCCACTGTGTCATGTTCCATCCTGTGCTCACCTAATCCTGTTGCTGCACTAAACACCAAAGAATTCTGACATTATAACTTGAAAATAAACTTTTAGTTGTTTAGTTGTGGAAGACGGGGTGGGGGGGACAATGCTGAATGGAACGGGGGAGCAACACAGTACCAGGGAAGCTCTGGGTTTTCAACCATCTCTTGCCAGGTCAGAGGTCAAAAGCCCGGTCACCATCTTAGTACTTAGTTTCCAGTAAACCAGGGGCCTTGTTGTTGTTTGTTGTCCTGTCTGAAGTGCTTTTAAAAATTAAAAATAAAAATCCATTTTAAACAATTTGGTGCAATGCAAAGTACTAAAAACTGTCCCTTGGGATGACTCAGGCTAAGGTTAAAGCTGATGTTCTAGAAAGCTCCGCTAAAACAGAAACATACTCATCTAACCCAAACCGTCATTCCCCAGATGTCTTATCAGTGACCCCAAGTCAAGTTACTTATTGCTAATTATTACTTATTACGAATTATTGCAACTGTGTAAGCATATAGGGTATCACACTTATTTTTAAAAAAGAAAGAAATATTAGACAAGATCCAACCTGGGAAGCCAGGTATGGCGCCTGAAAACTGAAGCAGGGCGTCGTGAGCTTCAGGTCAACATACACTAAACAGATAAACTGTCTTTAGATTTTTCTTTCATCCCAGCACTGGGGAGGCAAAGGTAGGTGGTTCTCTGTGTTCGAGGTCAGCCTTGTCAGCAGAACAAGTTCCTGGACAGGCAGGGATACACAGAGAAACTCTGTCTCAAAAAACAATCCAACAAGTTAAGCTCCAGAGTGGAAGGGGTAGGACCTGAGTGGGGAGGCGTTCCCTACAGGTCTGATGCTTTAGCTTCCATCCCCAAGCCTGCAACAGTAATGATAACGGTGTGACTGATGTTAAGTGCTTCTCTTTACATGGTAAAGGAAGGCACTTCTTTATTTCCAGAAGGACCACATTTATGAAGATGTGTGTGAACTGAGTAACTCACAATGAATGGGGTCCAAATTACCTGTTCTACAAACTGGAACAAGATGCAGAAAAACTGCTTGTTAGTTAAGTTTAAAAGGTCAACTGTCAAAACAAGAAAAGGGCAGTAATTTGTGTTTCCATAAAATTATCGCCGCTCCAAAATTAAGCCCATTATTTTCATGAGTCAATCCTGTTAGAACAAGGTCGATTCTTGAACCTTTTAAACAAAAGACGACAGAACCAACAAGTTCTAGATGTTTGTCTCTGACCACGTCACTGAGCAACAACAAGCCTTCTCCTGCCCTGCTGGGCCCCTGGAGCAGGGGAAGATCTGTCAGCAGAATGAACAGCTTATTTGGGAGTTATTAATCAATTCATTCTTTAATGGTCTTCAGGCTAACTTATCTCTTTGGCAATCTCATAAACTGCCTAAATTTAAAAGAACCAATCAAACTGATCAAAGGCACCTGGGAAATGGTGTTTCAAACTTTAACTAAAGTCACACAATTAGAATGCTGCCTGTACTGTGTCACTGACAAAAGCTATGCCAAGGAGAGCAAATTAAGATTTAAGCAAAGACAAATAAGAAGAATATTATATTTGCTCTAAGAATTCAAAGTGTTATCCCAGGTAGAAAATTCATTTGCATACTGACCATTTAGTAACTGCACCTCCCTCCACATTCCCGGTGAAAACCACCCCATAAACCCCACTGGTCCTTCCCCTCTGCCACTTGACCCTTTACCCACGAGCAGCCTCCTATGATTAAAGAGGGAACCACTTTCCACCTGATCTCTCTTCTAAGAAAATCACGGGGCAACATTAGATCTTTAATGGGTATGAACTCTAAAATAAAAAACCCATACTGTGAATTCAGCAGATATTAAAAATAAAAGGTAGAAATCCTGCTGGAAATTAATATTTGAACATGTAAGACTTGGATATCAATTCTTTTTTAATATAAATTCTAATGTAAGAAGAAATTCTCCTTGGCGTCATCTGGGGAATTTCCACTGACTCAGAGATACAAAAATTCGCCAACTCCGGTAACAGCAAAAAGTGTTCCAGCGAGTGTTGATCGGCCTCAGGAGCTGCCTCGGGTTTGAGACTGGGGATTATAAGTGTAATGATTATCCAGAGGACATTTTTGCAAGATAAATAAGAATGGCTAGAAATGCATAAAGCAGGCGGTACATCAGCATTATCACATTAACTGAGCATGGTTCCCACTGGAAGGAAGCATAATGTTTTAAAAATGATGACAACCATCATCTTATTCAATATAAGAAACAGCCCAAAGATTTCAAACAGTTAAAATAAGAAAGTGTGAACTACAACTCTTATTTAAATAATTGCCTTAAAGCTTGATTTCGTAAATTTAGAACACAGTTGTTTACTTCCTTAGAGTGAATCCAATTAGGTATACAAACTTACTGCATTACAGGAAGAAAAAAAAAGTCAAACAAAAATTTAGGCTGGGAAACCATAGAGCATTCAAGGAAAACAATTCTTTCGTGTAAACTCCTAGTGTGTACACCTTACAGCTGCGAAAGTCACACTGGACCGTCGGGGCCAGGTGAAACTTAGAGAGACCTTCACCTTCACACAGATAAGCCTGAGAGTCCAGCTCCCTTTGTAGCTCAGAGACAACATGTGTTAATGCTGGCTTTGCTGTCACCTTTGACACACAGTTCCCTCTTGCAGAAGTCTATGCTGGTGCCTCTGGCCTCTCCTCTAGCACAGGGAGGGGACTTGAAACGCTGACCACATCTGAAAGCCTCACTTCTCTCACCATAATGCCTATGGTCGGACTTTCAACGACGGATACACATTTAGTTCTGTTTGTTTCAACAGTTCTCAAAGCTGACAGATTCTGTGAGTACGCGGTCTCCCAGCACTTGGTTAAGGAGACTTCACTTAACCAATGAGGACGTTATTCTATCAAAAAGACCAATGGATGAATTTTAAGTGAATGGCCTGAGGGGCTGCTGAAGACTCACATGCCAGCAACCCAGTATCACTCAAACTACACTGCACAGGTGAGTAAAAGGCCTTCCCACCTTGGCCCATCATAGACCCTCCATAATCTGCCCCTGCATTTCAAAATCAGATCAAGTGACTCACAGGACAACTGAATTAGATCTAATGTGATTTCTTTTGATAATAAAGGACAGTGCTGCTGTAATTCAGGTGCCCACATGTTCTCCAGGACTCCTAGAAGGAATCCAAAGTGCTGATGATATCTTAGTAGATTGACAGAATCCAGTTTTGTCTTATCTCGTGACCTCTATACCTCTCTCTGCTCAGGCTAACTGGGAAACACAAGCAGCCACAAAAATGAAACGACTTGGAAAACGTTCATACAAACACTCTGAAAATTAAATAACCATTGATGCTGATATTTCTGAAGACTCCAATTCTGCCAAGATCCATATTCCTTAGGCAAATGTTTGCCATCCACTCAGTCACTTCAAGCCCACACAACTGCTCTGTGTCATGCCCTGAAACAGATAAAGTCCAAGTACAGCAAGACAGACAGGACTCAGCTGCGACCCTCTTCCTACAGAACCCAATATCCAAGAACATCTTTGTCCCGGTTTCCAAACCAGGAGAATATCATAGCCTTTTGGAAGCAAAGGGATCTTGGGCAGTCTGAGGCTAACCTGAGCTACACAGGGTTTGAGGTAACCTTGAGCCACACCACAAGCCTGTGGCTCAAAATAAGTACTGGGGAGGGAAAAAAAAAGAAGATAATTATACTCGTGTCCTAAGCCTTTCTCTTTCTCCTTCGTGCTTAGGAAGGACAAATACACAATTTTTCCCCCAAATTTTACTGCAAATGGTTCTCCCAGTGATTAAAAGCACTGGCTGCTCTTGCAAGGCCTGGGTCTGGTTCCTGGCTACCACATGGGGCTCACAATAGTCTGCAGCCCCAGCTGCCGAAAAAGTTCCAAGTCCAAAGGAACTTCCAAGGGTGACAAGAGCTACTGTGCTTCAGATATGATTATAGCTATCTTAGACTTTCCACCTTTTCAAAAGGAAGATTATGGGCTGATCACCTAACAAGGTCACAGTGAAATGCAATACCTTGGAAACTCAATTTAAACTTTAGGTCAATTTCTGAAGTCACCCAGTATTAAATTCGTATAAGATGAACTTCTAGCCTTCATTTAAACGGTTTCTGCGTTCGTCTGTGTTCTTCTCACCACTTTCACACGGCAACCAGACCAATCTAAAGGATGACCACAAGATAATAAATGAGATGATTCCTACAGTCTGGACTCTCGAATCCTTAACTCCATTGCATATTCTAAGCTCATTAAAAGCATTTATTTCTCACTGCATGAAATATACACTCTTCATCATAAGCATTAAGTCTTCTATGTGCTCTTGTACTGATTTAATGTATAAGAACCACATAATTCTACTCACTGAGAAGTGGATATTAGCCCAAAAGTTCGGAATACCCATGTTACACTTTACAGTAACTGCTGGACTGAGAGTGAGGTCCCAGATGGAGGAGTAGGAGAAGGAACTGAAGGAGCTGAGGGAGTTTGCAGCCCCATGGAGGGAGCAACAGTGTCAACTGGCCCGACCTCGCCCCCATCTTCCTGGAGGCTGGACCACCAACCAAAGAATACCCATCGAGGGACCCATGGCTCGGATCACATATGTGGCAGAGGATGGCCTTGTTGGCCATCAGGGGGAGGAGAGGCCCTTGGGCCTGAGGGTGTTAGAGGCCCCAGTAAAGGGGAATGTCAAGGTGGGTATACGGGAGTGGGTGGGCGGGGGGGTGGGAGGGAGAATACCCTCATAGAGGCGGGGGAGGGGGAGAGGATGGGGTTTCCAAAGAGGAGACCTGGAAAGGGGGAAACATTGGAAATGTAAATAAAGTATCAAAAAAATAATAATTTTAAAAAAGAACCGCATAATTCATAACAATTAATAGCATATTTTTCACCTAAATCATGCCTTTGCTTAAAATATTGTTTAGCTGAAATATGTCAAGATGATGCCACAGTAGAAAATAATAACACATCCATACAAGTGAAAAAAATTTTAAATGTTTAATTCCCAAGGCAACTCTTAAAAATTACATATGGACTTTTCATATGCAAAAATACATCAAATTGTGATTCGGGGAATACAAGCGTACATGCAGAGTTATTTTAAAAATCAAAATATTTTATGACTAAGGATAATATGTTTAGAAGTGGGGTAGGGTGGCAGACATCTGTGATCTCTGCACTTGGGAGGTAGAAAGGGGAGGGTCTGAGGTTCCAAGAAACCAGTGTAAGCTTAGTGAGAGGCTATCTCCAAAAAAGGGGGCTTAGGGCTGGTGAGGTGGCTCCGTAGGTAAAGCCCTTGCCAAGAAAGCCTGTTGATCTAAATTTAATCTCCATAACCCACAGAAAAGTGTGAGAGAGAAGAGATATATCCTACAAAGCTATCCTACTCTGGCCTCCATATTCCATCCACCCTGTGCACACTCAAATGTGGTGTGTACAACACACACACACAAATAAACTTTTTGAAACTTAAGTTTATAAATAATGCAATGAAGCAGACACAAACGAAAATAAAATTGGACAACCACCAATGGATGGCATGACCATACTTATCTGATTAAAGGAATCGTTAAAAGATTAGCATATACAAATTTTTAGCTCTTTTAGAGAAAATAATAATAATTAATTAGTGCACATTTAGCGTGCTAATTACAGACCTACCCATTTGCTTTTATGAAATGCATCTAATAAATATTCAATTTGCTGAGCTGCTCAAACCCCAGCAATCATTTATAACCTAGTTCATTCTGTCAGGAGGCAAAAATGACGACTGTGGACTTGAACCATCTCGGAAGTTTGTTTTTTCTAAGGACTACTGACGTCACCCCAAGGTCATATTCACACCACCACTTCTGGCCAACCTGAACACATATGTCATATTATGGTCAATGTGGTATTCTCAATATGGCCTTCTAATTCCACTTCTGTAATTGGGAGCTGGTTTCTTCATAGACAGACACTACATAGCCAGGAAATGCAGTTCCAGTTTCTAAAATGAGAAGTTATTTTATCAAGGTGTGGTTAAAAGGAAGGTTCCTAAAGCCACCTAGAGGAAACTCTTCAAGGACACCAAGTGAACAGGAGCAGGACGACGGAAACGCGGCCTTGAAGCACATGGTTAAGAACCCCTCAAAAAGAATTTGATTAAATGTAGGAACAAAGTAAACAATAAAATTATTCAAATTCACCTTCAATTGACTAACAAAAATCAAGGCCATCATGATATCCAAATTTGCTCCCACGCAAGTGGCAAAATGTGTGAAATATTGCACGCTTCTACATGAGCTGTCCTGAGAACACTGGTGGGCATGTGTTCTGATGGCACCTCCAGAGAGGTAACTTCACACAGGCTGCTACATGCCGGAGGTTTCATTCCAGTTATATACTGTAAGTCAACAGACATGCAAATCAATAAAGAGAAGGCACTATAAACAACAAAAAACTGTTTAAAAGGCATCTTAAACATAAAATGCGGTACACAAGAAGATCTTAGATAATCATTTACTAGCAAGGTTAAAGCAAAGCTTTACTTGCAAAGTGCCACTTTAGACTAGTGACAATCCTTTATTACTCATTGTTGTGTCTCTGAGACTAGATTTTACAATACGGCCAGAGTTGGCTCTGAAACCAAGGTAATCCTCCTGCTTCAGCTTCTCGGATGCTGGGATTAGAGGCAAGAGCAACCACTCATTATACATAATAAGTATAAGAATAACTCTTTATAGTTGACGAGATGAGAGAGAGAGCTGAGTGTATCTGGGAGGGAGGGGCCTGTGGGAGAGAGCTGAAGGGATATACTCTCAGCAGTCCCTACATTATCTTTTGGTGATAAAATTATAATCAATTGCACTTTGTTTGCTTATGAATTGATAAGATTTTTTGGAACAAGTGTGGATAACTTTAAAACCACAGGCAACATGGACAGGAATATAATGAACAAAAGAGGTTTAGAATTATTCTATAATATTTCCCTAGACTGAAGATGTTCTCCATCAGTCCGCACAATCTCCAACACAGGGATAGGCTGGATTTTCTACAGGCTTCAAAACAAGGCTAAGACTCAAAACAAAGGCTCTGCCCTGTTGTCTGCCTGGAACTACAGTGTTAAATTAATAAAGATTAAGAAAACTGCATGTGGAGCCTGAGGATTATAATCCCAGAACCTAAGAGGCTGAGGCAGAAGGATCACCACAAGTTCCCAGGAAGCCTACATTACATGAAAAATGCTCTACAGAGTGAGACGCTGTTTTAACCCATCAAAAAGTAATAAATGGCAGGGAAAGACGGGCCAAACTAGCCTTCCATTCATTCAAATCTTGATATGCCTTCTAAAAAAATCAATGAAAGGATCTAGTTATTAGGAATAATTAAAATCACAACAACCAAGAGGCATTTAAAATGCGGTTCAATATGGCCCAGTGGCACAAGCCTGTGATCCCAGCACTTGAGAGGCTGAGGAAGGGAGACTGGGGCTGACCTGAGCTGACATAGCAGGCCACTATCTCAAGAAACCAAAAGTTATTAAAATACTCCTTTCAAGCCAAACATGATGCTTGAAATGGCAATCCCAGGACATGTGAGGCAGAGGCAAGAGGACTTCAAGTTAATGGTCATTCCAACCTACAATGAGTTCCAAATTTTCCTGTCTCAAAAATGGTGGGATAGGGACCTACTTCTTGAAATTTTAATTTGATAATCTCTTTAAGAGCAATGATGTTTAAATTATATGAAGAATCTCTAAGGGAGGTCCCTAAAACCCTTAAACTAAAACTTTTAAGAGCTCCTGATTCTTTCTGGGCTAGTGATTTAGTAGCACACATTAGAATATATAGTCCTGTGTCAAGCAAGTTAAAGTCAAGACGAATACAAACGTGCAAACAGTAATTATAAATAACTCTCTTAAGTGCTGTGCTGTGATGAATAACCTTACAAGAGGGTGCCCAGTTGGTGCTTTTAAGATATGAGAATGGGCCAAGTTACACTGAATTTTAAAAGACAGTAACCTGTGGGTCATTTAATTACAGAGCTAAGAAAAACGGTATTAATTTGTATACGCCTGTCTTAGTTAGGGTTACTACTGCTGTGAAGAAACACCATGGCCAAAGGCAGATTAGGGAGGAAGGGATTTATTTGGTTTACACCTCCACATCACAGTTCTTCAAGGAAGTCAGGACAGAAACTCAGACAGGACGGTACTCTAGAGGCAGGAGCTGATGCAGAGGCCATGAAGGGGTGCTGCTTACTGGATTGCTCTTCATGGCTTGCTCAGCCTGCTTTCCTATAGAACCCAGGACCACCAGCCAGGGGCACCACCCACAGTGAGCTGAGCTCTCACTCATCCATCACTAATTATGAAAATGCTTGTTACAGCTCAATCTTATGGAAGCATTTTTTTTTTATTGAGGTTCTCTCGTGTCAGATGATTTTAGCTCCTGTCAAGTTGACATAAAATTGCACAGCACACCATCTATGAAAGTAAGAAAAGCAATCATGAAAACAAAAGGAATATTTCACAGGTAAACTTGTCTAGTAAAATCCCAAGACCACCTAGGCCTTCAATCAAAAGCCTTGATGAAATAAAGTGTTCCTTCATCTTTTTTAGTGTGTATAGGGGTTTTGCCTGCATGTAGATCTGGGTACCTTGTGTCCCCATGGAGGTCTGAAGTAGGTGTGAGATTCCTCTGGAACTGGAATTGTGGTGGTTGTGAGCTACCATGTAGGTGCTGGGAACTGCACCAGGTCATCTGGAAAAGCAGCCAGTGCTCTTAACCAACTGGGGCATCTCTACACACCCTTGCTTTACATAAAGAGGACATTGCACTAAGCAGAACGTAAACTCTGCTCTTTACAGTTTGTTTTAGTCAGTTTTGTGTTACTGTTACAAATATGTGAAACTGAGTAATCTATTTGTTCTGTGTTTCTAGAGGCCGTAAATCCAAGCTCATGCAGTTTATCTCATAAGGGCCTTCATGACACATCACCCATGGCCAGAGACAAGAGGCGTGAATCTCATGAAGGTGGAGCCCTCACTTACTGCTCCTCAGCCCTGCTCTGCCATCACCATCACTGTGAAACTTGGAACATAGCACACATTAGAACTACAGCAGTAACATAAAGCTAGTCAAGAAAAACAAAAACTGACTGTTATTATTAATTACTGTTGTTATATATTTATTATTTCATCATACAATTATTAATCATGTCATCACTACCTTCCGATGATTAAATATAATATAACAACAACAAGGGGAGATGTTTCCATTTTGGCTGGAGATTCTTGGAGAGAATTTTTGGAGGAGGGACTTGAGAAACGAGTTAAGAACACTGGCTACTCTTCTAGAGGACCTAGATTCAATTCCCTACACATGATGGCTTACAACCATCCATAACTCCAGGACCAGGAGATCTGACACCTCCTTCTGGCCTCTTCGGGCACTAGACACATATGTAGTGCCCAGATATAAATGCAGACGAACACCCATACACATGAAATACAAATAAAGAATACACGTAAAAATAATAAATAAATAACAACACACCTATTTTTCTATAAAGAAAATCTTACAGGAAATTACATAAATTATAATCCTATGACATGGGAAAGGCCATCCTGGGCTATAACCAGTGGGCTCAAGGCTAGTCTGGATTAACTGAGACCCTGCCACAATCAAACAAAATAGCACTGACAAAAATAGCAAGAGTAACAGAGTAGTGGAGACCGATGAGTTGAAGCTGACATGGTCAAGGACGTGATTCAAGGGCTAGTGAGAGGACTCGATGAGTGGGTAGACAATAACAACTTGAGCTTCGTCCCAGAACCCACATGGTGAAAGAGGAGAGTGTATTCTCTCAGGTTGCTCTCCACATGTGCACCATGGCACAAACTCATATACAGAAAGGAGATGTGTGGTTATGTCAGATCTGAGGTACATCTGTGTGTCACAATGAAGAAATTGGATTTGACTCTGGTCAAGAGCAACTTGGAAGAGCCGAAAGAGAAGGTAACCTGATCTTGTAGGTACCTGAGAGAGACTGTTTTGTTATGGGTTGAGTGAAATGGGATAAAGCAAATTTGGATAAGGAGAGACTAATCTAGAAAAGGCAAGTAGGCCCAAGGCAAGAAGTGACAGCGATGGAGGATGGACCTCTGTTACAGGTCATTGACTGTACTCAAGGAACTAATCCCAGCAAGAATGTGATGATTATTTGTATTCCCTTAGTGGGAAAGGCAGGCACCTTGGACAGTACCAGATTTCTGAGGTGGGCAAAGATGGGTGAACAGTAGAGACATTTACCAGCACAGGAAATAAAATATTTGTCACCACCCTTAAGGAGTGTTCAGAAATTGCAACCTTTTGGGGTAGTATAGGACTCAGATGTAGAAATATTGACCACAGGGTCTTTTGCTGCCTTTCCTACAACTCTCAGAGTTGCCCAGATCTACATGAAAATGTGACTACCTCCCTGCAAAGACAGAGGAAGTAGTGGGTGTCACTTCTACGATGAGGTCATAGAGATCCACGTAGTTCTCTCAAGTTTGTTTACTTGGAGTGGAAACCAAAGAGAGAAGGCACGATTGTCAACTTGAGACGATCTAGAGCAGTAGTGCACTGCTTCATCCTTTACTACATCCTTCAGACATCCTTTAGTACAGTTGAGTTCCTCATGTTGTCAACCATAAAATTATTTGCATTGCTATTTCTTAACTGTAATTTTGCCACAGTTATATGTAAATAGCCATGTTTTCCAATGCTCTTAGGTGACCCCTGCGAAAGGATCATTCAACCCCTGCCCCCAAAGGGGTCGGAACCCACAGGTTGAGAACCACTAATCTAGGCTCACTTAGGAGATTGACCTCTGGGCAGATCTGTGGGGGAGTTTCTCGATTAGGTTAAGAGAGGTGGGACGATCCACCCTAGATGTGGGAGGCTCAACTTCATGCTGGAGCATCATCTGAGTATCCATCACTGTCTTGCTGACTACAGATATCAGCAACTACCTCCCATTCCTGCTACAATGTCTTCCCACCATGATGGCTGTACCCATGAACCGAAATGAACTCTTCTTTCCTTATATTTCTTTTTGTTTTGTTTGTTTGTTTGTTTGTCTTTGTTTTTCAAGACAGGGTTTCTCTGTGTAGCCCTGGCTGTCCTGGAACTCACTCTGAGACCAGGCTGGCCTCGAACTCAGAAATCCACCTGCCTCTGCCTCCCAAGTGCTGGGATTAAAGGCATGCGCCACCACTGCCCGGCACCTTATATTTCTTTTATTGGATATTTTGACCCACTAGTCAGAAAAAAACAACTAATACAATGTTACCAGGTAACAGGCAAATGATGCCTCAGTCTGACTCCATGAGTGGATTAATGGAGTAGAGGCTCCCACCAAGATGGACAGAAAAGGGGAATAGCAAAGCTCAACAGAATTAAGTGGCTCTAATTTCGCAGTTGTTTGCTGGCTGCAGTATAACCAAAGGTATGTTCTGCAAATGCCAAGGAAATCAAAGCTGAGAGAGCTGGCAAAATAGATGGGGTGAGGAAAATGAGCAAGGAGCCAGCCTACAGTTTCAGAGTACACGTTCCTGGAAGATTATGTTCCCCTCAAGAACCATATAGCACCCCCAAAGAACTCATCAGGAAAAGGTCCCTGTATCCAAACATCTTTTCTAGTTGTCACAAATAAGGAAGCAGGCCTGAAGAATGCTGTTGTCCGAGATCAAGATACCTGAACCACTATTCTCTTGTCAGTACTTTGGGCCACAGTTCTGTCATTAATATATGGTGACATCCTTAATTTTCCTAACTGATAGCTGCAGTTTCCAGGCCAACCTGGGCCACCTAATGAATCTGAGGCTATCCTGAACTGCATAGCAAGATACTGTCTTTCTTGCCATCCCCTCTACCAACCAAGGGAAAAAAGTGAAATGAAACAAGTCATAATTATTCTCATGATATTATATAAATCCTGAGAACTTTCATAACTTCATCTTACGTGGAGATGAGAATTATCTCATAATTTAATTCCTAATCCACATTAGTAGTTACTAATTCGCATCAGGACACCCTCTGTATAATATAAATCTGTGGGCATGAAACCTGAGTCAAGGGTACCATAAAAGTTTTATGTGATTTGTAGAACTATGCAAAACAAAACATTTTCGTGTCATTGTCTCCTAGGTGTGTGTTGGAAAGGGGTGGTTTATTATGTCTTTCCTGAAGAAACTCTGCTATGAAACTTCTTTTTGTGCAATGCCTATTTGCTCTCTTTGAGGCTTCTTTGAGACTTTGGTAAACTCGATAATACTGGTTACAAAAGTGCCCCAGAACACTCTAATCAAGGAGGTGTTCTGTGAAGACGCTAGGTTAGGGTGAACTATTCTCACACAGCACGGTTCCTCTATTTGCCTAAGATAAAGCCAACTGCGTTCCAGATTTCCTTAAGCCAAGAAGAACTGTGATAAAACAGAAATGTGAAAACCCTCCCTGTGGCAGAAATGTTATCCAAGAAATGTCCCTGCCAGTCTGAACACACTGCATTTGCCTGTAATCCCAGGAAACAGGAAAGTCTATGGAAAAGTCAACCTTGGCTACACAGCTAGACCCTGTCACAAAACAGCAAGGGTTGACGTAGGAATGGCTCACTTTATCCCTGATTCCTGATTCTAGGGGTGGTACAGGGGACAGGAGGTATCTGGACATGGGAAAGGGAGAAGGACCGGACCTGGAGGAGGCTATTCTGCAATGTCCCAGGAGAACAGCTCTCACTGACATAGAAGGCAAGAGCTAAAGAAATAATAAATAAATAACACAGCAAAGAAACAAAAAACAAATTCTGGAAGACAAGAGTTAGCTTGAGGCAATCAACCCAGAAAGTCAGTTTATTACCGAAACTAGAGTAAAATATTATAATTATATTAATTATTGCAATTAATCCAGAATAAAGTTGGATGCCCGCCATTGGCTAAGGAAGGCACTGTTATAAGCATGTGTCATAACACACATGCTTCAGTTTGGTGTGTGGTGTGTGGCTCCCCACAAGCAAGGCTGGATTCCAGAAACCCTGGCTTATTTGCCCTGTGCTCTCATCTACTCCCAAATAACATTTTTAAACTAAATGCAGAGACCTTGGAAGGATGTTATAAAATGCATACTTCTGAGAAAGTAGTCTACAGAAATTGTTTGTTAAGTGAGGCACACAGTTGAGGCAGCAGAGACTACAAACAAACATCTTTTGGAGGCAGAACTACCAGCAGACCCAGACATTAGAATGGCTGGCAGGCCCAGCACCCAAAACAGATACAGCATGCACTCCTGTCCCAATCCACAGGAGGACCAGGAGGAAGTCTCACCATCTACAGCATGTCCCAGTCCCTGCCTTCTCTCCAACCATCTTGCTAACAAGGTTTCATTACTATTTTTATTATATCTATTATTACTGTGACTATGTGAGTAAAGTTGAGGACTAGACACTAACTCATTAAAAACATTAGCTTATGTTGTAAATAGCGCCCTAAGTTCTCTGAGAGATGCACATGCTCTAAGCAGAAGTTGGGCGCCAATGCTATCAAAACGAGATTGAGACATTTTATCATTTTTCTTACACTCCTGAAGTTGCAGCAAATAGAATTCATGAATACATATAAAGTCTTGGTTGTCACTTACCATTAGTCTCAATGTAATAATTCAGGGCCTATCATTTTTCTTTGGTTTCAGCATTATTACACACCCACAGCTTCTTATCTGACTATAGGCCTAGAAGTGCTGTTTTATACAACCAGTATGGCTCCCAGCTCCCCTTTTAGCAATCTACTGGACAGTGACCAGGCTACCGATCTCAGACACACTTTTGCCCCTTTACAGAAGCACAAGCTGTACTGCATGTGACAACTCACACCTATAGTTTCACTTTGAAGCCACCCTGGACTACACAGAAAGATCCTGTCAACTAAATAAATAAATAGCACAAACTGAGAACTAAATCAAGAAAATTCTTCTCCTTTCTTCAACGATTAATTCAGAGTATCTTTATGTCTTTTTGAAGCCAGGGGACAGACTCAGAGACACCGTAAGAACATAGCTATTTCCATGTGCTTAAATAAAACGAAAGATTAACATTAAATTTCAGGCCAGTTGTCCAAGTCACTCATTCAAATACTCATTTGATAAACCCGAAGCCAGGTGCTCTGGCTCACACCTCCAGGCCCAGCTCCTCAGGAGGCTGAAGAATGTCCAGCCCATAAGTTCAAATCAGCCTTTGCTACAAGAATGGCATCTTATACCAAATAAACAAATAGACAAACAATTAAATAAGTCTATTAAACTAACAAAAGTTAATTCTAAGAACCAACTAAAAAGGCACCCCTGCCTCCCTGGGAAATAGTATGTATTTTTCTAAAATAGCTTATAAATGGTTACTGATTTGTGACCTCAGATATTAACGTGTTTTAATTCAATGTGTAGATTATCACAGGTCTACTTCTTTAATGCTAAATTGAAGAATAAGAGACTTTGTTTTTACAAATTTGACCTCGTGGTTTTGACAAAACCTATGGTGTTAAAATTCTGAGCATATGGGCTGGGAGAGAAGACCCAGCAGTTAAGAATGTATGATGCTCTTGCAGAGGACCTGCATTTGATTCCCGATACCCAAGTGCAGTGTTTCACCACTGCCTGAAGCTTCATCTCCAGGACATCCAGCACCTTCTTCCGACCTGCAATCACGTGCACTCACGTGTGCACATGCCCACACACAAGCACACATGCATACCAATAGCTAGAAACAAGATCTCCTTTAAAAGCAGCATGATGATAGTCAGGCTGGCCAGTACACTCCCGTAACCCCAGCAATTCAGGATACAGAGGCAGAAGGAGTAGTTCAGAGACATCCTTAGCTACACAACAAAGTCAGAGCTAGTCTGTGCAACATGAGACTCTGCCTCAAAAAATAAAACCTAAATGTAACACGTAAAATAAATGTACTTTCGTTGTTTTAGCAAAAAGAAGTTCACACAGCACTGACTACAATACATAAAAACGCACCAGTTTATTCGATGCATACTTTATAGTAGATGTGAAAAAATGTCTAAATTTCAAAAGAAAACGTGAATGTACAAAGTGTAAGTATGTTAGCATGATGTCAATCAAAGATCAACCCTTGCTGATATAAGCAAAGCTGCAACCCTGCAAACTCACATTGTAGGTGTTCTTACAAATGAATATGAGGAGCCAGCAAGATAAAGGCCCTTACCACCAAGCCTGACCTCCCAAGCGTGGGATCTAAAGTACACGTAAAGGTGGAGGAAGAGAATGAACTGTACAGTTGTCCTCAGACCCCCACACACATGTGCCCCGACTTACTCATACACGTAATGATCAAAAAATAAAATCTTAAATAAATTAAGACTACATGGAGAGAGCAGCAGTCATGCCAAAGATCCACGTTTGTTTCCCCAACTAGGGCTCCTGGTAGTTCCTTCATTACGACTGAACTCAGCAGTTGTGAGCTGGGTGAGTCAGGGAAGAAACCCGAGAAGGTGGCAAACAGCTCTGCTGCTTCCGGGTGTTCATTGCATTACTTTTAGATTTAATTAATCCTCAGTGTCCTTGTGAAATAGCCAGAGGGGGGGAAATGTATTTACAGTACTCTGACATTGATGGACCATCTGAGAAGGGTTAAACACTTGCTCCTAGTAAATGGGTCTTCACAGTTCACTGCGACCCGGTGGAAGGCAGTGCCTAAGAGGCTGATCTGAGTCCTTGCTGCATTAACCAAGGAACCCCCCCCAGCCCCTTCCTGGGGGATTCTGCAATTTGCAGTCAATCTGCACTCTACTTTACAGGGCTTCTAGAATGCCCGTGCGGCCCTTCCCCCTCCTGTGCCACAAAAACGGGGAACCAAGCTTTTCCAGGTCAGTCCTGATTGAAGACTTCTATCCTACCCTCCCCAATGTACACACGCTTATTAGACCATATGTTCCAATATTCATACAGGAAAGGGGAACAAAGAGGCTGTCATTCAGATGTAAGAAACCACAGAACAGTTTACTAGCATCAAAATACCATTGTCACTGTGTTCACTTCTGGTCCACACCCCAACAATTAGTAAATATAAATCTATCTTACTATTGTTGAGGAACCTCTCATATGAATCAAAAGTCCAACGCAACATTAACATGACCTAATTTGAAATTTTTAAATAGTATAAGGCCTCGAGGCTTAATTTTATAACAGCAGGATTAAAGAGATATAAGCAAGCACATATTGTCCCTGTACTATGAAAGGCAATTTTGTGTGCATATGTCCAGGGGGAAAGTATGCATGCATGGGCAAATGGGTACAATGGTTTGCATATGCCTGTGGAAACCAGAGGCTGACAATAGGTGTCTTCCCTCATTCACTTTCTGCCTTATTTTTACTGTTAATTATGTGTGTATGTGAGTGTTGGAGGGGGTAGATGTCAGAACAGTATCCGTGGAGGACAGAGGAGGGACACAGATCCCCTGGACTGGAGTTAGGTAGTTGTGAGCACCCGATATGGGTCTGGGAACCAGTTTCAGGTCTGTGAGGTCGGTGCACGCCTTACTCAGCCACCTTTGCAGCCTTCTGCCTTATGTTTTGAGGCAGAGTCTCTCACTGAATGCAGAACTCACTCACGCTGACAGATATTCCAGAGATTAATTTGTCTCTGCCTCCTCTTCCCTCACTCCCAGCACTGGGCTTACAGGTTTGTGTTCGGTACCTGGATTTTTATGTGAGCAAAACGGATCTGAGCTAGGGCTCCTCAGCAATTTCCCAGCTAAGCCATCTCCTTAGCCCCTCAAACCATTGTTTATAGCTTAACATATATGTAATTTAAAGGATAGGCTGGTGAGATGGTTCAGCCTTCTGGAGGCTGGGCTTGAAAATGTGACAGTCTGAGTTTGATGCCCAGATCCCACAGTGGGAAGAGAGAACCGGCTCCCAGAAGTCATCCTCTGACCCCCACATCTGCGTGCCATGCCCACACAACCACAGAGATAAAACAACTGAAATGCTAACCTTCACTTCTACCGTAATAAGGCCGTTATCACCCTGGATGACAAGTCTTGCTATCCAGAAAGTTAAACACTAGCACATAAGCTGAAGATGTTAAGTGACTACAAAAAAACATCCTAACGTGTTCATTAAAATTTAGCTTAGCAAAATGTTCCTTTCCTATTCCTGATGGAAAACATTTAACTCATATTCAAATAAAATAAGCAATTTAAAAGCGAGGTAAGCTATACCAAGCTATACACACAATCCCAGGCTCCCTGTCTACTTCATCAAATCCTAGAATCTGTTCAGGTTTCTCTATTCTAGAAAAGTCGGTGGTGTGTGTTGGCCAGCCGTGAACACTGAGGCAGGAAGTGGGCCATGAATTCAGGACAAGCCTGGGCTATACACTGAGCAAGGTCCAGGATGGCTTCTACTACTAAATAAAACCCTATCTCCAAAAGCCAAAAAAGTGAATAATGTAACCACACTTGGGAAAACAAGTTTCCAATGGCATAACCTTGATCAACACAGCAAATTCTAGTCACCTAAGCGTAGCCATCTGCCAAGATGACAGATGGCTCTATGTATGACACTTACGCTGCTTTGTCAGGACAGAGCCGTAACTAGGAACTAAGAGTCCGAGAGAAAAATGAAAGGTTGGAAGCTACCAAATGTGTATGTACATAGGTATCACAAGGGCGAGCGAGACGGTTCAGCCAAAGGCTGAAGGCACTTGCCTTCAAGCTTGATGACATGTGCAGAGAACTGATTCCTTCAAGTGCTCCTCTGACCTCTGTGCACTTACTGTGGCTGACACACACTCGAGCGCACACGTGTGCAGACACACACACACACACACACACACACACGCACACGCACACGCACACGCACACGCACACGCACACGCACACACACGCACCCGCACGCGGCTGATAGATAGATAGGCTGAACAGGAGCGCTGCCTCCAGATCATTAGTGCCTGGACTACACAGTGAGATCTCAGTGGGTCGTGATTAAGTCGGGTTTTTCTTTTCTTTTCTTTTCTTTTCTTTTCTTTTCTTTTCTTTTCTTTTCTTTTCTTTTCTTTTCTTTTCTTTTTTTGAGACAGGGTTTCTCTGTGTAGTCCCGGCTGTCCTGGAACTCACTCTGTAGACCAGACTGGCCTCGAACTCAGAAATCCACCTGCCTCTGCCTCCCAAGTGCTGGGATTAAAGGCGTGTGCCACCACTTTTTCTTACGGGTCAGTTAACAGTAAACATTCAAGAACAGATAAGATAGCTAAAGTAAAAGCCAATTCATTCTGAGAGGGGGGAAGGGAGGGGGGAGAAAGGAGAGGAGAGGGAGGGAGGGAAAGAAAGAGGTGGGGAGGAGAGGAAAAGAGGAAGGAAAAAAGGAAGCAAGCAAGCAAAGAGAGATCTCAAGTGCTCGATTATGTTTATTGAAAGCTTTTTAAAAAACGCAACATATATGAGGGCCATTAAATTATGATTACTAAAATGATTAAGGGACAGCATTTTATTTGTTATGGAACTGGACACTCATTTGTTCCAACAACCAAAACCACAAGTTGTTTTGTTTCATTTGGTTTGGTAGGTTTGGTTTTATTTTTTTAAGCTGGAAGTAGAACCTGCCTTGGTCCTGCTGTGACCTGTGAGTTAGTCTGCAAGTTAGCTAGACTATCCGTGTTTTCTCCAGTGTTTTATTTCAGCCAACAGTGACATTTATAACACTCGAGATATCTGCATGCCTTCAAGCGGGCTACAAAAGTGACTCCTGCTTGTATTTTCACAGCAATGCATAGATCTTACGAAAACCTGGCAGAGCTCAGTGCCAACAGTGTTCAGGGCTGACTGGATCGGTGCCATAGCAGATTTTACTTCTTCACTCTGATCCAAGTTTATGACTCTGTCTTGTTTCACTGAGATATAGACTTACTATGTAGCCCAGGCTGGCCTCAAACTCATCATCAGAAGCTTTCAAGGGCTGACATCAAAGGTGTAAACCACCAAGCCAGACTGATTCTGACCTGTTTCTTACCACAAGCATTCCATCTCCACTTAGAAACCATCCCTTAAAAGGCAGAGAGAAGCCTGGCTGGGGAACAGCTGTGGCTAAAGCTCTCACAGGGATGTAACAGGAAGTCCCTGCCTCAAACCAGGCACAGGGCGAGGCCAGCACCCAATACTGCCCTCAGAACCTAACCGTGTAATCGTATTTACACATACAAATTTGAACACACACACACAGAGAGAGAGAGGGAGAGAGAGAGAGAGAGAGAGAGAGAGAGAGAGAGAGAGAGAGAAAGAGAGAGAGAGAAGTCATCTAAGTTACTATAAGATGAAAATACAATGAAAGCTTTTATTTTCCTTTCTTTTTTTCTTTTCTTCAATTGTTTTTTGTTTGTTTGTTTGTTTTTCTTATTGTTTTTTGCGAGAGGGGCAGGGCCTCATGTAGTTCAGGCTGGCCTTGAACTGGCTCTGTGTCTGAGAATAACATCTTCTCACTGTGCCTCCACCTCCAAAGTGCTGGGACTACGGGCTGTAGCACCACACCTGTCTTAATAATGTCTGTCTTCACTAAGTGTGTGGAATCATACATAGCAAGCTCTGAGGGAGGAAAATTAATTCATAAACCGGACATGCGGGTGACCCCTGGATCCCAACACCAGAAAAGAAACGGCAGAAAGATCGCAAGGAACCTGAAGGAAGCCTGGACTATCTGAGGAGACTCTGCCTCCAAAATGAATAAATGCAACTGAATGGATGTACCACTGCTGTTTTAAGGTTGTGCATACATTTTTATATCATATGTTGTTACTCAATGACAGTCCAGCTTACATATTAATATATTTCTCAGGCACAGTGGGTACCCCATAGAAGGATAAAAACCTTTTATAAAGGTTGCTAATATCTCTTAGAATACTAAATGATTACTATTTAGCTTATAACCTTATATGAATATACCCGATGATAGATTTCTATTAATATAAAATTGGGATTGATTTCCAGGTACTTAACTGAGACCATAACACAGACTATCCAGTTTTAGTTTTGTGCCAAGGTACCTTTTCTTCATAAAACTAGTTAATTTATTTTATATTTATTTGATTCAAACCTCTGTCCTTTGGTAGTATTAAAAGAATTCTTGGAGCTGGAAAGGATTCAGCAGTTATGAACATTTGCTGCTCTTGTAGAGGACCCAGGTTCGGTTCCCAGCACCCATAGGGCATCTCATAAACGGCTGTAACTCTAATTTCCAGAGATCTGGCACTCTCCTCTGGCCTCTCTGGGCACCAGACAGACAGGTGCAATGTGCACATACATACATGCAGGCACTCACACACACATAAATAAGTCTTTTGGAAACTGTCTATGCTTAGGATCTTGATGTACAGGTTGGGGAAGTCTTGGCTTTGGATCATAAAGATACAATTAAAGAAGGATAATATTCAAAATGTACTCCAGAGCTGCAGATCATTTCCTTATTGCAAAACCCAGAAACATATGAACTCCTAGAGCAGCTCGATATTTCCCCCCTGCCAACTGCCCACCGTTGAAAAGGATGCTGCATGCACTAGACATCAAGAACTGGAGGTGCAGGAAATGTTAGGCTAATGGCCTAGGAAGTCAACACATGAAGCACATTTTTATATTAAACTAGTCCAATTTCAGAAAATTAAGTTTAAAGAATTTCTTGGCCCAAGTTCTACCAGTCTGAAGCCAAATTCAACCAAGAATAGCGATCTCACTGAAATCACCTAATTAAGACACACTGAAATCACCGTCTCCGCTAGGCTGCTTTCCTCCCTACGGAAAAGAATTTGGCTCACAGTAAATTAGTCAAACTTTTTCCTCAGTTACCTAAAAATAAGTCTGACCACTCATTACAGAAATCATTTCAAATTTTATAGTGGTAATAAAATAATAGCTGCCTTTTGGTGGGTATTTTTCTCTCTAGTGTCTAGTTGTGATATATTATAATAAGAAACGATTACTATATCAGCTTTACCTGGTAGGTTTTAGTATTCAATCTAAGTCAGTAGTTAATACCTTAAGACTGCTCTTAGGTCAATGACAAGGTATGAAGGTTAGTTTTAGTTTCTAGTTGTTCACTCAACATGATCTAAGATGACCTGTGAAGAAAGTTTTGGTAAGGGACTGTCTAGATGAGGTTACTGTGTAGACATGTCTGTCTGTGGAGGATTAACCCGGCTACTTTAACTAAGGTGCTAAGAAGTGCCCATTGTTGGCGGCATCATCCCCTAGGCTTGGGTTTGGGTCTCGGCTGTGTAAGAGTGAAGTGAGCAAGCTGAATATAAGCATGCCTGCATCTATTCTCTCTTCTCTTGACTGTGATGAAACTAGCTGCTTCAAGTTCCTACTGATTGTAACCTAGAATTGTGGGATAAAATAAATCCTTCCTTAAAGTTTTTTGGTTTTTTTTTTTTTTTTTTAAAATTAGGGCATTTTATTACAGCAATGGGAAACAAAACTAAGGTATAGGGGTGGGTATGTGTCCTGTCTCATAGGTTGTTGCAAACAATTCATTCAGTTAAGATTTTGCACATCTAAATAAGAAACCTAAAACAAATAGACTATTTGTTATCATTATATGCCTGTGGCTTCCCTGAATCATAAAAGCCATGGAGCATTCTTAATTCAAATACAATGACAGTGACGATCACCAGGAACTATTCAAAACACCTGCCAACCCCTGTGTCCACCACAGTGCTCCTGGAAGCACTTCTGGGGCTTCTGGGATGCAATCAAGTACCACCAAAAGTGATACAGGACATCCTAAGGCTAACTATTAAGTGCTGCCTTTCAAAAGGGCACGTTAAGCACTTTACACTTGTGCTCTCAGCATGTGGGAGGCTGAGAGTTGACAGATCAGGGATTCCATGAGGGAAATGGCTTTAACCAAACATATTATCTCTCATTATTTGTTGGTTGGTTGGTTGGTTAGTTGGTTGTTGTTGCTGGGTTTTGTTTTGTTTTTGCTTTTGTTTTCCCCTCAATGTTACTTATCCAAGAAATCAACCATCTGGACAAATTCCAGAGTTCCCCT
The DNA here is from genome assembly GCA_028551405.1 of Uromys caudimaculatus. Classification (NCBI taxonomy): domain Eukaryota; kingdom Metazoa; phylum Chordata; class Mammalia; order Rodentia; family Muridae; genus Uromys; species Uromys caudimaculatus. Next base: position 33,738,805 of record CM052716.1, on the reverse strand, counting down.
ATCATGAATTTCTCCAAAGGATGCTCTACCACACTGTTCACTAAGACACCCTACAGCAGCCACAGCAGCAGAAATTAAAGGATATCATGAACGTTTCTACAGAACCATTATCTACCCACAACACCTCCTTAAGTCTGACTTCTAACCATGCAGGAAGGATGCCTCTACTAACCTCAGGCCTTCAGTGAGTAAGAAGAGCTGAGAACCCACATTGGCACAATCAGGGAGAGGAGGAAGCAGCACAGAAATAAATCTGCATGCAGAGAAGTTAGTACTGTGAAATGCCAGCTGCCTTTTAATCAGGACTTTCCTTGTTATAAAGCACACTCATTAAAAAATAAAAAAGCGAAAAGGAAATTCTTCAGGGCTCCATAAGAATCTGTAATTTCCATGCACAGCGTTGCTATTTACCCGTAAACTATTTCCAATGAATAAGACACTGAGTTTGCCAAAGTGTTTTCCATAAAAACAACTCTCCAGAGACAGTCTAGATCCGTAATCGAGTAAGTCGGAGCAACCCTGAACACTTCATTCATCTCATGGATATATGTAATGAGCACCATTATATAAAAGACTCTGAGACCCTAACCATCAAAATGGCTCAATAACAACCAACCAAGCACTTCCCTGACATATCTGGCCACAGTCCTGCAATCGAATAAAACAGTTTGAAGAATGCTTTCATATGATATAGGAAATAATATCATTCTGGCATGAAGGAACATAAATATTCATTATATCTAGGCACACTACGTGGCACTGGAATGACAGTGTCTAAACCAAATAGTGATGTATCTCTCTGGGACCATTTTGCCTTGTTCTGGTTTTGACTTATAATTAAGGCAGTTGAGGTTGTGTACTTGATATCTGATCTTGTTCTTGTTTTGTGTTTCCGGTATTTTTCTTCCTAAGTATGAAAAGCCAGGATATATGGTCATTTCTGTGCCTCAGGTTCCACATTTCAACCTCAATGATTTTATCAATGATTCTTAAATAAGAGTCTCTACAGACTGAGCACATGAGCAGAGGTTAGTGACAGAGGCTAGTGAGCTTCGTCGTTGTTGGTCGGTTGTTTTTATGAGACAGGGTCTCAATATGCAGCCACGGTAGGCTGAATGTGATATATGTACCCCAGGAAGACTGGGCTAGCACTGGACAACTTTCTGCCTCAACTTTCTGAGCAATGGGACAGCAGTATACCTCTAGGGACCAGCACACTCCACTACCGCGGTCGAAATAAGCTGAGCACTTCATCGCTGGTGGAAGGGTCATCCTTCCACTCGCATCTTAAAGGTGTGGAGAAATAAACATGGAGTGCAGTTCTGCTAGCTCTGTACAGAGAGAAATGGCCTGGCTCCTGCAGGCTTCAGCAGATCCCTCCCTGTTAAACTGAATGTGGAGCCATTTGTCATCCTCCGTGTAGAAGATGGAGCTGGGATAGAACTCAGGGCCTTGTGCATGGAAGGAAGGTGTTCTCCTACTGTGCCATCTCTTAAGGCTCTGTTATCCTGTATTCAATACCTCAGCCAGACTCCCTCTCACAAATACTCAGATAAGGCATTCAAGACTCTAATTGCTGGGGTTTACAAGTAGGCAGCAACAGAAGGCGATAATTCATGTGTTCTCTTATCCAATCAGATTGGGTCCTGTCCTCTGGTTCTTACTCTGTCCTACCTACCTCTAAACACACTACATGTTTGAGTGAGTGGATACACCACTGGGAAAACACAGATGAACTTGTCTCTATGATACTAAGATCCACAACCTCAGGGCTGGAGAGATGGCTCAGCAGTTAAGAACACTGACTGCTCTTCCAGAGGTCCTGAGTTCAATTCCCAGCAACCACATGGTTAGCTCACAACCACCTGTATTGGGATCCAATGCCCTCTACTGGTGTGTCTGATGACAGCTACAGTGCACTCATAGAAATGACAACAATAACAACAACAAAAAAGGTCCACAACCTCAGTGGTACCCAAACCAAGTACATTATACAAATGGGATTTCTTACTATCGACAAGCTTTGAACAGCTGCATGCTTAATTAATCAAACTGCTGTTCAACGGAGAGATGGCAGTCAATAAACGGGGAAAAGAAAGTCAGTATTTAGAAGCCCGAGATGTTCCGAATAGGGGTGGATACGGAAAGCGCTTCCTGAAAGCCAAACCAGCAATTTAAGGTTGATGAGGGGAAAATGATGATGGCATTTGAAGCTGCTGAACAGACATGTATGATTCCATTTACACTTGTGGAAACACTTAAGAAAGCTGGGTATGGTGGTGCGTGCCTGCAACCCCAGCAGGACAGCCCCAAACTCCAGACTAGCCTGTATTAAATAGCAAGTTCCAGGCAGGAGTTACATAGATTTTATCTTTAAATTATTATTATTATTATTATTATTATTATTATTATTATTATTATTATTTAAATCAAATGGTAAAGAAATTGAATGGGTTAGAATATAATAATAAGGACCTTAAAGGACACTCTATGAAAGTGTTAGTAGTCTAAGTTGAGGTCAACAGAGCAGTGCATAAATGCTGGGGGAGACCAGTGCCAAGAGCAATTCCTAAGTGTGTGTGTGGTGGGGAGGGAGTGGAGGGTGGAAGGGTAAGGTGGGGGGTCTTCAGGAAGGGACTGCAGGGTCTGTGAAGCCTGAGGCTCTAACTCCCATCCCTCACTCAGACAGGATTTTGACCAGGAAAAGGCCAGAGAACGAAGCTTGTTCTAAAGGGGAAATGGTTTGTTTCGACGTGCTGAACTAACATGGAGGTGTCGGTGCCAAGCATTTAAGGAGCTATGTATGAGAGGAAACCTAAACTACGACAAAAAAATAAAATAAAATAAAGTGGGGATAAGGGGCAGAACAGGTGGCTCAGTGGGTAGAGCTTGACAGTCTGGGTGCAGATCCCTGGAACCCAGTAAAAGCCGAATGTGGTATCACGTGTTTGCAATCCCAATACTCCATGGGGAGATAGGAGGTAGAGAACGGTCAATCTCCTGGAAGCTCAAGGGCCAGCCCGGTATATACACTGGAAAAGTAGCAAGGAGACACTGTCTCAAGGAAGGTTGTGGCTGAGAACTAAACGGCTTGAGGTTCTGACATCCACACATGCACCCCAACACATGGGCTCCTTCACACGAGAACTTGGGCGTAACATGTAATGTACACACATACAAAAATACATTTCTAAAAATACCCTTCTTGCCAATTGTGGTGACATACACCTCTAATCCAGTCACTAGAGGGGGTTAAACCAGGAGAATTTCTAGTTAAGGACCTGGCCTGAGCTCTTAAGTGAGACCTTGTCTCAAATACTAAAATAGAAGTAATTATTATCCTATTTCCTACCGTCGTTTACTGAGGCATAGGAAAAACGGTGTTTTAGACATGAAATAAAAGTATCTCATTGTCAATACTTGTCTAAAGTAAACTGACTAAATCAGTGGCCTTTATCTTAAAGCAAGATTCACCTATTAAAGCACAAGCCCCAGGAAGCCAAGTTAGGGTACAAAATTTAAAAGTGTTTTCAGGATTGATGAAAATTTCTCTTCGTTTTTTTTTTTTTTTTTTTTTTTCTCAATGCTACGGCATAATGATGGGGAATTTAAGTGGATTAGCCAAACACTTGCCTAAACATTCCAGGGCCAAGGTACATAATTTTCCAACTATTACGCTTTGCACTGTGCACAGGCACATCTCCTGCCAACCAGTAGATTTTTCAGTACTGACCCTGGAAAAGATCTCTTAGCAATCCCTCCCTGTCCCCAGATATCCCCAACAGCTCTGGTCAGGCCAGTTGAACCAATTCCCCTAAACCTTATACAAACATTGACTTGTACTAAACTATAGCCTTACTGTCTTGTGCAAAGCTAACCTATTTTAAATTGCCCTACCCTCAATTTCTTTAGTTATAATGTAAAGAAACCAACAAAATGCCTACTTTTCTTCAGTGTAAGCACAGCAGGCGAAAGAAGAGAGGGAGGCGCTCTGCTGAGACTACGTCCAGCAAAGTAAGTATCATGAACAGTATTGCCTTAATCCACAAAATAAAGGTTAAATATCCAAAATATATACGCTTTAATAAAGCCTTATTCATGCTAAATCACAGGTTATTTTAAGTCAGTGGCTTGTAATTTCATTTAATAATGAATGCTTTTCTAAACAACTTACACAAGACAGAGCAGCTGGGTGGGAGGGGATATCAGTACCACTGCTGTCTTTCCTAAGTCGGGGTTCTCTACATACGGGCCCCACCTGGAACTTGCAAAAATGCCCCTGCCTCCAATTCTCAAGGGCTAGCATTGCAGATGTACACCCCCATGCCCAGCTGGGCAGCTAGGACTTAAAAGTTGTACCTCAGCAGTACTTGCTTTGCATGCAAAAGGGACATAGGTTCAATTCCTAGGACTGGGGATTCAGAGGAGATCACCAGGTCCCCATTTATGTATTCAGTTTCCATCACACTCCCTTCTCTGGCCATTGCAGCATTTGAGGTGGCCTTCACACTGAGGAAGACACTTTTAAGAAGTCGGGGAGGGGGGGGGTGTTGGTGGTGTTTTTTTTTTTTTTTTTTTTTTGGTTTTTGGTTTTTGGTTTTGCTTTTTGTTTTGTTTTGTTGAGAATAACTAATGTAATATTAAATCATGGTAAGCAAGACCCTGCTGCCAAAAGAAATAAGTTAATTTTCTATTTTAAAAAAGTGATCATTCTTCTGATATCTTGAGGGGCATTTGATGGTTCAAATAACTGCATATTGCAGGATTTCTATATTGAGCACTCATACACTTCCTGCACAATAAAAATCGAACCTTTTAAAAGAGAATTGAATTACAACCTCTTTCACCCTGTGCTTATATACACTCCCCTTTCCACGGAAGCCCAAGGCTGGCAAGACGGCTCAGTAGGTAAAGGTGTCTGATGCTAACCCTGGCAACCTGAGTTCTATGCTCAGAACTCATGTGCTGGAAGGGAAGAATTGACTCCCAAAAGTGGTCCTCTGACCTCCACACCTGGGTCACAGCATGTTCAAGGCATGAACGCCCACCCATACACCCACACACTAAATCTACATATATGAAAAGGCTAGGTACTTTGCTACCAATGAAATCCAAAGAAAACAAATGTCCTTTTGCAAGCATATAGACTGTCTCTCCCTAAAGCCACCTATGTGCATGAAATTAACACTCTGGGGACTTGGTGGCTTAGACCGTCTTGAAAATTGGTTTGGTGACCAGACTCTTGAATTTTTTAAATTGGACTAACTACTTTTAAGAGTTCAAATCTCTAGTCTACCAAATAACTGGAGTGTTACCTTAAACAGTGGCACTATGTGTCTTGTCTGCCCCCATCACCCACCCACCCACCCACCCACCCACTCAAAGCAACTTGAATGTAAGTGACAGAAAACAGAAGTTGTAACCTGGCCAGGCAACTTTTGTCATGTTGGATTCATATGCAATTATATTACAAGTGGTATCACCAGAGTGAGGGCTCTCTCGAGCGTTCAAATATCTCCATATTTGGTCATTTAAGTTAGAGAATTCCTTCTTGTCTGCCAGACTTTTTTAGCATTCATTTCATAATTCTTAACATCTACTTAAGGAGAAAGACTAGTGTACCAGACAGTGCTCGAGGTGCAAGGGAAACCACAGTGAATAGGACAAAGTTCCTTCTCTAAAACACTTACAAAGATATATAAACAAGCAATTAATTACAACAGATAGCCCCTGGTGTATGAAGTTTTAACCAAGCTTTCCACTTTTTAATAATGCAAAGCCAATATGCACCCAGCAGAAAACTTCCTTCTACTTTTTAATTTTTATCTTTTCCCAGATTAGCCCTAAGATATCAGATACACATTTGTGATGCTCAGAGACTTCACTCTGCCCTCCCATCATGACGGAAAAGCCAATCTTAGCAGTATGCTGTGCTAGTAAAACAGGGTCCTGGGTAGGTTAGGTATCATGGATGCATGTCCACCTTCTATCATGTCATCGTGCTGTGGACATGTAGAGTGCATCTGGCTGTTACGACATGGCTTTAGAAACATCTAGCAGAATCCCAGAGAGAATGGTTCCAGGGAAAGCTCTCCGGGATGAAAATGTTGTCTTAGCAAGCATCTCAAAAATGAATAATGCCTGGGGATTCTGAGAGAAAGGGTGGAGGGCAGAGGATAGAAGGAAGGGCCCAGGCAGAACATGCTGAGAAACCGGAGGCAGCAGATGCTCCAGGGAGTACTGTTACTGTTCCGCAATACTCCAAAACATTTCCCTGGACAAGGAATTATGTTCCAGAAGATGTCAATCCACCTGTGGTGATGTCATGAAGGAGGATTACCCATAAGCTGAGGCTACACGTGGACAGCAAATACACAACTTCTACTGAATACTACACTTCAAATCTAATAATTTCTGATATAAATACCAGATTATTTTAAAGGTGGGATTTCAATACATATGCCAGACTGGCCTGGAACTCATAATTCTCCTTCTTCAGACTCCCAGGTGTTAATATTTTAGGTATACGGTATATTCAGTTTAAATATTATAATCCTTAAGATGTAGTCATGCTTTTTGACTGAGAATACCTCCATTTAACAAACATGTCATTATAACTGTATCCTTTCTAAAGGAAAAGCATCAATATTATGTTCTAAACTGTGACCTCTTAGCCAGCAGCAGTGACCCAGCTCTGGAAGCTGAGGCAGGAATATCACAAGGGCCAGACTAGCTGAGTTCAAGTCTAGCCTGGGTAGTGAAACACTAATATAGAGTAACAAGAAAGGGAGGAATGCAGACTAGTGGTGGAATGCTTGCAGAACATTGAGATGCTGTGCTCAGTCCCTCAGACTCTACACAAAAGAAATGTGACCTCTCGGAAGAATATAATCCAGTCTTTGGAAGTGTGTGTTTTATATGTATATAAAAAAAATTCTAAGAGCATGAACTAATATATTAATGGAAGTCAGAGGAATTCAGTAATGTTTTTCTTCCTTTTCGCATGTCTTGTTTTCTAAATATTTTTAACTTATTTTTTTTCTGCCCCTGTGAACACATGCAGACACATACATGTGCACACACATTTGCTCAGGTACAAGCCATGGGATGCCAGTCTAGACCAAAGGACACTTTCAGGGGACTGGTGGGCCATGGACTGAACTCAGGTCATCAGATTTGGTGACAGATGCCTTTACTATCTTCGCCATTTCACCAGCCCATTCGAAACGTCTAACAACCAGAAGGTTTTATGGTTTTTTAAACGTATGTTTTATTTGTCACAATCTTTCCATGGTTAAAAGCTCAGGGAATCCCAGAGCAATTGAAGCAACTGCATTCTTGGTTCTGCCCTAAGCTTTAATAACCTCTGGCCCCAAAGCCCTAGTCAACTTTCCTATCCCCTGGATATCTGGTACCACACATTTTATCCCTTCTGTTTCTTCTGGCACTAACTCCATGTCTGACCACAGGCAAGATGCAAAATCAGAGCTCCTGTCCTTTGAGGTTTTAAGGAATATTCTGCTACTTCATATAGGAAAAAGAAAACGCCAAAAGGTCAGAAGCATGATAAAGTGTAAGAAAAAAATGACTTCTTGCATGAACTCTAAATTGTGGCCAGTTGAGGTCTGTTCTTAGCAAAGGTCAGAAATCAGGCAGCACTGGGATTCAGGGTGGGAATAGGGGCTGTTAAAGGACCACTGCTAGAACGAGAGAGTTAAATGAGATTATATCCTGAACAAATGTTAGGCAGAGGAAGATGCCAGGAAAAGCAACGTTCACAATATTTAACGCCTTTCCCCAATCAACAGACATCAAACATTACAAGTGTCTGTACAGCTCTGCTGTCTGTTGTGTCTGTTTGTGTGAACCTGTTTGCATCCTCAGGAAGGTCAAGCAGCCTATGGACAGGAAGCAGCACATGCCTCAGCACTGTGGCAGAACAGGGATTCACACCTTGGCTCTCCTTAACTGCATAAATGGGACCTTGCTGTGCACTTTGAACTGCCTCAGAGCCTCAACACACCCAAAAGTGAGAAGAAGAACTCCCTGTACCTTCCCAGCTTTGCTCCAACATTTCTTCTTCCTCGCCCCTCAGCTCGGTCCACCAAGGCAGGATACCTAACACTAACCAGTACTTTGCCCCGATGTGGAAAGCCAATACTCAGTCTGAACCATCACATCATCCTTTTGCATTTCCACTTATCAACAGACACACTAAAGTTTAAAAAAGCAAACACGAAAGTTCAGTATTCTTCCTTGTAATAGTAATATGAATGATCACCTTTTATAATGTTTGGGACATGTAAGTCATTCTTAGAAAGTATCAGATATTAAATGGTATGTTAAATTTTATCTACACCTTGAAGTGAAAATTATGTCTAGTGGTTTAAATGAAATAGCAGATAAAAATCAATTCACATACTACTCTCTGTAGAAGACTTCCTTCAACTGTCTAATTTATTTGCCATGACAACACTAATCCAATACTATAAGTTGGTAAGCATATTAAATCGAGACAGAGCTGGTGTAGCTGATCATGACTATAAATCCAACACTCAGGAGGCAGAGGCAGGACAAACACAAAATCCAAGGCGAGAGTGATCTTTACAGTGAATCCCAGGCCAGCCTGAATTACAGTGGAACTGTATGATAGTCAATTTTTAAAATACATAAATAAATCAAAATCAAGCAGGAATATTTTAATTTTAAACATCTGATCTTTACGATCTTTATTTGTTGCACTGTAGAACAAGCCTCAGAGAAAACAAGGCAACCACAGGGCTCTACCAGTTTTCTTTCCATATTATACACACAAGCCCCAGATATTTAAATAGGCGCAACAGAAAAAACATTACCTCGTAATAGAATGACATAGCAAAGGAAACACTTTAAAAGTAGCCATGGTATTTGTTCCTACAGTGAAAACTGATGTTATCTTCATTAGTTAATTATTCATCCCAACACCTTAGGCGTGATCCTGGAGACAGTCATAATTTCTCCATCTCCAGCTACTCAACTCCAGCTCAGGAACTGCTAATGAAAAATCTTAACTGCAGCATCTAGCAGACGTAAAAGATTAAAGTCATAGTGTGTCCCTCCTGGTACAGACACTGAGACCACAAGTGTCTTACCAGAAATTGGAGCACCTGGAAGGCTGAGGCAGGAGGACTACCTTGAGTTCTAGGCCAGGCTAGGCTACAGAGGAAAGACAGACAGACAGACAGACAGACAGACACACACACACACACACACCCCTACCTCAAAGCAAAGCCCACTTAGAGTATTCCTGTCCCCAAGATCCACTAAAGGAAGGTGACAACTGACTCCACCTGACTGCCTGGGAATTCTTTCAATTGACACAAAGAATGTTTCAGCCCTTATAGTTATCCAAGAGGACATCAGTCATATAATAATGTCCTCTGGATATTAAGTATAGCAGCAGCATTAATTTACTCAAACATCCTCTAATTTAATTTGATCCATAATTACAAAAATGATGGTACTCTCAGAAATTAGGAAATAATGTAATTTATTCTCTCCCCAAAAGGCAATGAAGCTTAATAATTCACGGATATATTCTCAACTAGTCAATCAATGTTAGGCCAATCCTGGGACTTAGGGTGACTTTATTTGGGTACAGGATAACCATTCTAAAATTTTATTTTGAAATAAATGAAGCAACATAAATTCTAAGTATTTTAAAGGTACACATTAGTATCATGCTTTTAAAAAATATTTACAGACCAGAGCTTCTTTGCAACTTCTATATTCATAAATGTTTCCATTAGCTAAGAGATATTTTGGAATGTGGTCAAGCTATTTTGAATGTTGACTCTTAACGACGGCCAGCACTAGACTGAGGAATCTCCACAGACTAAGTCAGTAGCCACAGCTCTTTTAAACCAGTTATCCCTAAAAGGATAAAGCCCAAACCACCAAAATGAAGAGAGCAAGGTGTGTTGATGAAGAAACTTTTGATGCAAATTCTTCTTCCTCAATTCAATATTGGCTCTGCGCTGCATCAAAGCCCTGACAATTTACTACTAAAATATGCATCTCTCATGCTTCCCCCAAAGAAAATACCATCCACTCCAATTACATATAACTCTCCAAAATCTTTTCTACAACTAAATGTGAAAACCAAAATAACCACTCCTTTGCTGAGGGGGAAAAAACTGCCTGGAGAACTGGGAGACCACATGTTTATGTCAACCTTCAGGAAAATGGAAACACACACGTTGGCAAAATAACCACTGGCGATCAAACTATTTTGTGACATTTTATGTCTTTCACGTATTTCACTCCATGCTCAATATACCAATTTTGCACTGTCTCGCCTGTGTCAAATCCAGAATGCCCGAAGAGCAATCTACTACTGAAGCAGAACAGTTTCTTAGTATGAGGAGTTCTGCTCATCCTCTGTAGCTAGCTTTAGGGGGAAAAACTTCAAACATATTTATTTTCCCTCTGCTATAAATGATCGGGAGACATCAGGCTGGGAATGCAGCTAGATAGCAGTCCCAAGATTTAAACAAACAAGCAAAAAGCCCAAACACGGAAGACGCTAGGAACAAAGGAAACACAAGCGTGTGAACAGGAAATGAAGCAACTCTATACACATAAATACCTTTTGGGGCCGCCAACGTAGGTGAAAGTAAAGGTGGAGTCTGAGTATCTGAAATCTGAAACGGAAAGTCGTGTTATAAGCTACCCCGATGGGTTGTTTTTAACCCCAATTCTGTCTTGAACCTGCTATTTCATGTGAGCCAAGGAGGCCTGATGGGGAGGGAAGCAAAGGCTGGAGAGCTAGGGGCGGCCAGCAGGGAGGTGCAGGAGGGGATGCGGAGCACCCCGCGGGGTGCAGCGGGAGGCTGCCCCCCGCAACAAGTGCCGGGTGCCATGGCAACAGCGGGAATTTCCCAGCCAGGCAGCCGGAAGCAGCCCCTGCCAAGCTTCGAGCTGCGAAGCCCGAATTGCCCTCGGCCTTGGGGGGAGCAAAGATGGACGCAAAGCGACCCCCAGGCTGGGCCTGCAGAGCTCGGGAACCCCGGGAATCCATCCCTTCCCCGGGGCGGTGTCCTGCACGCTCGCCGAGGAGCTGGTGCAGCCGAGGGGGCGGGAGCTCGGCCCAGCGCTGCCTTCTCCGGGGGCCTCGGCGCCTGGCGGGAGCAGCGCGGCGCAGCGCAGCGCAGTGGGTCCCTTCCCGGCCGCCGCCGCTCGGCCGATGGCGCAAAGCCGCCGGGCTCTAGCCCGCCCCGCTCGGCCGCGGCTGCCGGAGCCCGGAGGCAAGGCTCCGATGCTCCGGGTACCGCCGAGGGCTGGAATTCAGCGCCCGGCCCCTCCGCTCTGATCGCGCGGGTCCTGCCCCGGGAGCCGGAGACTGCCCTGGCCTGGTGGGTTTTTTTGGGGGGGGTCGGGAGGAAGGCTCGTGTCCCCCTCCCCTTGGGGCTCCAGCTCACGCCGCTGCAGCTGTGTCCAAATGCACCCGGAACGGGGACTTGCCGCCCCACACCCCCAGCCACACGCGTGGCGGTCAGAAATCTGGGCAATGGGGTGGCCGGAGGGGAGGCTGGCCCCAGGTCCCAGGGTCCGAGAGGCAAGAACTCACCTGCAAACAGGCAGTCTTTCTCAGCTCTGGACTTCTGGATCACGACGTCGATATCCTTCTGAATTCTCTCTTGCCTTGAACACATCCCCATTAAATAAATCCCTGGAAAAGAAGCAGCCGCTATTTCCACCCCACCCCACCCCCCTCGCACGCTTCCAGCTTTCGTAAATATTCAGTTAAAAAATGAAACCTCTGGCCGAGGCAGGGGCTGAAGGCGAAGTGGTTTCGGAAGTGATCCCGGGTGATAGAGGAGGAGGAGGTGGAGGAGGAGGAGGAGGGGGAGGTCGGCTTTGCATTCCCAGATGTGACCGCCCAGCTGCTGCTCGCCGCTGCTGGATTCCAATTTCCTCCCGTTCTGACAATGGACGGTGATGACACCGAGTCTCACTTTCTCCCTCCCCCGCCCGGACTGACGGCCGGAGGGAACCGAGGGGCCCGAGAAGGGCTGGGGACCGCTGGAGAGCGATCGGCAGCCGTGGAGCGGCAGGCGCCGGCGAGGGGCGAGCCCCACTCCGACTCACGCGCGCACACCCCTCGCGGCCCGCACGCCGGCCTTCCCACACCCGCGCACACTCGCGCCCGCGGGCGGCGGCCGTGCCCAGGCTGCAGCAACGCCGCCCGCCAGCCGCAGACCCTCCCGCACCCGCCGCGGGTCACCGGGCCCGGCTGCGCGCCGCTGGGGCTTTAATAGTATCCGCCATCCGCGCAGGCTGGATTTCCCCACCCCCGACTGCCACTCGCGCCGGGAGCTGAGTGACAGTGTAGGTAGTGAAGACTCCCTGGAGCTCCCAGCCTCTCCCGCACCACCACCACCCCCCCCCCTTTCCACCACTTTTATGAATTCGACTCCACTTTCAGAAGGAATTATGAGTCATATGGAAACCCAAGCCGGAATGGCAGGGAGGGAGAAAGGGGGAAAAGAAGAAACCTTACGAATTAAAAATAAATAAAGTGAACAAGTCTTTCTTTGTAATCACACCAGGCAAAAGGGGGGAGATGCCGGGAGATTACTCCGGGAGAACTCTCCATTTCCTTAATGCCTTAATTTTTGGTGGTAGTGGTGGTGATGGGGGTTGTTTTGTTTTGTTTTGCTTTGCTTTTGCTTCTTGGTTTTTGTTTCTCTCAGGTTCAAGTTCGACCTCCCTTTGAGGAGCTCTTTAAAAAATAAAGTCCTTTCTGAGACACTCCAAAGATTCCCCAGTTTTTCCCTCCCAGCTCCGTTCATAAGAAACTGGCCTGAGGGGATTCTCTAGGTGAGGGATACCTGGTGTGGGTCTTACTCAAAAGCCACCCTTCTCTGGGCTAAGTCAAGAGAAAGTTTCTCCAGCTCAGTATCATGATCAGGAAGATCATACTGCTGAGACCCTCTCTACGGCCCTGCCTCAAACTTATGGTAGTTGGTCCACCTTTACTGCCATAAGTAACCTGAACCAGCTCTTTAGCATCTTTACTGAGAAGTTTCCCCTGGCAGACCTTAGGTATATTGTTTTGCATTCTAAGACCAAGCAGTGTCTGGAATATGGGAGGTGTTATCAATCAGCTGGTCGGAAACCTTTTAATCTTCCCCCCTCTTACCTCTTTCTCTTGCCTCTCTCCTACTTCCCTTACCTCTCCCCGTTCCCTTTCCCCCTCTCTCCACGTGGTCACAGCCGGCCTCCACTCCTCTACTTCTCTACTCTCTCCCTCTCTCTGCCTTTCTCTGCCTCTACTACCCTCTTAACTCCCCTTCCCATGCCTATACTAAAAAAAAAAAAAAAAAAAAAAAAAGTAAAAGAAAAAAGAAACTTCCCCCATAGGAATAGTGAGTCAGGGAAGCTTGCCTGGGCTGGCATGCCCGAGTGAGTGCCCCAGGGTATTGGGCCTGAACAGACCAACCCAGAGGAGTATTATAATTTCAGACCCTTTACAGTGCAGAAATTACTGCTGGAAACACTCAGGTTGGAGGCGTGTGCTCACACTTTTCCTTTTGTAACCCACAGTTTCCAACAGCCTTTAGTGACAGCAGAAGACAGCATAGGATCCCATAGCAGTTAGGTGGGGCTTTCCAGGGTTAAGGCCTCCTTATAGGCCTGGACACAGTGATCCTTAACCTAACTGTAGTGACAGGTGAGACTGTGACACTGGTCTGAGGCCTATAGTTGCTCAGATCCATATTCCTTGAAGCTTGACTCAGGAACTCATCCACAGACCACCCAAGGCTTCAGTTTCCCTTCATTGCCTTGCTTGAGAAGACTTCAAGGTTAATGTTGTAATAAAGTGAACCAAAGAACCTGATGATATAGCCAGGGGAAAAAAATGTGATAATCGTGTATGAACCAATCCTGACAGTTCCTCATTCAGGACCACGTGAACACTGATCACAGTCCTGATGGATCACTAGGGAAACAAGTCTCCATCTGGTAGTGGGTGGAGAAGGCTTCCGGGTTACCTAGAGTTTACCAAGGCATGCAGTGGCAAGAGATCCAGTGCTAGCTATTTGAAACACTCCTTCTGAGACCATGAGGTTAGGAGTTGGAGTTCTGCTTCGGTAGCTGGATTGCTTCTTCTGTCCCAGAGGCACGAAGCAGTAATGGTTGCACTCAAGCTTCCTAAAGGCTCCAGAGGAGGATTCTGAATGGCAGGTGGCTAGGATGCATGTATTTGGGCTGGCTACTTGGCTGATAATCCTGTGCCTAAGGCAGCCAGGACACCAAGGCAAGATATTGCAAGCTTAAGAGTTAAGGCGCCAACCCTAGTTCTCAGCATACCATTAAAAGGGATGGCAACAAAGCCGCATTGCCAATAACATTTATTTAACAATATTTAACCATGCTCTAACAATGCTTAATTTCTATGGCAATACCTATTAGAGAGGTAGGTTCTTCTACCTCTCTATCCAAGTTGTTTCTTGCAGCCTTTGTAAGGTGCACCAGTCTCAGCCAGCTTCTTTATTAGTCCAAGTTCCCAACAGCAATTGAAATGGCTCAGATCCTTCCTCGGTCCCATCCTGATCCTGACGGTGGTGACAGGACAGTAAGACTGATGGTTCTCCCAGACATATGGCACTCGACCTCACAGAAAATAAGAAATTTTATCCCGACTTCTTCACCTGGCAGACAAGAAACATTCCATCTTGTACAGCCATCCCCACTAAAGTTAAAAAACACAGCTCCACATTCCCTAGATCCTCAAGATGAGTCTTGATGAGGACGTAGTACGTTCAAGGCCTCCTGGCTGCTTTGCTGTAGACACCTCAGACAACAAAAGCATTTTCCTCTCCTCTTTATCTCCAACATCTGTATTCTTGAATAGTTCCTCCTGTTAGGAGCACTGAAACTACTAGAGGCTTACATCTCTTAACTCACGGGACTACTTGGTCACGTAGTTGTCTGCGCAGAGGTTTCGCTTCCTCCTGTGTGAGAGTCTGAAATAACTTTAAAGCATCTTACATACTACTCATGCTACCAGTCATCCTTTCCTGTGATTTATTCTGTCTGATTATTTTTTTTAAAGACAGGGGCTCTCTATGTAGCCCTGACTGGCCTGGAATTCACTATTTAGACTGACTAAGCCACCATGCCCAAGGCCTGTGGTTGGATTTTGTTGTTGTTGTTGTTCCCTTTTTAATTTCTTTGCTTTTGTTTGTTTGTTTTGTTTTTGTTTTAAAGCTAAACTCACTTTGGCCATGCCTCTTAAGGTGTGATATGTTTCGATATTTTTAAATCTGGAGCAGGGTGAGACAATTAAAACCAGGACATCTACATTATGCATCTATTCTATATAATTGTTTTAATAAAATTTGTATCAAAAGCACAGTATTGTGGGCTAGAGTTAAATGAGATAATTCACATTTGCCTGCATCCAGGGTCTCCTATTTACATTGCCCTTCCTTCGTCTCCTTGTTTTATTTTTTAGTTTTTACTCTGTGCACCTGTACCTGCTCAGAAGGCAGAAGGTGGCCTTGTCACCCTTGGAGCTGGAGCTCCAGACTGCTGGGAGTCACCTAGTGTAGGTGCTGCAAGCTGAATTCTGGTCCTCAAAGAGCAGTACTCACTCTGGGGCCATCTCTCTAGCCCCCTTTCTGCGTGCTTGAAAGACCTTTTGCGTCCTTGGACAGGTCTATTCCAAGGTTATAATCCAGGCTAGATTGAAAGAATCAGCCACAGGCCTGCGTCAGCCTTTCAAGTACAGTATCACAGATAAGCACTACCGCACTATCCTTTCCTTATTCTTGGTGCTGTTTGTTTTATGGAGTTTGACACTGCATTTACTAAGCAAGTGCTCCAACACTAAATTATAACCCCATTTGTTTTCAATTCTGTAAACCCTCAGTGTTTTCATCCAAAATGGAAAGTGAGATAAACCTATACATACAGAAGTAAAGTTACTTAGTGAAAATCTATCCATCTTGCCTATATACAATCGAATAATTCCTCATTGTCCAACCACCATGTGAAGTGGTTTTCAACCCTATCATTTGGGTGAATTTTCACAAGTAACTTTTAATTCACAGAATAGAGATCGCGTCTAGTTCACAGCAGTAAGGCCCATGTGTCTGCCACTGTCGGACAACTGAAGGTAAACTGAGGGAGCTGTAGAGCAAGTACCTGTCTCTGTGTGCATTGTTCATGTCCTGGCAGTGACAGTCTAGCCTTGCCTTTTGGAAATCTCATCCTGGGTCATTCTATTTGTCAGGAGCCATTTGGTTGCATGGTAGAACTCTAACTGGAACCAGAGAAGACTAGATAGAATTTGTTGGCTCATAGAGTTGGGACGAACACATGAGTGACTTATCAGATTAAAGAAGAACAAGAGAAATCAGGGCCCTAAGGAAGCGAACTAGAAGTTCAGTTCGGTCCGTACTCACTTTCTTCCTATTTCTGTTGCTCAACGTTATGTTCTTTTAAATAATGGGGAATTTACTTTCTGCTTATTTTACACAGGTACCACTTGGACACCGTGGGGAAGGACTGATCTGCCCACTTCAGGTCAAGGGCCCATCTCCTGGGCAGCCAATGTTAGCTAGCAGATGAAGGGACAATGATAATATATGCTAAATCTAGAGTCTAGTACCCACTCACATGTTTAGGAACCATGTGCATATAGGGAAAGTATAACAGAACACTGATGCTAGTCTGGAAAGAAAAGTCAGGTGTGGTTTTGCTTGCTCATATTCATAGTACATGGGAGGTTGAGGCTGAAGACATAGAAGTTTGAGGCCAGACTGGGTGAGGCCAGACTGGGCTACATGTTGAGTTCCAGGAAAGCCTGGGCTAGAAAGTGAAAACCTAATTCAAAACAAACAAACAACAACAAAACTACAAAAAAGGCAAAGTCAAAATAATGCAGTAAGTCAACTGACTCCATTTCTCAAGACTGCACCTAGAGTAAATACAAATCTTCTATGGGAAGTACATCGTATCAAAGAAATAGTGTCTTCAATCTGCCTGGTTTGATCACAGCATGACACTACAGGGACAGGCTGTCCGCTCACTGGTGCGTGTCCTTTGGGCTTGCCCCAGGAACAGCACCTACTACACTTACTGTTTGACTTCCTTTTTTAAGAGGCTCTGAGACTGAGTAATTTGCTCTGTTCAACAGCCTTTCTGCTCTATGTCAGCTGATGTGGGAAACACGGACCACTCTCAGCAAATGCTTGCTAAAAGATGGAGGCATTGTAACATTCCTTGAAGCAAAATGTAAGATTGTAGAGTTTGGAGGGAGGCAGATGAAGTCTGGAATGCTGAAGACACTGAGAGTGGAAGGAAAATGGGAGTAAAGAAAATCCAAAATGGTTTTGTAGGAAGTGGGAAGATTTAGATGCAGTGGGATGCAGCATTTGGCACGCATAAACTTTTGGATCCACCTGTGCACTTCTTTTCCAGCTCCACATTCTGTGATTTCATATTAGCTTCTTGAAATTAGCTATGGTCAGAGTATTCCACCATGGAAGTTGGAATCACCGCTTAGTGGGTCTTTTTATTTTTTTTTCACCAGAAAGTTGAATATTAATCATTTGTCATGCAACTATGTGGAAATATGAAAGGAACAGGGCTAAGGCTACAAATGAGACATTGAATGTAGAACCCCAGTAATAAAGAGATTAAAGGGGTAGATAAAGTCATAGCTGAGTAGGGCCCCTGCCTAGTCTCAGCAGAAGGATAGCTGCAAGTTCACCACAAACAGATTCTATAATAGAGAGTTCCGGGCCAGCCCAAACTATAAAGCAGGACTGTACACATCTATCTCTATTCCAAAGAAAGATTGTGAAAGAGAAAATACATAAGAAAACTTGCTCAATCTCTACAGGTTTTGCATGGCAATATTGGCAGACTGGCTTATATTAGAGGCTTGGCAGTTCTAAGGAAGTCACAGTCTGTCCAAGTATATCAACCTTAGCCTACATCATAGGCTGGCACTGTGCCAGGCCCAATCTCAGCTGCATTCCGACAGGACGAGGTGTGTTCACAGCAGCAGCACTGCCTTAAATCTGAGACAATAGCTCATATATCCCACATGGTCCAAATCTACTTCTTCATGCCACTTGGCACACCAGCCTCCTGAAATGTTGACATTAGCAGACTTCCAACAAAAAGGTTGCCAACCGTAGCATATTTTTCTTTACTGTCTAGGTTGTTTTAGGTGTGGGGCTGCCTAATAGAAGTATAAACTAAACAGGATTTTATATTGTCTCCCAATCTCCCCCCCCCCTCAAAAAAGAAAGAAGGAAGGAGAGTTGATGACATGTATCAGTTGGTAGACACTGACCAATGCTGCAGGTCCAGTGTGTGAGAGACAGAAACACATGGCTCTGAATTTCAAGGCTATCCTCAGCTACAAGCAAGTTTGAGGCTAGCCCGAGGTATCTGGAACCCTGCCTCAAAAACAGCAAGGACAAGAATGAGGAGGGGAGGGACTGGATATTTAACTTAGTGCTTGTGATAAGGTAAAAACCAAAGATTGGGTTAAGAAGTCTGTTAGGGTTAACATGGTGAGGTTGGGAGTGCTGGGTATGAGACAACCAAGCTGACCAGATAAGAGAAATAACAAGGCTCCGAGCCAGTGTTGGCAGGCTGACTGGTTCCCACCCCTTGACGAACACACATAAGACATTGTTGCTTTCCTTGTGAATGTGCTTCTAATAAATCCAACTGTAACCAACTAACCTTCACTTCTGAAAAGCCTCCCTCCATTTTAGGCAAGAGAATTCCTCAGATCTCACCATAGACCAGGAGTATCAGAGAGAACCAACAACAACAGTAGCTAACACATTGGTATCTGTGGTAGGAGTTGGCTCCATGGCAAAACTACCCACTAGTCACATAAATACAAAATCAAAAAGTATAGGGTAATTAACAACTGATGCACCTCACCATGGGTTAAGTTGGAGTGGCAAGATTAACATACACATGGCTAGCAATGCCAGTCTAGGATAATGGCCAGAAGATAGTCAGGATCAACAGGCCGTAAAGACAAGTCCAAGATGGAGAGAAAGGGTCTTCAGGGCATAACCAAGCCCCTATTTGATTGTGAAGAGTACCTTATCTTCTCTGTGACTGGGCCTGGGGGACATGCATAGATAATGTGGACTTTCAATCTTCTCAACCAGTGAGATGCTCAGGGAATTAACAAATATCAACAGAAATTACCCAGTCTTTATCCAAGCTTCTGCCAGAAGTCCTATAAAAAGCCCTCAGACAAACAGCGTCGGTTTTCCCCTCATCTCTCGGGGCCTCTCCACAGCAAGGCTGACTTTCGGAGCTGTACCTCCTCAGTAGATACTTAAGCTTCCTCCTCTCTGCTTTCTGTCTGTAATAGAACCTCCTGTTCAGCCCCATCCTTTCTCTACCTTTCAGTCTTCAAATTCTCAGGGCAAGGACTGAGGGCCGAGGCAGGGGCTCAGCTGAAGTTCTGTGTCACCTTCATTGTGACATTCCCTAACTCCTGAGTTGCTCACAGCTCAGACGAGACCCTCCCCTCTTCAAGATGGGTGCACGTGTGAGACACACAGACACACACACACACACACACTGGTTTTGGTTTCAGGAGAAAGGCAAGCATATGAGAAGATCTGGCTGGAAAAACATGCCTTTGAAAAGTCGGCTGTGTTCTTTCTAGGTTGCTCAGGTAGAAGCTATAGAACTGTAAGGTCAGCAGTGGCACAGTCCTTTGGATAAACCGAGGAAGACACAGGAGTAATCTTTTCAGAGTAACATTGTTATGAAAATTTCATTATTATGACAGTGTAAGAGCCTCTACCTACAGGAACCCACAAAGCTGTTTGGCATCAGAGCTGTCCAAGTGCCTGCTTCCTCTCCCTGGTTTCAGATACCTAACAGCACTTGCAGGGCTTAGCTGCCCAAAGCCTGACTTTCTTGGGATCTTTGGCCTTTCCATTTTCTTGTGTAGAAAACACCTCATATTTAAATATATTGCTCCAAAAGGTTTTCTTGTGGCCTCTCTTAAAGTCATTATGTATAGTTAGTGTCAGATGACCTTGAATTCCTGATCCTCCTGCCTTCATCTTTAATTTGATAAAGCCACAAGAGTGCCCCACCATGCCTGGTCTGTTTAAACTTCCTCTAGTTTATGAAGGAAGTTGGTAATGAAAGAGGAATTAGAGATAATATTGTTTCATTCTCGCTGACAGAAAAATCAGTTACAGAATAATATGTTGAAGTTAAAAGCTATTAAAAGCATGTTTTTTAATTTTTGTTCCTTCATTTTGTTTTCTTTTGTTTTTAATAGGGAGAGAACTGAGACAGGATGTCCCATTGTAGGTTAGGGTGATCTAGAACTCACTATGTTAACTAGGCTGGCTTTAAAATCATGGCAATCAGGTCTGAAGAGGTGAAGCAGTGGTTAAAAGTATGTACTACTCTTACATAAGGCTGGAGTTTGGTTCCCTACGCCCACATTAGAGGCTTACAACTGTCTATAATTCCAACTTTAGAGGATCTGATGCCGCACACATACATGAATTAAAAATAAAAATATCTTTAAAATATAAAACAAAACAGAAACAAATCAATCTGCTAGCCTTAGCCTCCTCAGTGCTGGGGATCATGAGTCCCGATACTTATTCATACCCCCACCCCAGATTCTGGACAGAAATCACTCATGAAAGGTCATAAGGGAAATATCTGTAAATGAAAATATAATTACATTGCATCAATAGACCATAATTACTTCAAAATTTTTATAAAACAAATTATGCTCAATTATTTTTTAAAAATTTGAATTGAGTAGATTGCATTACTCTTCACAAGTCTTCCTGGTCATCAGTCTGCGTGAGAAGAAGATGCTGCTCAGGTGTTGGAACAAGCATGGCGCAGTGGAATAAAGCCCACGTGTCTGTCCCAGAGCTCTGTGGGACAGCAGACACATGGGAAGTGGCCGAGTGTCTTCCCACACAATCCGACAGGCAGGTGGGGGCTGTGGGAAGCCTTTGCGGGTCCTGTCCATGGGTGGGGAAGGGGGCCATTCTCCGGGAACACACAGCTGCTGTTCTCTAGCCCGGGACACCGCAGTTGCCGCAGAGGACCAGGTTTCAGCGACTAGGGGTGCTGGGCTAGCTGCTTAGGCTTGGTGAATGGGTACCATCTGGGAGCGCTGGGAAACCCTCTGCTAGAGATTAGACGAGGCTCCTTAATCGAGGGCCGGATGGAATTGTACCCCCTGGCCTCTGGGAGAGGCGAGGCAGATATAGTAACTAGGAAGGGGCATAGCTAAGTCTCCAGGTGTCTCATTAAACTGGGAAGGGCTTGGGGGCGTGGCCACACCTCTACCTGAGGAGGGGCTGGGGGTGTGACCCTTTTTACATGACCAAATGTCACAGACCTATGGAGAGATGTAGCCACGTGTTAGAAGCTATATTCTGAGAGCTTAGGCAAATAGTTGCCATCCCTTGTAGGCTGAGGACAGCCAATTGGGCCTGCAATGTTCAAACCTTAGCTCGGACAGGAACACAGACTTCCAATCACGGCCTGACACTCAGGTTTTGCTGTATGTGGAGCTCCCTATAGCCTCATACTCAGTGGAGTAAGACATTATAGCCTTGTGACTTTTGGAATACCCATGGCTTGTGTCAACACTAGGTTATATGAAGGTATAACACTAGGTTATATGAGAAAGAAGGAGGAGGAGGGGGGGGGAGGAAGAGGAGGAGGAGGAAGAGGAAGATAGAAGAAGAAGAAGAGGAGGAGGAGGAAGATAGAAGAAGAGGAGGAGGAGAAGGGGGGAGGAAGAGGAGGAGGAGGAAGAGGAAGATAGAAGAAGAAGAAGAAGAGGAGGAGGAGGAGGAGGAGGAAGATAGAAGAAGAGGAGGAGGAGGAGGAGAAGGGGGGAGGAAGAGG
>CM052716.1:33704613-33716763 GCA_028551405.1 Uromys caudimaculatus | reverse complement strand
AGGAGGAGGAGGAGGAGGAGGAGGAGGAGGAGGAGGAGGAGGAGAAGGAGAAAGATGACTACACTTGAAGCGTGTGTTTTGGCCTGACTTGGAGTCTTGTACTCCTGCCAATATGAGGAGAAAAACAAGACTTAAACAATCTACTGGATCCCAGGAGCAAGAGAGAGAGAGAGAGAGAGAGAGAGAGAGAGAGAGAGAGAGAGAGAGAGAGAGAGAGAGAGAGAGAAGAACTACATAGGGCAAAGTGGCTCCAAGTTACAATGGGGACCAGTCTAGTCCCTCTCAGATCATGGCTGACACTTGAGAGAGGAGTCTGTGACACTGCTGAGTTTGGAAGGGCCTTGTTGCTCAGCACTATTGTAGCAGTTGCTACTGACACAAACAGTAAAGACAAAAGAAATCAACCAAATGCTGCGGAAAGTCTACAAGACCACTCCTGGGACAAACTAGAAACTTAAGTGTTCTTGAAAGGAAACCCCATATAGTAATCACTCCCAACAATGTCTCAACACCTTCCCATTAGCTCTCGTTTTGTCATGCTCAGTTTATGTTTACAAGCTGAAGGGAGAATATGAAATCAATCTTTATCAAGCCAGATCCTTAAAATCTAAATAATTGTATGCCATAGTGTGGAGACCATGGCAAAGCACTGAGAGTTCTAATCTCTGAGTGTGGATGTTCTGCATGTTTGTATTTTTTATTTCATTTGTAATGATAGATTATTGGGGTTTGGGGGTGGTCAGGGTTTCTCTGTGCAGCTTTGGCTGTCCTGGAACTCTCTCTATAGACCAGGCTGGCCTCGAACTCAGAGATCCACCTGCCTCTGCCTCGAGAGTGCTAGGATTAAAGGGGGCATATTTCTTAAAATGATACATAGGTCAGATTTTACTGATGAGCTCTTTTTCCTTCTACTGGAAAGCTTGAGGATTGAACTGGCCTCCTGTATGCTAGACAAATGCTATTCCACTGAGTTACAGCTCCAGCTCCGAAGGCAGAATTTTAAAACATTTTAACTTACTTTAAAAGAAGCTAACTGCCCAATTTCCAAATAATAGATTTTTTTAAATGATTACTTTTTTTCCTCATGATGAGAATTTCAGAATGCAGCAAAAGATAAAACAAAAAACAAAAAAAACAGCATTGTTGTCCTTCACTAACCTCAGTATTTATTTTACATTTACTATATTTTCTCCAACTCAAAAAATCTGCCAGCTCCTGTTTTTTGATGCCCGTTTAGATGCCCTTAACTGGGTTCCAGCAGAAATCTGAGCAAAGCACAAAAGCCAGCTTTCTAGGGAGCAGGGATCAACAAAAGAGAGTGCTTCTTCCATGTGAACTGTTTTCAATCTCTTGTATCCAGTGGCATTTTAGGGAAATCACTATCTACTGGCAGACACATTGCAACCTCTTGCTAAGGGGTAATCTCACTGGAGGGGAAGTTCACCCTACCAAGCAGTTGGCCAACACACTTTGCAGTACAAAGGAAGGCGGAGGGCAGCTATCTGGGGCCCTGGGTACTGCTGCTTGATGCAAGCCTTTTCTGCAACAGGTTTTATTCCTGAAGAATCCTGAGCTAAACAAACCTCTGTTCTTTTTCACGATGGGATTGGTGAGTATGGGATCCACTCAGGCTGTACTCAGAGTCTCCAGCGCCTTGCCTGTCTCCTGACTTCAGGGACTGTAGACATGTGCCAGGAAGAGATGGCTCCAGAGTTAACTTCAGATTTAACTCTTCGTTTTTATAATCTACCCAGTGCCCACTGGTGCACTCCTTCTCTCTCTCTCTTTCCTCTCTCTCTCTCTCTCCTCTCTCCCTCTCTCCTCTCCTTTGTCTCTCTCTCTCTCTTTCTCCCCTTTTGATTTCTAACTTAAAAGATTTTTAGATTATTTTTCTTTGTATATGTATGTTTTTGTTTAGAGTGAGAAGATAGAAACCGTGTCTAGTAGCACCCTTTATTTAATACAGCCCCTTGTTTTATGGTGCCTTCCAACCATAAAAATACTTCCATTGCTACTTCATAACTAGAATTTTGCTATTACTACGAATCATAATGTAAATATCTGAGATGCATGATATCTGATATGCATCCCTCAAAACTGTTTCCAGGCAGCTAGGATGAGGGTCTTAAAGTCCATGCCCAGTGACACACCTATTCCAAAAAGATCACACTTCCTAATAGTGCCACTTCAAACCACCACAAGGACCTAGCTAAATTCCCTTTTTTCTTTAAATTGATACGTTTTTATCATTTTTAATTATGTGTAGGTGTGTGAGTCTGCATGTAGATATGTACACATGAGTACAGGTGCCTTCAAAGGCCAGGAGTCTTTGATCCCCTAGAGCTTGAATCACATAGTTGTGAGCCACGCAACATGAATTGTGTGAACATAACTCAGGTCCCCTGGAAGACCAGCAATTATAGTCTACTGCTGAGCCATCTCTGCAGCCCTTGGTCAAACTTCTGGACTGTAAATGGTTAAAGAGTTTTAAAGATAGAGAAAACCTAAAGCCCAATTCTTTCAATATTCTCTTTCTAGTACTAAGATTAAGGTGTCATTTTGCTCAACACAATTCAAGAGTTAGACTCCCCTCCTGGGAACAAGCCTCAGTAGATAGGGGAAAGAGTCTCTGTATCTCTGATGAACTGTGAGAGTTTTATACTGTGTGCTTTTTTGTGTTTTTGAGATGGTTCTTACTTACCTGAGATGGCTTTGAATTTTTGGTCCTGCTGCCTGCCTCAGCCTCCCAAGGACAGAGATTATAGAAACACCAACATATCAGGCTGATTTGTGAGTTCCATTTATACTGTTGTTTATTAACCATGAAATGTGAGTGGCATATGTAGGAAAGGATACAGCAGTTGTACTAATTTAAGATGAAAATGAAGGAGCTGGACCTGAGGATACAGACCTAGGGACAAGAGCCAAGGTATCATTTGCCTGCCAGATCCAAGACCTTTCCAGTATTAGTTTTTGCTCAATAGTCAAATTTTTAAAAGAGAAATGCCTCTAAGGGGCTTTTGTCAGGGAAATCTGCAAGTTCACACACTTAGATATATTAATGATAAACAATATAAATTTGTTTACATGACACTTCCTTCTTTTGTTTGTTTTTGAGAAAGAGTCTTATTGTGGTATCCAGGTTGTTCTCAAACTCATAATCTTCCAGTCTTAGCCTCCCAAGTGCTGGGGTGGTGTTGTTGTTTCATTTTGTTTTAAATCTAAATTTGGACCTGGAAAGGTGGTTCAGTACTCAAGAGCATTTGTTCTTACAGAAGACCCAGATTTGGGTCCACAGCCCAGACTTAGAACCTGTACTCCAGCTCCAGGGATCTAATATTTTTCACATTCATGGTTCATACACAGTCATATCCATACAAATACACATAAAGTAGGATAATAAAATATATTTTGTGTTGTGGGAAATATTAAAAAATGAACCTGGCTGGTTCCTGCGCTAGTGCCGGTGCCACCCGGCTGTAGAGCTCCAGCTGGGTGATCTCAGCTCAGCCATCTCTCTGTGCCGGAGCTCCTGAGTCCCTTGGAGGATCTCTGCCATCAGGCCCACGCAACAACTGCCCACCCCATGGTCAGCCATCTCAACACCCATTTACCTGGTAAAAACAAGACTCTTAATGTTTATAGTTAACCAATCAGATTTATATATCAATAAATGCTCAATACACAAGATGTCAACACAATAATTTTAGAACCAATTGATAATGATAAAAGCTACCCACCTAGATTAGACAAATTATCCCAATACTCTAATCTTTATGTTATCATAGCCACTTGCTAGTAAAATCCATGCTGGTTCACATCTGCTTCCATCTTGCCTTGCTCCTCCTCTCTCCCAAGACACTCCCACTCTTAGCTCTGCCTCCCTTTCCCCTGTCCAATCACAGGCCTCCTCTGCCTAATGTAATTGGACAGGGAAAATCCTGCAATATATCACCCTTTCTGTTTAATTAAAAACAAAACTTTCTCTCAAAATATAAATTGAGCACATTACCATTTTGTAATTTATAAAATGCAAAATACCTAACACCCAATCCATCACTTTTGTCAATTAAATAGAACCTGTCCTCTATCCTAACTTAAAAGACTATAGTTCTGCACCTGGCTTATGTCCCAGCTTCAGATTGAATGCCATCTGAAAACCATCCTCTCAAATCTGTTCTCTCAAAGTAAGTAGCCTGGGTTGGCTATGAGACTATAAGTATTCAACCCCATCAGAAATCCAAGAATGACTAATACTACCTGAAAATATGAGAAGCACAAATTATGGTTTCCAAAACTTAACCAGTTTATAGAAACTTCTGATCACCTGGACAGTCCCTATACTTCAAAACATTGGAGCATCCATCTTCAACCTAGACAGGGAAAAATATTACAAAATATTTAAAAATCTAAATATCAAGAAATGTCAGACCCAGCATACCACTCCTGGGCATATACCCACAAGATGCTCCAACATGTAATAAGGACACATGTTCCACTATGTTTATAGCAGCCATATTTATAATAGCCAGAAGCTGGAAACAACCCAGATGTCCCTCGACAGAGGAATGGATACAGAAAATGTGATACATTTACACAATGGAATACTACTCAGCTATAAAAAACAATGACTTCATGAAATTCGCAGGCAAATGGGTGGAAAGTGAAAATATCATCCTGAGTTAGGTAACTCAGTCACAAAAGAGCAAACACAGTATGTACTCACTGATAAGTGAATATTAGCCCAAGAGTTCAGAATACCCAAGATTCAATTCACAGCAACCGTTGGACTGAGCATGAGGTCCCGGATGGAGGAGTTGTAGAAGGGACTGAAGGAGCTGAGGGAGTTTGCAGCTCCACGGAGGGAGCAACAGTGTCAACTGGCCTGATCCCCCTGTGCTCCCTGAGACTGGACCACCAACCAAAGAATACACATAGAGGGACCCATGGTGCTGGCCACATATGTGGCAGAGGAGGGCCTTGTTGGCCATCAGTGGGAGGAGAGGCCCTTGGGTCTGAGGGTGTTAGATGCCCCAGTATAGGGGAATGCCAGGGAGGGAAGATGGGAGTGGGTGGGTGGGTGGGGTAATGCCCTCATAGAGGCAGGGGAAGGGGGATGGGATGGGGGTTTCCAAAGGGGAGACCTGGAAAGATCTTTTGTAGGTGTGTGGATTTACATCAGGGTTTTCACATCATTGATCAAAGTACCTGTTTTTGTGACAATGTCATGCTGTTTTTATTTCTATACCTCTATAGCACAACTTGAAATCATGGATGGTGACATCTCCAGAAATTATTTATTATTCAGGGTTCTTCTAGCTATCTTATTGGGGGGGGGGATGTTGTGTGTATGTGTGTGCATATGCTTCCATATGAAGCTCAAATTTTGTCCTTTCAAGATCTGTGAAGAATTATGCTGGAATTTTGATGGGGATTGCATTGAATCTGTAGATTGCTTTTGGTAAAGATGGCCATTTTTATCATATTAATTTTACTGATCCCTGTTGTACTATGGGCTGTTTTCCTCCTGCCTCAAGCTCCCTGAATAATGGCTCAGACTCAAAGTCTATATTTACAAACACCTACGCCATATAGGTAGGCTCATTCCTTGACTAGCTAATAATTCAAAATAATATGCTCATCTACGTAGTGCCACGTGGCTGCTGCTCTGCTCAGATACCATGCTTCTGTTTTTCCATCTTCCCTGGTGATTCTATCCACGCCTGTCTCTATCCCAGAATCCTTTCTGCCTCTGGGATACCCCACCTTCTATTCTACCCTTTCCTGTAGGCCATAAGTTTTTAAATTTTTAATAGGCGATGCCTCCATACACAAAATATTCTTTCTACAGATCTCTGAGCATAGGAGATCTTTCCATCTTCTGATATCTTCTTCTCTTTCTTTCATTGGTGTCTTAAGTTTTTATTATACAATCTTTTACTTGCCTAATTAGAGTTATCCTAAGATATTTTATATTATATGAGGCTATTGTGAAAGGTTCCTAGTTAAAATTCTTTATTAAATTAATTTTATTTAGTGTATCTGTGTGCGTGTGTGTGAGTTTGTGTGTGTGTGTGTGTGTGTGTGTGTGTGTCTGTGTCTGTGTCTGTGTCTGTGTGCATGTGTGTGTGGTGGGGGTATGCCTGTGCATAGACACTGGAGGGACGTGGTATATGGGAAGATCAGAACACATTGCAGGATTTGACTCGTCACAGAGATCAAACTCATGTTTTCAGCCTTGGTGGCAAGTACATTTGCCCAGTGTATTATCTCACAGGCCTAAATCAGGTTTTCTTTTAATAATTAAATTTATTGACTTATTGTATGTATATGTTTATGAGGGATATGTGTGCCCTTCGATGCATATAGAGATCAGGAGACAACTTGCTAGAGTTGGTAGCCACCTTCTGCTGCTTTATAAGTCTTGGGCATCAAACTCAGGTAGGCAGGCTTGGCAGCAAACATATTTGTTTTCTGAACTTGACCACCTTGTTGGCCTATAAAAATACTTCTTAAAGAAATTCTATCCTTAGGATATTTTATAGAATATTGTTATTTCCTGGTTATTCTTTATCTTTTGAGAGGGGTTAGTCCCAATAGACTGCAAAATTTGACTTCAAAAACTCTTTAAGGATTGTATTTTGACTTACAAGTAAAGAACATTTTCTGATCCCCATCTTTCCCCTGATTTTTTTTTTAAAGAGAATCTTAGCACATAGCCCATCTGTCCTAAAACTATGTAGTACAAACTGGCCTTAACATCAACATGATTTTCTTGTCTCAGCCTTCCAAGTCTTGATATTATCGATATGTCTGCCACCATGCCAGACCAAATTCAGATTTGTTTTATACTAGAAAATCTCAAAGAATTACAGCAAGCTGAATACGATATTAATTAAAAATGAAAACCTTATAAAAATCCATACATAGAGACTCTAACCCAGACATTTCCCATTGTTGAGCCTGCCATTCATTCTTTAAAACCACCTATTTTTCATTTGAATCACATTACCTTTAATTCTGTAAATTGGATGTTCTATGCCACCAGGCGGACTGCTGTGAGTAATTATACTGTTCACTACTGAGTAACACGACTTCATCCTCAAAGCGAGGCCACAGAGTAGGAAAATTGTACCACTGGGTCTCTAGGCACTACCTCTTCAGGGAATCACGGCAACCCTCCTGAGAGCTGATGCATCCTTAATCATTTATAGGTTCACTTGAGACCCATTGGAGACATAAGCACATTAGCTCAGCACACTTAAAGACAGTAGCAGGAGGCATGTCAGACAGAAGAAGGTGAAAACAAAAAAAAAACTATAGAAGCTAATACAAACCCAGGCATTGCCAGCTCTCTGCAATGTTCTGAGCTCTGGGTTAGACTTGGCAATTGTAGACCATCGTGCAAAAGTGCAGTGCCACATTAGACTGGTTGCAGAATATAGGAGTCTTTGGGATCTCAGAGGCAGCACCTGATAAGCAGCGTATAGGCAGAATCTATTTCAATACCTTTTGGATGAGAGCCAGATTTAGTTTTTAGTGAATTTTTGTTTTGTTTGTTGTTGGTTTATGTGTTTGTTTGTTGGGAGTTATTTGTTTTCCTTTCTTTTTCTTTGTCTTTTTTCCTTGAGGCAGGCTCTGGCTATGTTGATTGCACTGGCCTTGAACTTGCAGCAATCTTCCTGCCTCTCCCTCTCAAGCATCAGGCTTCTAGCTGTGCATTCTCACGACCTGTACCTACATTTGTTTAATATCAACCATCTTCTTGTTTTTAAAAGTATAGCAATGTTAATAGATCTGTAACATAAACTGACGCAAACACTAAAAATATGAATATGTTCTTTTCAGACATCTATTTTCTTCTGTCCTTGGGGGGGGCAGGGTCTGACTCACGTGATGACCTCTGGGCCACAGCTAGAGAGGTCCATGTTGGAAGTGTGCTAAATACTTATGCATGTTATATCTTATGTATAATATACAGCTGTATAGGTTAAAAAATAGAATATCTTAACTATAGGAATGTAAAATTTACTTAAAATATGCTTGAACTTGGGCATATAGGTACATGTGAGATTTAGCACCATCCAAATGAAAAAATGTCATTTTGTCAGGTGAACAAATGTTGGGACTTGAGGCTCTGTTCCTCTGGTTTCACTGTGGGTAACTGAAATAGAAATACACACAGTAGGCATTGTACTGGTCTCCAAAGCCTCAGTGGTTCCCATTCACACATTCCTCAACAAACCTAATTATTCATCCACACATTTGAGTAGGAGGAGCTCCTGTCCATCTTTCAATCATGGCAATCAATGCAGGAAGGAACATATGCTTGCACCTAATTTAATTAGAATTTTCTATTTAATCTCTCCCTGTCCCTGCCCCTGTCCCTGTCCCTGTCCCTGTCCCTCACTCTGTCCCTCTTCCTCTCCCTTTCCTCTCCCCCTTCTGTGATCTTTAGATCAATTACTCTCTGAACTTGTCTATTCTACCTTGCCTGACACATACTACATCTTAATTTAGAAAAATCCTTAGAGATGAGGAGGTGGCTCCGTGGGTAAAATACTTGCTGCCCAAGAATGAGGACTTAAGTCCAGTCTCTGGTATCTACATAAAAGCCAGGCATAGTGGAACATAAACCTGTAACCCTAGCACTGATGTGGAGAGACATGCAGACCAGAGGACCCTTTGGCCAACTAATCTAGTAAAAACGGTGATCTCCACACCCGGTGAAGAGCTTTGACTCAAAAGAACAAGATAAACAGAACATTAAAGAACACACCTGAACATACCACTATGTATGCACACATGAGCACACTGGCATGCATGAACACACAGAGATAAATGTGTACTGAGTAGTTATTTGCATTATCTTGGATTGTTTGTTACATTTGTGTGTGTGTGTGTGTGTGTGTGTGTGTGTGTGCGCGTGTGTGCTCACAAGTGCGCTCATGCTATGGTGTATTTGTGGAGGTCAGAGGACAGCTTGCAGGGGTCATTGTTCCCATTTCTCCATGTGAGTTTCAGAGATCAAACTCAGGGCATCAGGCAGCTGCAAATGCCTTTACCCACTAAGCCGTTTTTGTTGGCCCTATCTTGAATTTCTAAATGTCAAAAGCGCAGACGCCTATGTGTCCGGCTTTCTCAGTAAATACATTTACCACAAAAATATTTAGTAAATTGTGGAACTATTGAAATAGCTACGAAGCTAGACTCAAAACTAAGCAGCCAGGAAATGCACCCCAAACCTAGTGAGGAAATCACCCCACCACCAGTGAGAAGTAAGCAGCCCGCAGAACAGCAACTGTGAGGTTTGCTCAATCTTAAGCCAACTGCTAAACCACCCTTACAACTCCCACTTGTTCTTGAGACAACAGATACTTTAGCAGCTGTTATACTGCCTGCACGAGAAACAGAGAAAGCATAACTGAATCTGTTTCATTTTTATTAATTCCCAAGTCAAAATTCAGTACTGGCAAACAGATTGACAAAACTGAAATCATATGTTTGTACCCTAGCTGCAAAGGAGGCTGGGGAAGCTAGCATTTGGCATTTTAGCTTCTAACGCAGGCGGTGCTTTCTAAACTGGTGCACTGGGGAATTCCTCAGAAAGGAAAAAGCCTCAAATGAAAACAGATATCCTTGCTCGGGTTTGCTCAATAACGATACAGACCTTTCCTTTTAAAATTAAACACGAAAGACCCAAACTTTCTCTCAACAGAATGAAATCATTATTTTTTTTTTTCTTGTAACTGAGCATAAACTCCAAATTCAAGAACTCTGAGTGACTTGGCAATGTGTGCCAACACATGCCAGAGATGCTGGTAGTTGCAAGATGGGAGCTAGGGAATCAGGAAACCAAAGGCATCCTCAACTGCATGGGGCATTGAGGCCAACTGAGCTACATAAGAGCATGAGTCAAAAAACCAAAAGCAAACAAACTAAGCTTCGAGAGGAGGCTCATTTCTCTAAGTCCATCACTGTACTACCTTGGTAGTTACCATGCCTAACATGCCCTGTGGAAAAGAGGTAGATAAAAGAACAGATAAAAGACTGGGGAATATTGGACTCTATAGCTATATGCCAGACAACAGAAGGACACAAATGTCAATCCTTCCTTCTCACTTCTTTACCAGTGGTTTAGTATGAATGGCCATTTGTCTTCAGCTAAAAATTTCTGCTAATCAGAGTTGCATCTATGTGCTGATAACCTAGAGATATGAGCCTGCTATGCCCACTGTTAGTTAATTCCTTAGAAATAAAGAAGGAAAGAAGGAAAGACAGACAGACAAAAAGAAAGAAAGAAAGAGCGAGCCAATGATTAAAGCTCAGCAGTGGGTAAAGATACCTGAGGCCAAGCTAGGATGACCTGAATTCAATTTCCAGAGCCCTTATAATGGAGAGAACTTATTCCTGCAACTTGCCTTTTGATCTCTGCACTTACACTGAGGTATGCACACACCATGCAGGTGCATACTGGTGGGCAGGAAGACATACAGACACATGCATACACACATAAATAAATGTAGTAAAACGGAAAGATTTCAAAGTAGGCCTTGAACTCCTAATTTTCTGTCTCTGTCTCCCAAGGGCTGGGATTACAGGCTGTGCCGTCATGCCCACTTGCAAACTCTCTCTGTCTCTGTCTCTGTCTCTTCTCTTTCACACATACACACACACACACACACACACACACACACACACACACACACACACACTATTCCTTAATATCTCTTAACATCAATGGATTCAATTCCCCAATAAAAAGACATAGACTGACAGACTGGTTCCATAAAGGAATAGTGACTGTTGGTTCCTGTTATTTTCGATGTTACTTTTAGGTTTCTGTGGCTATCTTCTTTTCAGTTTGTTGAAAGATTACTTTCTTGTGTTTTCTAGAGTGTGGTTTCCCTTGTTTAGTAGACGTTTACCATTTATTATCCTTTGTAGGCAGGGTTTGTGGAAACATATTGTGTAAATTTGTTTTTGTCATGGAATATTTTGGTTTCACCACCTATGGTAATTGAGGTAGCAGCCTGGGTTGGCAGTTGTGTTCTCTTACTGTTTGTACGAGTTCTGCCCAGGATCTTCTAGCTTTCATAGTCTCTGGTGAGAAGTCAGGTGTATTCTGATAGGTCTGCCTTTATATGTTACCTGACCTTTTTCCCTTACTGATTTTAATATTCTTTCTTTGTTTTGTGTATTTGGTGTTGACTTGCTAGGACTCCTTCATTCTGCTCCACATGTCTGTATTTCCTCCTGTGAGTATTTTGTTTCCCCTTCTAAGAAGGACTGAAGCATCCACACTTTGGTCTTCCTTCTTCTTGAGCTTCATGTGGTCTGTGAATTGTATCTTGGATATTCCAAGGTTTTGGGCTAATGTCCACTTATCACTGAGTACATACCGTGTTCGTTCTTTTGTGACTGAGATACCTCACTCAGGATATATTTTCAAGTTCCATCCATTTGCCTGTGGATTTCATGAAGTCATTGTTTTTAATAACTGTGTAGTATTCCATTGTGTAAATGTACCACATTTTCTGTATCCATTCCTCTGTTGAAGGACATCTGGGTTGTTTCCAGCTTCTGACTGTTATAAATAAGGCTGCTATGAACATAGTGGGGCTGTCTCCATTTCTTAAGGACAGTGGTGAGGAAAATCAAATGGTGGAGCAAAGCAGCTCACATCATGGGACATGGACCCAGCATTTTGCTGCATTCAGGAAACACACCTCCGGGATAAAGACAAACACTACCTCAGAGTAAAGGACTGGAAAACAAGTTTCCAGGCAAATGGTCCCAAAACCAGGCTGGAGTAGCCATTCTAATTTCGGATAAAATTGACTTTCATCCAAAAGTCATCAAAAAAGATAAGGAAGGACACTTCATACTCATCAAAGGAAAAATCTACCAAGAAGAACTCTCAATTCTAAACATCTATGCTCCAAATGCAAGAGCACCCACATTCATAAAAGAACCCTTACTAAAGCTCAAAGCACACATTGCACCTCACACAATAATAGTAGGAGACTTCAACACTCCACTACCATCAATGGACAGATCTTGGAATCACAAACTAAACAGAGACACAGTGAAACTAACAGAGGTTATGAACCAAATGGATTTAACAGATATCTATAGAACATTTCATCC
>CM052716.1:33685425-33696466 GCA_028551405.1 Uromys caudimaculatus | reverse complement strand
AATGGGCCTGACCTCCCCCCCCTCCCCCGGTCCTCCTGGAGTTCGGACCACCAACCAAAGAATACACATTGACGGACTTATGGTTTGGACCACATATGTGGCAGAGGACGACCTCGATGGCCATCAGGGAGAGACGAAAGGCCCTTGGGCCTGAGGATGTTAGAGGCCTCAGTAAAGGGGAATATCAAGGCGGGAAAATAGGGATGGGTGGACAGGGAGGTGGGGTGGGAGGTGGAATTCCCTCCTAGAGGCGGGTTGGGGAGGGGATGGGGGGTATACAAAGAGGAGACTCAGAAAAGGGGAAACATTGGAAATGTATATAAAGTATCAAAAATAAAAAAGGAGGAAAAAAAAAAAAAAGAAAAAGAACTTTTTTTCTAAAAAAATAAGTTGTATATCTCCCCCATAACTAATTAGATTTTAGGATGCAAATCTTTAGACTACCTGTTCAATCATATACCAAGTGTGTGCTTAGGGGTGTGTACTTTGGTCTTCCAAATGACTGAGCTCTAACTTTGGTGTATGCATATATAATTTTATATTTTAAAATATGATTCTTTCAAAATTAGTGAATAATTGTGAGTAATTCTATTTACTGCAGGTTACGATATATGAAAATCAGAAGTTAATGTGAGAACCTCAAGTTTACAATTTGTTTATATGTTAACTTGATATTACCGAGTTAAAATGAAAAAGGACTCTTGAGGGTGTCAATGCAGTTTGGGGACTAAAAGATTAATACTGGTATTTTGGTTTTATACAAGACTATGCTCCACAAAAATAGTAAAGGGTCTCAATGATGGAAGTTTTCCACTTATTCAGAACTCTGAATTCTTGGTTAAGGAAAGCAATTTCAGTTAGTAACAGTGGAAGAAGGTGGCAGGATGGAAGAGCGAATGGATTGTCAGTGTTCTTCAGTTCTTCTCTGTACCTCCACAGGTCTCTCTTTCTTTTTTTTTTTTTTTTTTTTTTTTTGTCAGTCTTGACAAAGTTTTATTGGAATATAGTCAAAGTGATTTGTTCCATGGTAGCATTTGTTTTGTTTTGTTTTTTGATACTTTATTTACATTTCAAATGTTTCCCCCTTTCCAGGTCTCTCCCGTTTGGAACCCCCTATCCCCTCCCCCCTTCCCTGCTTCTGTGAGAGTATTCCCCCACCCACCCACCCTCCCACTCTCATCTTCCCTCCTTGGCATTCCCCTATAAGCAAGCTTCCCTTTCATCCACCATTGGTCTATTTCCCATGATCGCCCTATTTCCCATGACCGCCCTTTTCATTACCACGTGCTGCTATGCTGATCTTGTGCCAACCTCCAAGAACATTCATTTGCTCAGGTTTATAAAAACTGATCGGTTATTTGAGGTGTTTTGATCTCTTTTTCTGAGACAGCTTCACTCTATTACCTAGGTTAGCCTGGTACTCATTTTGTAGCCCAGGCTGTCTAAGAATTTGTGGCAATCCTCCTGCCCCAACCTTCCAAGTGCTGAGATTACAGATGTCTGCCACCAGGCCTGATTTTATTAGTTTTTAAAAATGTGTTTGCTAACCTCTAGGCTTGACATCTTAGAGAAGAAATCTGAGCCATGATAATCTCAACTTGTTGTCTAACTAAATATCTAGTTATGTTTTTAGAAACCTTGGCAGATATAGAGGGGTTTGAAGCTACAGGTATAGTTAATATTTAACATCTACTTTGGCTTCTTGTGTTTTGCATAGTCTTGTCTGAGATCAGGGATAAATCTGGGCTAATATCTTCCATACACACTAAATTGTTGCCATCTGGGGAAGAATATTAATAGTAATTGCCCAAGTATTGTTAGAAATCCTTTCAAGACGTATGTAAAATGAAAACATAGCCTAGCACTATGGCTTGTATTGAGGAGCTGAAGAAGGAAGGAGGCTGTGAGTTTAAGACAACCATAACCTACATAAAAACCTCTAGGTTAGTAAGAGCTACGTTGTGAGATATAATGTCCAATGATATAAATAAATAAACAAAAATGAATACACAGACATCTAATTATAGACTGTGGTGGCTTGAACAGGAATGGCCCCCATAGACTCATGGGTTTGAATGCTTGGACATAGGGAGTGGTTCTGTTAGGAAGTATGGCCTTGTTCAAGTAAGTTTGACCTTGCCAGAAAAAGTATGTCTCGGTGGGGGAGTGGGCTTTGAGGGTTTGCAAACTCAAGAGCTCTCTTCCTGATGCTTGTGAATCAAAATGTAGAACTTCAGCTCCTCCTCCAGCACCATGCCTGCCTGCACACTGCCATGCTTTTGCCATGATGATAATGGAAACTATTAGCCAGCCCCAACTAAATGATTTCTTTTATGAGGGTTGCTGTGGTCATGGTGTCCCTTCACAGCAATCAAACCCTATTATATAGAAACTTATCTTTATAATGAAATAGTAAGAGTCCCATTGAAGTTAAGTTCACCAAATCAGAAGTAAATCATGCTTAAAACAATACAACCATTTTGTGTCATTGTTGACCAATGTTCTAATATGCTCTTCCTATTCTAGTTGGAAAGAATTGTGCTAAGAATGTAGTATTACATTTAACATGGATGTAGAGAATTATTTTGTAACCCACATACAACTAAATACTAATTTTAAGCTGATTTGACACAATAGAGATTATTATCTGCCCTTGGCTAAAAATAATACATTTGAAAGTAAAAAAAAAAAAATGTTTCCTAGGTTCTGAATAGTATTGTTGTGTTGATCAGGATTTGTTTAGAGACTATACTAAGGTTTTGACAGTTTAGTCCGATATTTATGAAATGTAATTTGCCACATATTAAAAATTCATTCTTTGTAATAAGTAGTTTTCAGAAATGTCTTGCTTTCGTGCCTGCAGCAAGCAGCTTCATTTTCTGGTTTCAATGAGGATTGCAATAGAACATAATTCTTACACACAGACTAGAGGATGAGTCACCAAGAACCTGATATGAAATCCTTGAGCAGCAACTCCCTTCTCAACGAAAGGTTTTCTGATCCTTTCTCTATTGTGAAGAATATTGGCTGTTACAGGCAGACAGCCTGCCACCTCCACAGGGACAAAAGGGAGAGGCTATGGATCTCCTCGGCTGCTGGGATAATTGGCTTTTATCCACAGTTGTCTGGCTACATTTCATTATTCGCTGTCATATACCCCTTCACTTGGTGGTTGTCTCCAGGAACCTGCATATCAGAGCAGCTATTATAAATCAAGAGACATTTATCTGCAATTTTCAACTAATTGGTGATAGAAAACCCAGAAACATAAACCCTGGAGATTAGCCAACCAGTCTTGGCCATAAATGCTACTATTCCTGTTAAAAACTCACTGGAAGCAGGATATGGCCTACTAACAAGCTGAAGACTAGGGAGGAAGAGGCATTTATTTAATTTTGCATTTTACAGAATGTTCTCAAATTTCCTATGTGATTATGAGCTTCGTGGACCAGATTCATGAACACCAGTTCCAGAGAAAATTGGGTAGAGGGGCTGTATGAGTTGCCTTTCTATTGCTGTGATTGAATACCCTGACATAAAGCAAGTTAGGGAGGAAAAGGATTTATTTTGACTTATAGTTACAGAGGGACAGACTTCTTAGTCAGGGAAGGCAAGGCAACTGGAGCACAAACCCTGCCTGGGAGTCTGCAAGTAGAGAGATTACATTTCTTCCACACACAAAAAAACAAAGGGAGAGAACTGGAAGAGAGGCCAGGCTCCACAACCATAAAGCTACCTCCAGTAACACACTCTTAGCAAGGCTGTACCTCCCAAAGGTCTAACATTCCCAAACAGTGCCACCAACTGGTGACCAAGTGTTCAAATATATGAGCAAAGGCTTGGTTCCAGATTCATGTCCTTGAGGAAAATATACTTTCTCAGAAAGGTATTTACCACCACTGGGACAGGGTGAGGTGAAACCATACCTGGAGGTACATAGATGCTTCACACCTAAAGCCCATACCTCTGACACTGTGTTCGTTTGATACTTCCTTTGCAAGATTTAACCCTCAAAACTCAACATGAATAAAGCTATGGAGATCCATGCTACACCCTTTTTGAATTCCTTGAGTGTCTGTTAGATAACCAAAAAAATTCACTTACTAGACATTAACAATATATGTAACAGTTAGACAGTGGTAGCACACACCTTTAATCTGAGCACTTGGGAGGCAGAGGCAGGTGAATCTATAAGTTAAGGCCATCCTGGTGTAGAGTCAATTCCTGGATAGCTAGGGATACACACACAGAAAACAAACAGCAGCAACAACAACAACTTGAAAAGCCAAAAAGAAACCCCCCCAAAACCAAAGCAACCAAACAAGCAAAAAACCAACCTAACAACAACAAAAAAAACCAAGTCAGGCTTTGTAAGTTTCTACAGAAATTCAATAATATGGTGGGAATTGTTATATTTTCATGTCTAACGTGAGAAAAACTAAGGAGCTAAAATAGTTGTAGGTCAATCAACTCCAATAATTATGTATGGCAACAGTGACTATGTTAGAATATTTGTATTCTTTTAGAAATGTAGGTAATTTTATGTTTCCAAACAGTGTCTGATTTACAATAAATGCCAGACAATTGGCTACTCAAAATGTCTAATGAGTGGCTGATAGTAATCATATCTGTCTTGTGGTTAAGTTAAAAGCCTCAGAGAAGTATTGGAATGCTTTTATTTTCTTTAAGATTTTCTCTTGTGGTAACCACTGAACGAAGTTTTATTAGAGCAGTGTGTACTGTCAACTGAGAATTCTACTGACCTTTACAAAGCTATGAAAACATTAGTCAGTCCTTTCAGCCTTGTGCTGAACAATCTCCCTCCTTTGAAACGTACCTAAACATTCTATAACTAACAAAAGTTGAATCACCTGGAAGAAATAGCAAAAGAGCTTTGGTCATAACTGCACTAGACCTGGCTGGTAACATTGATCCCATAGGAAATTAACTTCCAGATACACACTTCCTAAATGAGACGAACTTGTCCTCTGAACAATATACCCATTATACTAAGTGCATGAGTCAAGATTTCCAATGAACTCATAGTGGCAAAGTCAACAAATTCAGAAAAGTAGGCTGCCCAACCAATGGCCAACACGAGCTAATTACATAAGATCACATGTTCTCACTAAAGATATCTAATGGGGGTTAATTCCATTTTCTGTTTTGATGAACATAAAAAAAATTTCTCCTCCCTGCCCCCAAGTACTGACTAAAGAAATACAGGTGGACAATATGTCCTGTAAAAAAAAAATGACTTTAAGAGCTCTAAAACCAGAAGTGGCATCTAGATCAGATGTTGCAAGCCATACATTAAGTCTCATTGCCAAGGAATGAACAGAGGAAAGAGTGGGGGTGAGGATGGAAGCTGGGTGGGAAAGACTAACTTTGCATTTACGTATATTTAAGAGTCTAAGCTGTGCATGGTGATCTGAGCCTCAGTCTCATGGTGTTTTTAATCTCAGCAATTGGGAGGCAGAGGCAGGTGACTCTCTGAGTTCAAGACCAGCCTGGTCTCCAGAACAACCAGGGCTACACAAAGAAACTCTTGTCTTGAAAAACATAAACAAACAAACAAACAAAGCCTTTTTTGTCTATTTGTTTATACAAATAAACACAACCACAAGCAAGAGACTCCTTCAAGTCTCTTTCTCCCTAATGAAAATGACTGATTTCATTCTTGCGTTTCTTTATGCTATGTGCTATTTTCTGAAGCTATGCTCTGAATTGGTAAATATACTAAGTTTGCTTAAAGAGACATGCAAAATTTCACCATCTTCATGACTTTGTTTTATAAATTTCTATATTTAAATTTTGGACCTTTATTTGAAATTTGACGTCCTTTCATTGCAATGGCATCTTCCATCTTTTCCTTGTGCTTCTGTTTCAGGGCCTTCTCTTCATGCCCCATCCGTAGAAATCACCGGGAGATGGGATCTGCAGTTATATTTAGAGTTTAGTGCTTCACTGTGCATTTTAAGTGGAAAAGATTATTTTTGTTCTAGCTTTGTTAACAAAGACCTGAAATTCACCCTGAACCAGCAAATTGTCCCCTGCATTTGTCATCAGCAAGAAGAATTTGACATGTTTCTAGCTCCACATTTTTGAACTTGAGCTTATTTTGTCATTGCTAATACTGAGCTAGTCTGGTCTTTCTCTTCCCTCTTTGTGTCCTGCTGTTGGCCCAGTGATTTGGTAACAGGAGCTTCCTCTCTTCTCTGCCTTTCTTCCTTTTTATTACTTATCTACTGCTGACTGTGGCACTGATGCTGAAGAGAGACAACGAGCCTTGTGTATGCTGGAAGAGGAAGAAACATACTGGCCTACAACAGCAACCCAGTCATTTGAAATACTCCTCTTATTATTTACATGTCATTGTCTAGGGCCTGGATGACTCCTCCCTGACACCCATGCTGAAGTCAGAGGACAACTTGTGAGAGTCAGTTCTCTTCTCCCACCTTGTGGCTTTCAGGGGTCAAACTCAGCTCAACTGGTTTGGTGGCAAGAACTATTACGTGTTGAGCCATTTTGCGTGCCCTGAGCTTAATTTCTTAACAATTTAAGACGTATGTTAGTTACTTGAGCCGTTTCTTACAAAATTTTTCCCCACAGTGTTATTGTTTTGTGCCTCTGGCTGCTGTTTGTCTTGTTATAAGGCTCCTATTTCTGTTCACTGTCACAATCTCCCAGACTTTTTTCATCTACTCCTCTAGAGTTTTTGGCCCTTCACTGACAGCTACCTGGAGTCCCACGTGTCTTTACTCACTGCAGCCTTTGGGGTCTAAATAACTCATGGTCGGCTTCTTCCATCACCTGCAGCCTGGTACCTTTAAGAGCAGACCTGTCTTCAAGACCAGTGCACTTCTTATTTCTCCATTGCATGACAGACAAGTCAGATAGTTGTATATGACAAGGTTGAAGCTAAGAGAGAAGCATGTTTTCTTAGCGAAGTTCAACACAAGGTTTCTGGAGGCAATTCAGCTAAGATCTGTTCTAGGATAGACAATCTATAGACCGTATGGATGGTGGAACAATGAACTGGATCCACCTTGATCTTCCAGCTGGTAAATGTGCTATAGGCTGGGTGGCTCATGTGGAGGTGAGCCACAAAAGCAGTGGCTGGCTTCTTGGTTCCAAATGTGTCAGTAGTCATTCACCATCATGGCAATCCTCTAGTTAAACCTTCCTGTAATTAATTGACCCGTGATGTTCCCATGGGAGCTCCAGCTGGATGGATTGATGGTAAAGGAAATTTGAGAAGTCTTATGGTAAATCTGTGTGAATCTTTGTTAAGCCAGTTTAAGGTTTCAGTGAGATCTGGTGATTTGTTTGTT
Source organism: Uromys caudimaculatus (assembly GCA_028551405.1). Lineage (NCBI taxonomy): Eukaryota > Metazoa > Chordata > Mammalia > Rodentia > Muridae > Uromys > Uromys caudimaculatus. The sequence goes on along the minus strand of CM052716.1, from coordinate 33,689,132 downwards.
CTGATTATAATAAAAGTTCTAGGAACAACCTCTACTGAATGAAAAATCTAACCATAATAGGTGCCAAAAGACATTCAAGCAGACCCAGGGAGCAAACTACTACATAAGTATAAAGATGATAATATGAGGTATTGCCCTTCTATCAAGTGTCTCTACTATGTTCATGCTATAGCCTCCCTGGACTTCGCGCCCTCTGGGGAAGCAGCTTCTCTAGAGTGTTCTAGTTCTTTGACAGTGATTACCTAGTGGCCTCTTCTCCAGGTATTGCACTTTCATTGAAAAATGACCTTTTTATCTGGGTTGCAGTAGTGCACTCCTTTTATCCCAGCACCTGGGAGGCAGAGGCAAGTGAACCTCCATAAGACAGCCTGGTCTACAGAGCTAGTTTCGGGATAGCCAAGGCTACAGAGGAAACCCTGTCTTGATAAACAAACAAACAAACAAACAAAAAAACAAAAGAAAGAAAGACAAAGAGAAATGGTCTTTTTAGATGCTCATAATGTATAAAAGAGAAACTAGAGTTTAATCAAATACATGATTTAAGTCAATGAATAATAAGTGTTAGAAGAAATATACAGACTTTCCCATCTGAAAGCTAAATATATTATGTAGGCTTGAAGAAATCCTATCTGTTGTCTTAGTTAGGGTTTCTGTTGCTGCAATGAAACACCATAACCTACAAGCAAGTTAGATAGGAAAGGCTTTATTTGGCTTACACTTCCAGATTTTAGTCCATCTCTGGAGAAAGTCAGGACAGGAACTCAACCAAGCATGGCAGGATCCTGGAAACAGAAGTTGATGCAGAGGCCATGGAGTGGTGCTGCTTACTGGCTTGCTTGTCATGGCTTGCTCAATCTGCTTTCTTATAGAACCCAGGACCACCCATGAAGGAATGGCACCAGCCACAATGGACTGGGCCTTCCCCATCTGATCACTAATTGAGAAAATGCCCTACAGCTGGATCTCATGGAGGCATTTCCTCAACTTAAGCTCCTTTTCCTCTGATGACTCTACCTTGTATCAAATTGACATAGGAAACCAGCCAGTACCTCCTTATTACAACAGAATATATAAACAGTGGAGTCTAGGGATTAGGCTTATATTAGTCAAGGTTTTCTAGAGGACAGAACTGATAGAATGAATGTATTTTCAAAGAGGATTTATCAGATTGGTTTACACAATATAGGCTGGGTAATCCAATGGCTGTCACACACCACAGTGCTGAGAATCTGGTACTGGGAGTTGCTTAGTTCAGGAAACTGGATTTCTCAGCAGAGCCAATCTGGTGCTGAAGGTTTAAAGAATTTCTGGAGAGGTACTGGTCTTCAGTCTATGTTGTAATCCTGAAGCGGTGGACTCTAATGTCAGTGAACTTGTACCGTGGCAAAAGGACATTGCTAGCAAAAGTGAGAACACGCAGTCAAACAGTAACGGTTCTTCCGCCATGTTCTTGTGTTAAGACAGCCATCAGCAGGTATTGCCTACATTTGGGGTGGGATGGGTCTTCTTCTGCTTAGTTTTACTCGATTATAGATCTAACTAATCCAATCAAGATTAGTCATCACATTTACTACCATGATTTTTCTCCTTATCTTAGTAGCAAGTCTTTATTTTTTTTTTTTTTAAGGTTTTCAATTTTCATTATAGAGAGAAAAGACCAAAGCACATTTTAGGGAAAGCTGATGATAATGATTTCTAGTTTCAGCCTCTCTTTTCGGTAAATTAAATGTGATTTTGGTAAACCACTTTTAGTATCGTAAAAGCATTTTTTTTAACCCTACTGCTTTAACTACTGTATAAAATAAATAGTCAAATCAATCAGGGAGTGGGAAGATTAGAGGCTCATAAGTGAGAATCAATATTTCATTGTATAATGGCTAAAAACTATCCCGAAGGTCAAAGTAAAGATGAGATTAAAGTCATTGTAGTGATCTAGAAGAAAAAAAATGGGGCAGAAGTGTGAACCAAGGGAAATGACTAAACACACTCAGCTGCATAAAGAGGGCTTGAGTTCATCCAGACAGTTGTTTTAGTGACTCCTACTTCCTATGTAAAGTAGCCATATAAACACAACCCTGAGAGGCCCGCGTGGCATACGGTCAAAGTTCTCTATGATATACATCTGTCTCCATAGTGCACACTAAGTTACACTTGACTTCAGAAATTTTTGTGCGCTGTGCAGATGTACTTTTACGAAGCAAATGGGAACAGCTGTGAGCTCCCAGCCAGAGACTTAAGTCCAAGTTTGAGACTTGTCTACTAATTTCCAGCAAGTTTGGACAAAGGCTAAATCTTTTTCCTCACCACGTAATCGGGAAGTTTCTGGTCTCTGACTCCTTTAAGAGTCTGTACTGAAGATGAGTGCTCAATGCTTGAATGAGGGTGACAAGGTCAGTGACTCTGACAGTGATTTAAACCAATAGAGCAACATATTGCAGACAAAGCCAAAATGTGTGAGAAAGCATAAGAACAAAAGAAGGCCATGAAAACCTCACAGGGTCATCTTCCTTCAGGCTTCCAGCCCCTGCATGTGATCGGTCCTCTGCCCTGCAGGATGCTGATGGTACCCATGTGAAACCACTGCCTCTGCTGTCATGACTGCAGGCTTAGAGACAAGGTATGAAGAGGAGGCTACTACATACCCAAGTCCGCCCTTCCCTTTCTTTTAACATGCACTCCTAACAAGGAAGAGGAAGAAGAGAAGAGCAAAACAAAATAACAGATATCAAATAAAAAGTACCACTGTCCCTCATGAAAAGGACAGAACTAATTTCCAGGAAGAGATAAAGAAAGGTTTTGAAGTCTTACAGGCAGGTTATAACCGTAAAGATCTGTTTTGGGGGTGCATTGTATGTCTCTGTGTATTCAGTTGTTAATTCTGTACTGGCTATGGTCCATTCCTGGATTTTCTGTTTTGTAAACTCACCTCCCTCACTTGCCGATTGGCTTAATAAAAATCTGACAGCCAATAGTTGAGCAAGAAAGGAGGGTGGAACTTCCAAGCAGAGAAAGGTCTATGGGAGAAGACTTGAGAGGCAGAAGATTTGCCAGGAGACGCGGAGGTGGACAGACGTGAACAGGGGCAGAGAGGTAAAGAACTAGCCACATGGTAGGTCATGGGCAGAATAGTCAGGTTAATTTAAATTGAGTTACCTGAAAGTCCACCCATGCAAAAGCCTAAGCTATAATAAAATTAGTAAGTCTCTGTGTCATTTATATAGCTGGCAGGTTCAAAGAAAGTCCTGCTATAGAGGAATGGATACAGAAAATGTGGTACATTTACACAATGAAATACTACTCCGCTATTAAAAACAATGACTTCATGAAATTAGCAGGCAAATGGATGGAACTTGAAAATATCATCCTGACTGTTGGTTTCTGTTATTTTTGATGTTACTTTTAGGTAATATCCAATATATACAAAGAACTCAAGAAGTTAGACTCCAAAAAACCAAATAACCCCATCAAAAAATGGGGAACAGAGCTAAACAGAGAACTCTCAACTGAGGAAATTCACAGGGCTGAGAAGCACCTAAAGAAATGCTCAACATACCTAGTCATCAGGGAAATGCAAATCAAAACAAGTCTGAGATTCCACCTCACACCAGTCAGAATGGCTAAGATCAAAAACTCAGGTGACAGCAGATGCTGGCGAGGATGTGGAGAAAGAGGAACACTCCTCCACTGTTGGTGGGACTGCAAGCTGG
>CM052716.1:33668013-33684925 GCA_028551405.1 Uromys caudimaculatus | reverse complement strand
CAAGTTTCACTTAACAGTAACCGCTGGACTGAGAGTGAGGTTCCAGATGGAGGAGTTGGAGGGAGGTCTGAAGGAGCTCAGGGAATTTGCAGTCCCATGGAGGGAGCAAGAGCATCAATGGGCCTGACCCCCCCCCCCCCCGGTTGTCCTGGAGTTTGGACCACCAACCAAAGAATACACATCTATGACTCATGTTTTGGACCACATATGTGGCAGAGGATGACCTCGATGGCCATCAGGGAGAGAGGAGAGGCCCTTGGGCCTGAGGATGTTAGAGGCCCCAGTAAAGGGGAATGTCAAAGGCGGGAATATGGGGATGGGTGGGCGGGTGGGTGGGAGGTGGAATTCCCTCATAGAGGCGGGTTGGGGAGGGGATAGGGGGTTTCCAAAGAGGAGACCCAGAAAAGGGGAAACATTGGAAATGTAAATAAAGTATCAAAAATAAAAAATAAAAAAATAAAAAAAAAAGAAAAAGAAAAAGAAAATATCATCCTGAGCGAGGTAACTCAGTCACAAAAGAATGAACACGGTACATACTTACTGATAAGTGGTTATTAGCCCAAAATTTCGGAATACCCAAGATTCACTTCACAGCAACTGTTGGGCTGAGTGTGAGGTCCTAGGTGAAGTTGTTGGAGAAGAGACTGAAGGAGCTGAGGGAGCTTGCAGCCCCATGGAGGGAGCAACACTGTCAACTGGCCTGACCTCTCGATGCTCCTAGAGACTGGATCACTAACCAAAGAATACCCATGGAGGGACCCATGGTGCTGGCCACATATGTGGCAGAGGAGGGTCCTGTTAGCCCTCAGGGGGAGGAGAGGCTCTTGGGCCTGAGGGTGTTAGATGCCCCAGTATAGGGGAATGCTAAGGAGGGAAGATGAGAAAGGGTGGGTGGGTGGGTGGGTGGGGGAATACCCTCACAGAGGCAGGGCAGGGGAGAGGGGATGGGGGTTTCCGAATCGGATATCTGGAAAGGGGGAAACATTTGAAATGTAAATAATGTATAAAAAAATGGGATATAGAATTAAATCAAGAATTCATAACAGAGGAATCTCAAATGCCTGAGAAGCACCTAAAGAAATGTTGAAAGTCCTTAGTTATCAGAGAAATGCAAATCAAAATGACCCTGAGGTTCCACCTTACCGAAATCAGAATTGCAGGGAAGCAGATAGAAATAAGAATTTTCCTTGGCTTAGCTAATGCCATTTTGTAGTAGCTATAGGCCTAAAGTAGCTATGGGCCTAAGTTTTTGCTTTGGCTTCTGTCTCCTAAGAGGTGAATTCTTTCCCAGAGAGTAGGTGACTCCTTCATGGTTACGTGGTTAGCAGAAAACAGATAGTTGCCTTGGTAACATGTCCTGCTGGCTAGGAGTCTGTAACTCCTTGGAATTTCCCCGCCCCTGTTGCTGTGTGTAAGCCTGGGTTACTTTGTTTAAGCTTCCTTCTCTTTTTACTATATATTGCTGGTGAGAAATAAACATTTTTGGAGCTTGATCAGAAAAAAAAAGAAAGTCCTGCTATAAACTATGATTTCAGCTCTGGAGATGCTGAGGCAGGAGGAGTATCATGATCAAGTCAGCTTGAGTTACACAGCAAGACCTGTTTCAGAAAACAAACAAACATACCCCAAAACTATTAAAGTATACAGAAAAGTAGTAAAGGGATGATATCCAGTAATTTCTTGGCTATTTTGCTTTGCTATTGAAGGAAACTTCCTTCATCTAGATTGTTGTCTCCTTATCATGATCATGAAAGGTTCATAGCAAAATTTGTATTTCAAAGAGAAAGCAACTGTTAGTAAAAACACAGTGGGGGGGGGAGGGGTGTCTATGTAGTTATCCAAAGGGCTGGGCAGACAAATGCAATATCAGCCCAGCAGTTTCCCAAGGCTGTGGATGGTATGGCTAGGCAATGTTAAACAGGAATGACTTAGACTACAGACACATTAGAAGACAGATGTGAAAGACCATTTCAAAAGTAAGAGGATTATGCAAATATAAAATATCAATTTTGAAATATTTACTGGAGCCAAGTACGGTGGTGCACTTGTAAATTTGTAGTCTAGCACTTAGAAGGCAGTGAGAAGGCTGCTCAGGAACTGGAGGCCAACTTGATCTATACAGTGAGTTCCAAACCAATTGGCACCACATAGCAAGATCCTGTCTCTGAAAACAAACAACTGAAAAAAAAAAAAAAAAAAAAAAAAAAACCATAAAGGATAAAATATGCTGGGGTGAATGGTGGAGTGGTTTGCCCAGCAAGCATGATGCCATGAATCCCAGCACTGCAAAAGGAATGAATGAACAAATATGCATATTTTTATGTCAAAGATATGATGCACACTCGTGCGTGCACATGCACAGAAAGCCAAAAATATATGATGAGTGTTTGGAATGTTTGGGCTATAGCTCATCTGTAGGGCTTGTGTGTCATGAACATGTCCTAGGTTAACCCCCAAAGCTGGAAGGGAAAACGGTATAATGAATTATAGTATTAGAAAAATACTCTAGAAATCTAGACACATGAGTTTCTGGTTTCTCACAGAGAAAAGAAGGTGTTTACAATCCTGAGTCCATTTTGAGCTGCTGATTCTAAATCACTAGCTGTAACAAACGTGCCATAAACAGGTCACATGAGTTTTAAAAGAGTAAACTAAGGAATAGGATTAACATTGGACAGTGGTGGTACACTCTTTCCACCCCAGCAGTAGGGAAGCAGAGGCAGGCAGATCTCTGAGTTCAGATGGAATTCCAGGACAGCCAGAACTACACAGAGATACCCTATCTCGAAAAGCCAAACCAAACAAAACAGAACAAACCAAAGAGGTGAGGAGTAATTAGCTACTAAAGTATAAAATGTTCAAATTCGAAATAGAAACAACAAACTACTCACAGGAGTCTCACAATGCAGAGAGCAGAGGCTCCAGAAATTAAGCAAAAAACAAAAAAGGGGGGTGGGTGGGGGCTTTCTTGTGAGGGAGGTGCTGTGAGGACTCTGTGCTCTTAGTAAGCCAATGTGCATAAGGGAGAAGATGCCAAGCCATAGTGTCGCTCTGCTTTGGGAGAAGAGTTTGTCTAAGCTTGCCAGTAGAAAAGCAGAAAAAGGAAAATACACACAGAAAAATCAACATCAAAGAGCTATCAAGGAAACAGGGTTAACAGATCTGATGGAGTAAACAGTAAGACTTGGACCAGAGCGGCGGAGCAAGCACTAGCAGTGGGACTTAAAACCAGTGGGGAGAGCAGAAAGGGAAATTAGAGGGAATGTGGGGGTGAGATTTTATTATCATGGTGATTATCCTCATTATTACCCAATGTTTCCAGTGTGCTGTAATATTCAGTCAGTCAGTACAGATAGGATTTCCCCCCAAAGCAGAACAGTGAAAATTCCTAAGGGCTGGAGGATTAGGAGAAATCCAAGGAGATATCTGAGAAGTGTTTCTCTGCACAGCAGAGTTCTAAGACAGGCACCTGGAGACAGAAACGGGAACTCGCTGATGCTTCATTTGGGCTGAGAGAGAAAAGGCAGGCGGTGGAAAGTCTGGCATTTCTGTCTTCACTTTTTGTCTGTCTTTTCCTTTGGGTTCACCAGCTTACGTCTGCACACAGGATTGTTAACAACTCAAGGGAATGCTAAACTATCTCAACCTCAAGCAACACTGAAAACACAGAGGGTAAGTCATTGTCCTAAACCCACAAATTTGGAAGTCAGGAATTCACATAAAGCCCTGCAAGTCTGACATCTTTGACTCCATGCTCAGATGAGAGTAATTATCCAAGAAGATGAAACTGCATCCTGGAGACCCCATCATCTTGAAGGAACCCCCTGGTTGCCATCCCTCAAGTGATGGCAGCTATGAAGACTCCCTCAGTTTACCATGCAAACACAGGACTGGGACAATGAGCAGGACTGTTTAATCACGTGTGTTTCTTGCCCTGTGCCTCATTTCCTCCTCTATTTAAGCCTCAAGTCCAAGTCAGTAGCCCAAAGATGAACTTTGGATCAGTAGACCCCCTTGTCTGTTCCTCTTCCAGTGTTGGGTCAACTGAATAGTGGGTCAACTGACCAGGCCTAGCCTGTTGGGGCTGCTGGAGCCTGGAATTTCCCTGTAAGCCTGTAGTTACAGTAATCTGAAGGAGATTTTTTAAGCTGAGCATGGTAGCTCATGACTCTAATTTCAATGCTTGGGAGCCTGAGTCAGGAGGATTTCTGTAAATTGGAAGGGATTTTGGGTTACAGAGTCAAACCTTGTCTCAAAAGAAGAGAGTGTGGCTGGGGTGTTATCTCAGTGACATTTGAGTACTGGCTTCTCTTCCAGAGGACCTAAGTTCAATTCCCAGAACCCACAGGGCAGCTCACAGCTGTCTGTAAATTCAGTTCCAGGGTATTTGACACTCTTGAACAGATGAACACAGGCAAAACATCCATGAACATAAAATAAAAGTAAATAAAAATTTAAGAGAGAGAGAGAGAGAGATTGATTTTAGTTGACACTGAGTAAAATGACAACCACGGTGTTGATGGCAGAAGCCTCTATGCCTGTACATATATGCTAAGAATATGGATTGTAAAATTGAGAAGAATGAAAGAAAAAGCAATAGGCAAAATGCTGTCTTTTTTCCACTGGATGGTTTTAGCTCCTTTGTCAAATATCAAGTGACCGTAGGTGTGTGGGTTCATTTCTGGGACTTCAATTCTATTCCATTGATCTACCTGCCTGTCACTATACCAATATCATACAGTTTTTTATTACTATTGCTCTGTAGTACAGCTTGAGGTCAGGGATGCTGATACTCCCAGAAGTTCTTTTGTTGTTGAGATTAGTTTTCACTATCCTTGGTTTTTTGTTATTTCAAATGAATTTGCAAATTGCTCTTTCTAACTCTATGAAGAATTGATTTGGAATTTTGATGGGGATTGCATTGAATCTGTAGATTGCTTTTGTCAAGATGGCCATGTTTACTATATTAATCCTGCCAATCCATGAGCATGGGAGATCTTTCCATCTTCTGAGATCTTCTTCGATTTATTTCTTCAGGGACTTGAAGTTCTTGTCATACAGATCTTTCACTTGCTTGGTTAGAGTCACACCAAGGTATGTAACATTATTAGTCACTATTGTGAAGGGTGTCTTTTCCCTAATAGCATTTTCAACAAATGGTGCTGGTTCAACTGTCAGTCAGCATGTAGAAAGATGCAAATTGACCCATTCTTATCTCCTTGTACAAAGCTCAAGTTCAGTTGGATCAAGGATCTCCACACAAAACCAGATACACTGACATTTATAGAGGAGAGAATGGGGAAGAGCCTTGAACACATGGGCACAGGGGAAAAGTTCCTGAGCATAACACCAATGGCTTATGCTCTAAGATCAAGATCAAGAATTGACAAATAGGACCTCATAAAATTGCAAAGCTTCTGTAAGGCAAAGGACACTGTCAATAGGAAAAAACAGCAACCAACAGATTGGGAAAAGATCTTTACCAATCCTACATCCAATAGAGGGCTAATATCCAATATATACAAAGAACTCAAGAAGTTAGATTTCAGAGAATCAAATAGCCCTATAAAAAAGGGGGTACAGAGCTAAACATAGAATTTTCAACTGAGGAATATCGAATGGCCAAGAAGCACCTAAAGAAATGTTCCACATTCTTAGTCATCAGGGAAATGCAAATCAAAACAACCCTGAGATTCCACCTCACACCAGTCAGAATGGCTAAGGTCAAAACCTCAGGTGACAACAGATACTGGTGAGTATGTGGAGAAAGAGGAACACTCCTCCATTGTTGGTGGGATTGCAGGCTGGTACAACCACTCTGGAAATCAGTCTGGCAGTTCCTCAGAAAATTGGACATAGTATTACCTGAGGACCCAACTATACCACTCCTAGGCATATACCCAAAAGATTTCCCAACATATAACAAGGAAATATGCTCCACTATGTTCATAGCAGCCTTATTTATAATAGCCAGAAACTGGAAACAACCCAGATGTCCCTCAGCAGAGGAATAGATACAGAAAATATGGTACATTTACACAATGGAGTACTATTCAGCTATTAAAAATGATGAATTTACAAAATCCTTAGCCAAATGGATGGAACTAGAAAATATCATCCTAAGTGAGGTGACTCAATCACAAAAGAACATACATGGTATGCACTCACTGATAAGTGGATATTAGCCCAACAGCTCCAAATACCCAAGATACAATCCACAGACCACATGAAGCTCAAGAAGAAGAAAGACCAAAGTGTGGGTGCTTCAGTCCTCCTTAGAAAAGGGAAGAAAATACTCACAGGAGCAAATATGGAGACAAAATATTGAGCAGAGACCGAAGGAAAAGTCATCCAGAAACTGTCCCACCTGGGGATTCATCCCATATACAGTCACCAAACCCCGACACTATTGTAGATGCCAAGAAATGCTTGCTGAAAGGAGCCTGATACAGCTGTCTCCTGAGAGGCCCTGCCAGAGCCTGACAAATACAGAAGCGGTGCTTTCAGCCAGCAATTGGTCTGAGTGCAGGGTCTCCAATGGAGGAGTTAGAGAAAGGACTGAAGGAGCTGAAGGGGTTTGCAAGCCCATAGGAAGAACACCAATATCAACCAACCAGACCCTCAAGACCTTGCAAATAAGTTTTTATAGCTCTTCCAGACCAACAGCAAGGCAAGCTCTTTCTACTTCAGACTTTAGAGATATGCTTTATATTAATAGAACCATATCAAGTTTGATTGTGTTTATTAGTGCTCTATAAGACATCTGTACTCATTGATAACCATCTGCTTGACAATCCAATGTAACTGCGAATGTATGTTGTTATCCAGAATGATAATATAAAGACACGTTAACAATGAGGCTGTCTTGATCAGGATTACTACTGCTATGATGAAACACCATGACCAAAAGCAAGTGGAGGAGGGAAGGGGTTACTTGGCTTATTCGTCCACATTACTGTTCATCATTGAAGGAAGTCAGGATAGGAACTCAAACAGGGCAGGGACCTGGAGGCAGGAGTTGATGCAGAGGCCATGGAGGGATGCAGCTTACTGGCTTGCTCAACAGGGTTAGTTTAGCCTGATTTCTTATAGAACCCAGGACTACCAGCCCAGGGATGGCACCACCTACAATGGGCTGTGTCCTCTCCCATCCAATCACTAATTAAGAAAATGTCTACAGCCAGCTCTTATGGAGGCATTTCCCCAATCAAGGTTTCTTCCTTTCATACAACTGTAGCTTGTGTCAAGTTGACCTGATACTAGCCAAGTATACTAATACTAGTTTAGAATTTCACTCTAAAGAACAGAGACAGTGGGATCATTGAAGATGAACATTAAGACTGATGAACTCTGAGAACAGGGCATTAGCCTGGGTTGGAGCAAGAAAACAGGTGGAAATGAAGGAAAACTAAGCTTCTCACATCCTGCGGTTTTGTTGTTTGTTTATTTGTTCTGTTTTGTTTGTTGTGACCTTCCCTGTAAGACTGAAGCTGTAGACACCAGTTTCACAATGCCCCTTTGAAGGTAAAATACTAATCTCACTTTCTCTCACTCTTTGAGACATTTAGAAATGGAGCATTCCTAGTACCAAGCTCAGAAGAAGCAAAATTCTCCAATACTATGCTAATGTCTTTCCTCCAGGCCTCCAGCTATGATCCCTTCCTCTCCCCTCTGACGTCTCCTCTCAGCAGCCTGTTCCCTGTTCCAGGCTTCATTCCCATTCCTTTATCTCTCACTGGGCTGGGGGGGTGGGGGTGGCTCAGGAGTGGTTCCAAAATAAATACAAAGGAACCTGGGAGTGATTTTCCTACTTAGGAAAGGTTAGGCAAGGCAGTGCAGAGCCCCTTTAAGAGGCTGCTGAGGATGGAGATGGAACAATGCAGAATCGGCAGATGCGAGTGTTTACATAACTACTGAAGTCCATGTGAAATTCTTAGGTAAGGGGAAAAGCTTTTGCCCAAGAGAAGGGTAGGTATAGAATAAGCAAGACTATCAGGGAAAACAAAGGAACAAGAAGTCAGGGTGTGACAAGGTGGACTAAGACGGAAACAGAACTTTAGTGGACACAAAAAGAAAGATTAGGGGGTAGGGGTGGATAGATGAAAGGGAGATTCTGTCCCTGCAACTTTGTCATTTAGAAAGCATAGCTGTGGGCTGGAGAGATGGCTCAGCTATTAAAGGCTAAGGATCATAATCAAAGAGACTAGAAATGACAGTTATGTTCACCACTTGGGAGTCAACTGATCCTCAACTGTGAGCTACCTTAGGGAAAGCCGAATGAGAAGGCAGCAAAGGGCAGTGGCAATTTAAGTATCTTTATGACATTTTTGCTGTTTTATATTGTGAAAGTTGTGCTGATTTGTTGGTGAGGAAAAAGAAATCACGAAAGCCGAGTTAAATCAGTGATAAAGGCACAGAGTCACGTGGGTTGCCTAAGTATTGTCCACATTTGTCATTTCCAGTAGTATCAAAGAGGGAACCTATATTTCTTATTATAAGAAAACATTTTGAACTTTTATTTTCTATTAGTGGGAGAGGAAGGAAGAATTAAGATACAGAGAAATGTTCTAGGAATGGCCGAAAACCACTAGTGTGAGGACCTCATGCAATGAGACAAAGGAAACTTGCCTTTTAAATTTTGAATAAACACAACCAGAAAATGGTGTTAGAGAAATAACCGTGCTGCAAGCTAAGTTACAATTTATATGTGTATAGAAGCATTTTATAAGAACAAGTAAATTTGAAAGATTCTTGTCAAACTTTCCAATCCACAAGGGGTTTTCCTTCAGTCTTAGAGCAATACAGTTAAACTCAATAAGGCATGATGAAGTGTGTTGAGGTTTATGAAAGGAAATTATTTTTAAATGATTCAAATTATCATGCATGAAAGCAGTCAGGGAAAAAATAAAGCAGCTAACCTTTGTGGTACAAAAGGTAAAGGGGAAAAAATTTAAAGATATTCACAGGTTAAAGCCAAACCATTTGATATTTTTAAAGTGATCATCAAGCATTACGTATGAAGCCCAGTAAGCAGGAGCACAGCGGCAATTCCAGCGCCCAGGAGGCAGAGGGAGGAGGACTGAGAGTTCAAGCTTAGTACGGCTACACAGTGAGACTCTGCCTCAAGAACACAGTGAAAATAAAAACAAAACCAGAAACAAACGGCAAGACGAAAGAATTAGACATGAGATGGAGATTTGAGTTACATTCCATTTGTGAAAATGGACAGTTCACGTCATTCAAATGAATGTATATGTTCTAAGTAGTCAATGCTAACACACTCAATGATGGGCAGCATTTTCTTTAAGGAGTAATATTTCTCATGGATTTGTTATAACTACTCATCAAAAAAATCATAAAAATAAAATAATATAACTTGACTTGTTTCATAAAAATTGAGGAAAGACTGAAGAGTAACCATTAGGAGAATTAAATGGAACACAGTTCTTCCTTATGCCTTCAAACTTGTTTTCCTTCACTGATTATAACTTGGTGTTTTCAGGGGATTCCTTGGGTATTCATCAAAGGCATCAACAATCTTTCTGATTTTACAACGAGAGTGTTCTAGTTTTAGTTCTACTGCTGTGATAAAGCATCCTGACTAAACAAAAGCAAATTATGGGAGGGGAGAATTTATTTACTTACAAGCCAGCTCACAATCTATCATTGAGGGACATCAAGGCAGAAACTTGGGACAGGTCTTTTGATATTTCACACAGGATTACTTCCATCCAAAGAATGAACATCACAGCTAAGTAAATAAGGCAGGGACCATGAAGGACTCTTTACAGGCTTAGATTTTTCAAAATATACTTTAATAAGGATTCTTAAATGCTTTACTTCAAGGGAGCTTCTACCCCACCACTCACCAGAGGTAGTGGGAAAGAAAGGTTAATAGGGCAAAGAGGAATATGGACCTGTTTAGAAATATTTCTTTGGGGCAAATCCAAACTTTTTGTCAGGATAGCCGCAGTTCAGTTCCCTGGAATCAGCAGTGATAGCTCAATCCACTCACAAACACCATTCATTAATCAACAACAGTAGCTCAATACAGAAGAAACCACAAGGCTCTGCCAATCGGCCCAAGTCCTCCAGATTATCACAAGAAGTTCATTGTTCTTTATGAAGTCCTAACAAATGATGATCACCGAAGAAGCCACCACATCGTCAGTGAACACAGGGTCAGCAAAGCCCAAAAAAGACCAGCAAAAAAAGTGGCAAGCAAATCAATGCCATAGCATCGTCGTCTGTTGGATTATCCTTTTACCCTTTCCAAACATCGCATGTCCTCTCAAGCATCCACTCCAGGAAAACACCACATGTCCCTTTTCCAGGCAGCGTCCAGAAAAACACCACATATCTGTTCTCAGCCACACATCCTGTCATTAGACAATTTTCAGAATCACATCATATAATACAACTGAGTCTCCAAAGAAACTAGAAATTTCAACTTCAGATTCTTCTTGCTGGCTGGGAGATAGATTTATTATATAGTTTGGGACCACCTGCCTAGGAAATGATGCCGCCCACCATGGACGGTGCCCTTCTGTATTAATTAAGATCAACAGACCATTCTAATGTAGAGAATACATTAGAACCTCAGCTGGGACTCTTTTCCCAGATAATTCTAGGTTATGGTAAATTAACAGACATTAGGTAACCTGCTTTGTTTGTTTGTTTTTGTTTTTCTTCTTGGTGGTACTGAGGATTTACCCAGAATCTCATGTATGCTAGGCATGTGCTCTACTACTGAGCTGTATCCCTGACCCTGAAATGAGTAATTTCTGATATGGAATTGTAATGTTTATATTCAGCTGAAAACCGCTTCTCTGAAAAAAGCATTTTGAGAATAAAGACTCTGTGTGCATTGCATATGTGAAGTGAGCAGTGTGGAATCTCTGGGGACTTAAGTCTGAGGCCTCTTTCTGCAGAGTAGCTGAACAGCCTTGTGGCGTCAGGTCCCAGAGCGGCTGGAATAGAGGAGCTGAAATTTCCCCGGAGAAGGTAATAGAGGGCAAAGACTAAATTTTTATTTTGCCTTAGGAAGTGACAAAGATGCCTTTTGGAGTTTAGAAGCTTAAACATATTAAAAGCAGCCATTCTGCCTTAAACAGCCCTGGCTGCAAAGGGAGATTTTGCAGGGGCAGGACCCACACATTGTACATGGTGAAAAAAGAAAGAAAGAAACAAACAAACAAAGAAAAGAAAAAGAAAATAAATAAATAAAAGCAAGGTGTGTTTCTTTTTGCTTGTCCTGAATTTCTAGGATCGTCCTAAGTGCCCAGTGTGTTTGTATCATAATCAGCTTTCCCTTGTTTTCATCAGGTATGCCATTAAATCCATGATAGTAAAAAGTTTGTCCCTCTTTCCATTTAATACACTCTATTTGATTAGAAATATAATCGATAGAAGACCATGGGTCAAGCTCATCACTCATAAATACTCATAATGAAATATTTTGTCTGGATAATATTAACGCTTTACGGTTCTGTAGGAATCCAGCAGCATGTCTTCTTATTAAGTAAAATCTTCCAAGGTTCTGCATGGTACCTGGTCCTTCGTCCTTTTGACTTACGAGGAAATTGAACCACAAGATGGTTGGTGATGAGTGCAGAAGGAAGAGAAATGTCCAATAAGCAAGTGTCCTGGCTCCTTGCCTCAGGTTCAGACTCCCAAAGTGTTCCATGATGCCATTCTTTGCCTCTGATATACCCGTCATGCACTTCTGAGGCCTCTTATAACAGAGTATCCTGAGAATGTCACCTGTAGCCTGGGTTAAATGTGAAATCCAAAAGTTACCTTTTGAATGGAGACCTGGAAACTTCAGGAGCTGGGTCAGTGCCAGAGTAGGAAGCTGCAGCCAAGATGTTTGGTATGTTTGAGCTCTCTGTTCCCTGAAGCCTTTGGTATAGACTTGAGGGATACAAGATACTGAACTGTCATCAACTAAAGGACTCATTTTGAGCAACAGAGCGTGGGGAGACTCAGCTGCAGTAAGAATTACCAATACAACCTCGAGGTGCTGAGTCAAGGATCCTGCTGAAGTGGTATCCTCCGATTCTTGAGACTTCCACATTTGTCTCCAAGGAGCCCTCCAGCTTCCTGACCTTCAAATCATCCTATGGCTTCCTTTGTCTGAACCAATGCCTTATGTGCTTCAAATCCATGTGTTTTTATTTTCCCATAGGAAAAAGGAAGGGGATATTTTATTCTCTCTGAATCTTGAAGAGAGTAGTAATTGTGAAAGAAGCAGCGTTCGATATTGAAATGTAAAAATATCCTCACCTCTGGACCTTAGAAATTATGATTAAATTGGTCCCAAGCATTGATGCTGCTTAATGCCTGCAGTGATTTTAGTGTGTATCCACAAGAATCGTTACTCCAAGGAAACCATAGTAGAGGTATTATCAAGTAGCTCCAAAGAGATCAGAGGCACCATAAGAGACATGCCTTTAAAAACTCAAAGAACACACTTCTAGAAGACATTAATACCAGGTAAACTCCAATTTTGAAAAAGTGTCAGAATTATGATATATATGGGTTATTAATATTATCATGTGTTTTTAGTTGGATGGGCTCAACTTTTTGTTTTGCCTCTTTAAGTTAAAAAGGAGGCAACTCACAAAATGTGCTTTGATAAAAAGAAGAAAGATGGATCCAGTCAAAATGACCTAGAGGCATCAGGAATGGTTTGAGAAAGCTGAAGTGGGAAAGGAAGTGATTTGGGTTGTTGGTATATGAACTGGACCAAAAATCAGGCAGGAGACGGAGTTGAAGCACTGTGCTCAGAATCACAGCTGTGGTCCCAACACTCAAGATAAAGGTCTTCCTTCACCTGTGCCACCATATTTCTTAACAGTATTTCTTAATATTTCAGGCTACGGTTGTTGCAATATCAAACAATGACACTGCTAACTTGGAGACCGAAGAACAGCAGCATTATTCACTCAATTGCTTTTTCCTAGATAGCTTGCAGTCCTTGGCAGTGGGAGAGAGTAGGGAGAGAGAGTACTTGGGATTAAGTTAGAATAGGCTCCTACTCTGCCTCCAGACTGTATGGGTGTGAGAAAAACAAATCTTGAAACATTAAACTTGTGACTCCCTTGCTGGTGTGCACCTCCTGACCGCCACTTTAGCAAGCAGAAGCTTGGGCATGAGAAGAATGAGCTAGGATAGAGAGATAAGGGGAGTCCAGCTAATTAACCAGCACTTTATTTGGACTTTTCAGAATAAGAAAAAACTATCAGCAGAGCTATTTGGCCATCATTGATTTTCTATGGGGGACATTATAGGACAAGTGGGGACAGAAAAGTATGGGCTCTCCTGATGTATTTCTAGTGCTGAGAAAGTCCTACAAGCGATCAGTGCACTTCCTAAAGAGCTTTGGAAAGGTTAGGTCCTCCCTAGGGACATGACTGTGACCCACAAGACAGTGTCAGGGCACCCACACACTTTCTGATCGTCTTTCTGATGTTTTCGCGCACAGTCAATGAAAGGTAAAGCAGAATATTTGATGGACTGGAGCTCAATAAACGCAAGCTTCTCCCTGCTCTCCTTTTCAGGACTTCACCGTCACTCGTGAGATCAAAGCCATGTTGCCACAAACGCACCCACAGTCCCCCAGGCTTTAATCATCTTGGGTTTAAAACTGCACTCCACTTTCTCATCAGCATGACTGAAAGCCACTGATAACTTTACTCCCGCTTCTGAAATCAAGTACATTCTTACAGTTGAAAATTTTTAGTAAACTCACATCTGTATGCCTTTCCTATCATAACTGAGCCCCTTAAATTCTCTGCCTTAGGTCAATTCAGCAACATAAAGTTAACTCTAAAGGTCTCTTGTTTATTCCATTAATAGATCATAGTGTTTTTTAAAACTATCTGTCCCAGTTGATTATTATGTATGTTAAATCTTCTATCCTCAAGAAACTCCCCAATAGAGAATCAGATAGTAGTGTTACTTATCAAGTTATGCCTTGGATACGTATTAAGAAACAGAACCTGCACCTTTGAAGACCTGTCTCTCCATCCCCAGTCTGGATTGACCACACCACTCTGGCAAATGCAGAATTTCAGTCTTCATCCTTGCTCCAGTGGATGGGAAATTCAAGAAAGGCAGCTTAATAATATCCTCAGGTGATTTGTGTGTGCGCGCGCATGTGTGTGTACTGACCTTTGAGAAATACTGCATGTTACACTCGTTTACTTCCAGCCCACTTGTGTGTGAGGCTCTTAGTTACCTGCATAGTGATGAAATATAGGGCTTTTTTTTTTTTTGAAAAAGGACTAGGGAGTAACACCACTAGGCTACAGGGTTTAAAACGGGAATAAAAGCCTTTGGCATTTTCTGTGTGTACTATCTTCCTACTGAACAGAAGCAAAAGATGCTAATATCATTTACTGGTTCATTCTGTATAAATAACTTTAGAGACTAGTTTGATGAAATCAGAGGGATTTCTAGGTGAATATTTCATTGGAAATTACCATTACTTATCCTTGTAACCAAAACCCAAGGATGTCCTGGAGAGATGGTTCAGCCTGTTTGCTATGCTAATCCCTTTTCTCCACCTCCATATTCTTCCTGAAACAATACAGAAGCCTCTGTCTCAGGGGGCTTAGCCTGCCATTGAATCTCTAGGAGCCAATCTCCTCTTCTCTCTACTTCCTATACCCTCACCAGGCAAAGCCCAGAGAAAGCCTATGAAGGTTTCATTATATTCAAAGACCCATCACTGACATCATAGCAAGTGATAAGTAAAGATTATTTCTCAATTTCTTGATGTCAGCAGTGTGTGTGTGTGTGTGTGTGTGTGTGTGTGTGTGTGTGTGTGTGTGTGTGTAGTGCGTACAGCATCACATATGCCAAACATGTACTTCATTTCTGCTCCTATCAATAGCATAAATAAATATAGTGAAACTTATGTCCTTGATTCTAACTATTAGCTATAACTCATAATAATTTAACATTTTATAAAACAAACCCAGAAAGTAAATGCCATTTCTGAGTTGGACTACAAATGGCATATAATATCCCTAAAATCACTAATCAATATCAATTAATACAATATCACAAATATCACAAAAAATCAATATCAGAGAAGTATTGTACACATTATCTAAGAAAATACTACTACTGATTAGTATAATAATTTGATTTAACCACCTATTTTGGGTATTAAATGTCTGTGTTTTTCCAATATTCACATGTTAAAATCCTACCAGAAACTGATAGTACTGGAAGTGAAGGTCTCAAAGGGTGTAATTAGGTCAAATGAGGTTATAACTCCAAGGTCTTCATCTGATAGATTACCGTATTTCTTGAAAAACAAATAAATGAACAAACAAACCAGCAGAGATCTTGTTGGCTTTCTGCCTCAGGGGGGCACAAGAACAAGCTACCTTCATCAAGTGAAGAGGAGATCCTGAAACCGACCTTGCCCTCCCTAGTCTTGGGTTTCCAGCATGTAGGAACGGTTGCTTAAAATGTCTGTCACACATGAGCATCTGTTACCAATTTTCTCTTCTACTATTATCAGAAGGAGAACAGAGTTACATGTAGCCAATTTCATGTGGGGATCTCTGAGTGTTAGAAAATGTATTAACGCAAAGTTTTCTTGGGATCTAACAAGCTTCTCAGATCCCTGTATGGCACTATTTCAGTCATACTCCTTGAACATATAATGTTTTAACAAGTTTATTTGCTTTGTTTTACCTCCTATGAATTTTATGAGAGATTAAAAAAACCAAAAATGTGAAGTATATGATAAATGTGGTAAATTCGTATCCCTTAAGTGACACAGAATTTTGGCAGAATGTCATTATAGGAAGGAGATACATAAAATCTAACATATAGTCTATTACAAAAACTTCAAAGTGTAGGGCTCATGTTCTCTGCGGGAGACAAGGGTGGCTCTGTGTCTGGAAAACATGCTTAACCTATATATAATTGATGTTTACAGAATGAATGATGCAATAAAAACTGGTTTCTCTTGTGGTTCCACAAATATGGAAATTTTATTGATATGTGAATAGACGTCAAGACCTCAGTTCTTGAGTATTGTGTTTCTGAAAGAAGATTTTCCCTTTGGAAAGTCAACCCTGAACAGTTGTTACATCCAGGTGTCTACATTGTTAAGTCTTTGTTGTTTTCCTTCCATTTATTGGGGACACCCAGTACAAATGCACACATATAAAAGTCTATTGTTTCTTCTATAAAGTTCTTTAACCAGCTAATGCTCTCCCCAGTGGCAAACACAACTCTTTGTTTCCTTTTTATTCTTTCCCAACTACTATTAAATGCAAGCAAAATTTAATTTCGTTCAATTCATTGTTGTTTGGAGGATGTTGCTCAAAAAAAGCAGGTGTTCTTTTTTATTAGGTAAATTTGTTGTAATTAGAATAATTTGCATCCCACAGATGAAACACTGTCCAAATTCAATGATCCAGAAGTCTTTGAACATTAAAGTAAAAATGTGTATTGTTCTTTATTACTCCCTGATGAAATTGGACTTGGCAGGAACAGAGTCTGGGGCAATGCCAAGTTTATTCCCAGAGTTTGCAATCAGCAAGCAAGCTGCACCAGAAACCAAAGAGGAGCATGGTGCATGAGCATTGAAGCAGTGCTGGTCATTACCAGGGACAGGACAGGGAAAAATCCTAGTTATTAGAAATAATCCCTACAATGTATAATGCAGTGGTTGTGGGTCCTAACTCAAAATGCTTGAGAGTTTAGAAGATGGCTTTTTAAATAACTGCTTCTTCTGGGGGAATGACCCCAGTTTCAATGTGAAATGTTCGCTTATAAAATACAATTTCAGAGACCTCTTTTTTTTTTTTTCCTTTATTTTTGATACTTTATTTACATTTCCGATGATTCCCCTTTTCTTTGGAAACCCTGTGTCCCCTCCCCC
>CM052716.1:33652133-33667513 GCA_028551405.1 Uromys caudimaculatus | reverse complement strand
CACCAACAATGGAGGAGTGTTCCTCTTTCTCCACATCCTCGCCAGCATCTGCTGTCACCTGAGTTTTTGATCTTAGCCATTCTGACTGGTGTGAGGTGGAACCTCAGACTTGTTTTGATTTGCATTTCCCTGATGACTAGGGACAGAGACCTCTTACAAAACTAGTATCCCATGACTGTCCAAAGGTTGAACACAGGCTGCCTTAACATTACACATCGTTTCATTGACTAACCATGTTACAGCATCAAAAGTATTACTAGCGTCTTTTGACACAGAGGAAAAGAAGGTTTGTTTTGTTCCATGGTTTATTTGTTTGTCTTTTGTGTAGAGCTGACCATGAATCCTGAAGTCCCACACATACTAGGCAAACCCTCTCCAGGCAGCAATGAGAGGGTAAAGAATTGTTGAAGTGATATCACAGATATGAACTTTTACTCAACTTGCAAAGAATTTATGATGCTTTTAGGACTTCTGAAGCACAGCTTTCATCAGAGATAACTGATCTGATATGTACTTACTATTTTTGCCCCCACTTCTTGACCCCCACAAAGATTTTATACCAGAAACAATGTTTGGTATATGTTTACCTGCTGCAGTTGTTTTGGGGTTTTGTTTGATTTTTTTAATATCCTTTTGTTTTGTTTGCTATAATCAATCCATAGTAATGGTGTCTTCTTGAATGCCATATATGTGTGTGTGTGCGTGTGTGTGTGTGTGTGTGTGTGTGTATACACATTCCAAGGTTGATGTTGGATGATAATGTGTGTATCTACATATACATATATACGTACATATTGTTGTTAGAATCTATATAACTATAATAATATGTATTATATTATAATAATATATATTATATATTAGTCCTATATATATTTCAAGATTGATGTTGGATATTAGATTCAACATCCAAGCAGGTGTTGGATCCCCTAGAACTGGAGTTAAAACTAATACATCATTTTCTTTGGAAATATTTTAAGGTTGATTTGGTGACAGTTATATGGTTCTTTTCGATATAATAGTGAAGGCACTAAGAATGCTGGATTTCTGAAAATATAAGACTTTTAAAACATGAAACTGTAGGGTACTGAGAGCTCTTCGGTTTTCGAGACCCAACTCAGTGCTTAATGACTCAGTACAATCTTCAATATAGAGGATGACTGGGAAAAGAAAATTTTTACATTACTGGGAAAAGAAAACATCTACATTGGAGGATTCTTCACATTTAAAGTCCCGACAACAGCTCAAAGATTTCACGTTTGTCAGTTTGTCTCTGTCAAACAGAAGGTACCTTTTCTTTGGAAGCTTGAGGCTTCACGCATCTCCATCTCACTTCAGCAGCTGCACCAGGGGCCACCCATTCCCCAACTTGCTCTTCTACCAAGATTTCATCTTCCCATGGTAGTTTAGCTCTTTTATAGGACGTGTTCCCACGAAACAGGGTTTTCACCACAGGGCATGTTTACGTTGCTTTGTTGGGTAAACACTGCTTCACTGAGAATGAAAACAGTATTCCACACCCCTTGACATCCTAAGGATAAGCAGAATTCTAGGCAAGAAACTTTTGCTAAGTTGAAATAGTTCATAAGAATGCATTCCCCAAATATTACCACTAAGTCAGAGACAGTGAATATTGTGTGATTATTGCAAAAAAGAATGGTAATATGATGACAATATTTATCAAAATATGTTGGCTTTTTTTCTAGTTTTTTAATGTATTAATCTGAAACAGGACTCATGAATTTTTTTTCACATGTGTCTCTGTGTGGTGTGTATGTACATGCATGTTTGCCTGTGTGTAGATACATGTATGTAGCAGACAAAATGTTTAGGGAGGGTACCTTTCTTGATTGATCTACACTTCATGAATTAAGGCAGTCTCTCTTTTGAACCCATGGCTCACTGATTTGGCTAGGCCAGCTTGCAGTTCTCTCCAGGAATCCCTTTTTCAACCTACTGAGTACTTACTGGTGGTACTGGGATGGGGGAACGCTTACCCAGCAGACATATACACAGGTGTTGAGAGTCTTCACTCTGGTCCTCATTCTTGTGAGGCAAGTGCTTTACCCACTGAGCAATCTCTCTCAAATCCCTCATTGGATTTTATTGCATTCATTTTTTTAAAAACCATGTAATATGGTGATCCAAAATTAATTTGGATTGTATTCTTCATCTACTACCCAGTTATTCAACATTCGCTTAGCCTAACAACAATCCCAGTAAAACAACACCCTTATCCCTCCTTTTTGCTGACAAAACAAAATAAAAAGGAATAAATTGCTAATATGTGTAGTGGTTCTTTATAAATGTTCTAAAATTGGTTTTGTTGATGGCTGTACAACTCTGTGACTATAAAAATAAATAATTAAATACTTTAAATATGGTAGCTGGGTGATAGAACAGTGAAATTATTATTTGAAAATAAGATAAAATCAAGTATCAATATCTTTGTTAGAGTTTGTATTACTGTGATAAACACCATGATCAATACAGCCTGGGAAAGAACGCATTTATTTTGGCTTCAAGTGTAGAGTCCATCAGCCAGAGATGTCAGGGCAGAAACTCAAATCAAGAACCTGGAGGCAGGAACTGGTGCAGAGGCCATGGGGTAGCGTTGCTTATTGGCTTGCACCTCTAAGCTTACTCAATCTGCTTTCTCATCGCACCCAGGAACACCATGTCACAAGTGGCATTGCTCACAGTGAGTTGGACCCTCCCACATTAAAAATCAATCAATACAATGCTCTTCAGCTTGCCCACAGGCAATCTGATCGGGAATTTTCTCAATTTCCTGCTATGAATATAACTTGTGTGAAGTTGACATAAAACTAGCCAGCACAGCCAATGAAATGTTTATGATCTGTTTCCAACAATTGCGTTATTATCTAACTGAAAACCCAAATCAACTTCCTGGGATGATTTCTAAGCACACTAAAAAGGAACATAGTTACCTGATGAAAAAAGTCCTTTAAAATGTACTGAATTTCTTCTCGATGTCAGACATGGAGCTACATATTTCATCCATGAAAGCAAGAGTAAAGGTCATTGTCTTGCTGTATTGGCTGTTGGAGTGAGGTAGTGTTGAGTACCTGGGCATTACATGGAGGTGGGGTATGTACTATGAATGAATGAGTTGCATGGTCTCCTAATGACAGTAACTAAAGGGAGTGCAGGCGTTGGCAAGGCTGCGGGACAACTGGAGCTCTCCCACATTGCAACTGGAATGCAAACCGGTGTCACCAGTAATTAAAGACCTCCTGTAACCTGGTAACTTTGCTTTTAAGAAATGAGAATTTCTGTCCCCAAAACAGTATGTACAAGAATGTAGACAGTAGCTCTATTCATCCTCAATATTCACAATCAAGAAACAACCCCAAAGTCCTTCAGCACACGAACGATGAAACAATCATGAAATATGATTCAACGTTTAAGAGATACAAACTAATGATCAAGAGAAGACTAAGAAAAGTGTCCTGCTGAAGCCAAAGAAGCCAGACAACAAAGTACATACTGTACAGTTCATTCATGTGGGTGCCTGAGAGGGTATATTAGTTATTTTCTATTGCTGTGATAAAAACACCATGACCACAAGCAACTTACGAAAGAATTTGTTCTGACTTAAGGTGTTGGGGGACAAGACCATCATAGTGAGGAAGCCATTGCAGTAGGCAGCCAGAGTCGGAAGCTGGCAAACCACAATTTATCACACAGGAAACAAGGAAAGAAGGAGGAGTGAGGTGGAGGGAGACAGACAGACAGACAGAGGTAAACTCTCAAAGCCTGCCCCCTTCGCTGTACTTCCTCCAGCAAAGTTCCATGTCTAAAAAGTTCCATAACATCTTCAGACAGCACCACCAGCTGGGGACCAAGTGCTTGAATCGATAAGCCTCCAAGGGACATTTCTTATTCAAACCTCCACAGTGGGGAATAAAGGAGGATTAAGAGCAAAATGTGCCATGGAACTTTCTAAAATTAAAATCAAGGGAAACATCTATGCATCTTTGTTATTGACTAAATGGAAATGCACACTTGGAAAAACTTACTGACTTGCACAATTAAAGTCTGTGCCCTGCGTTAAATATGCATTGTATTCCAGCAAGACCTATTAAGAAAGAAGTATATAGAAATTCAAACGAGTCCTCTAAAGTTATCTGCTGCAAACTATTAATTTCATTGTTGCCCAACACAGAAAATCAATTCAATAAAGAAATGGAAACAAACTATATAATTGGCAGTCAAGTAACAGTGTGCTCAAATTACAGATCCTCTGTTTGAATAACATTATTCAGCACAGTTAAATTTCTAATTATTAAGACCATGTGGTAGTGTGGAAAATGATTTTTAAAAAAACCATAAACACATAACTGGGAACCCTGGACTGCAAAGTTGACCTTTTATGGATTGCTGACATTGGAATTAATGAGATTCATAAATCTAACCTTTACAGTCTTAAAAAAATTAGTATCTGATTCTCCACCTTCTTGATAGTATCCAATCAAAATAGCCACAGTAATGAGAAATGATGCTGTCAGCAAAGCAGCTGGCAATAGAGGAGATCAGTCACGTTGGTGTAAGGGAAGCTTTTTACAAATCCCCTCCTCATCCTTCCTTGGTCAGCAATTAAAGGTCCTGTGGAAATTTGGCATGCTGACAATGGTCATTACTAGCGTTATAATAAATATTAATGCTTGTTAAATATTTCCCAAGTCAAATGTATTGCTAAGTAAAGCAAATGCCTTTAATATCTTTATATATGATTTTTTTGTATGAATGAAAATGCTATTCGAGTGTAAGAACCTCTTAAAGACCATATAAAAATGTATCAGTTTATTTTATTTTCAAGCTTACCACCAGCCTGTACTTATAAATCAAAGTCTTTACATACTATTAAATTCAATCAAGTTCTGTTTATATCTAATATCTCAGTTAGGGTTAGTATTGCTGTGAAATACTAGGACCAAAAGGAAGTAAGGAGGAAAGGGTTAATTTGGTTTATGCTTTCACATCACTGTTCATCATCAAAGGAAGTCAGGACAGGAACTCAAACAGGGTGGGAATCTGAAGGCAGGAGCTGATGCAGATGACATGGAGGGATGCTGCTTACTGGCTTGCTCCGCATGGCTTGCTCAGTCTGCTTTCTTACAGAACTTAGTACTACCTGCTCAGGAGTGGCCCAACATGCAATGGGTTGGGTCCTCCCCCATAAACTACTGGTGCCCAATGTGCTTCCTATGGCCAGATCTTAGGCCTTTTCTTAATTGCGGTTCCCTTTTCTCAAATGACTTTAACTTGTTGCAGGTTGGTATAAAATTATCCAGCACAGCTAATATTATAATAAAGCTTTAGTGGGCCCGAAAAGCATCATGAGTTGAAATAGGATCCTCTATTGATTCTTGACTGACTCTAGGGAGAAATTTTTAAGAACCTGAAAACATTTCAAATGAAAATTTAGAAATGAATGTCTACTGGTTAGAGATAACAGCTCCGATGACTTATGACCGGTGCTTGTTTAATAGACCTATGAATCTGTATACTAAACCTTTTTGGCATGGATTATGTACATTAAGTTGAGCACAAAACATGCTCACAGCATCGCTTCCCATGTTGTTACTTCTGTCCCACAATGAGTTCAGCTGCATTTGTTCCCGTTCTCCATACCATGCTTAGACAGCAGTCATAGGTGAGGAATCTAATCTACATAATTTTAGTTTACAGTTTGACATTCCGAGATGCAAGAGAAAAGAACAACTTGGATTTGAGCTTCTGGGAGGAGTCTTCAGAAGTCAGAGTACAAGTGAAGCGTGAGACAGCTCTTGTGGATGCCGAAGGTGCAGCAGGATTGCACTGTAGTGGGAACATTTTATAAGCAAACGACCTTATTTGGGGAAATATGAAGTATCAGAATTGCCCATTATGACGTCTCTCATGAAGAGAGCGTGAAAGTAAAGAAACTCTAGCCAGGCTGCACACATGGCTCTGGTAGAGGCCTTGCCCTTCTTCCCCATTCCTTCTCCCTTGCTAAAAACTGTTAGATTACATTCCTAATGCTAGCCACTCCCCGAGGTCTACTCCTTTATTTGGCCACTTCCTCCTCCGGAGGCTGACTACTAAGGTCCTGCTATCCAAGTTCTGAAGTCCAGCAATCAAAACCCTCCTTTGGCTCACCTAATTAACATGCCCAATTGAAATTAAACATCTTGTCTTAACACAGGCTTTCCCCTTTAACCTTTATAAACCACCGTTTTCCTATGTGCCCTGTCTGTCTCCTCTCTATACAGAGGCAGTCCTTTCTTCCCCTCCAGGACAAATTAATATCCCTGCCCCTTCTTCCTTGTTCCTTGTCCACTCTCCCTCCTCCTCGGTCTCATATCTTTGTCCTTTATCCTTCCCCTCTGTTCCTCTGGGGCAAATAAATCTTTGTGCTGAGAATTTGGTCTGGTGGGTCCTGAGCCAATATCATTCCTTTCAGAAAGAGAATACATACATTTTCATACAAACCAGAGATTTCTCAAGTCTAGCAGAGGGTGTTTTTTAAAAAAATGTGTGGTATATCTTTGTGTGTCTCTGTGTGTGTGTGTGTGTGTGTGTGTATCTGTCTGTGTGTGTGTGTGTGTGTGTCTGTGTCTGTGTCTGTGTGTGTGTGTGTGTGTGTGTTGAGGAAATATATGACTGTATAAGGCCGAGAGAGAGCAGGTAATAGGTGCCAGGGAACTGGAGTCGCAGGCCTTTGCCTGACGCCTAGCTTGGGGTAAGAGTGCTTGGGATCTGAGTCCTGTCCCTGCAATTGCAAACAAGTGCTCTTAACTGTTGAGTCATCTCTTGGGCCTGGTCTGGGAGTTCTGTTTGTTTTTTGTGTGTTTGATATTTTTGAGATAGGGTATCCTATAGTCCAGGCTAGCCTGGATCCTCCTGCTTCCAAGTGGTAGACCACAGAAGCCTTTATCTCTGTAGTATCCGGCCTTACTACAGGTTTTTTTTTTTTTTTAACTTAAAATTTTAATTAATCAATAAATCCGTTAAAAGCAATTAGTGTGGTTTTTATCTATAAGTATTGATGTTTCTAAAATTATTTGTAATTTAGAATAGATGTATGCTAGTGTTTCTATTCTTTCTAATATGTTGTCTATAAAACTCAGGCATGGTCCAAACAATGTCCACATACTAAATATCTCCCCAGCTGAAGAACCATCACTGTTTGAATCACCTGACCATCTATGCATAGTTGCAAGTTCCTGGGTACAATATTCTACTTTGTTTTGATAAAAAAACTTTTAAGAGTATTGTTTACTTTGTAAGTGAAAGAAAGTAGTTAGTCAGAAGATATGTGTTTTAAAATACTAGATTTTGGATGTTTCTATGGCAGATCTTTCTAAAAAAAATAAAGGTTTTAAGATCAAATTTTAAAAGATGAGTTTCTGTTTTTATTGTTATATATGACATACACAGCATATGGCTTACAGAAATGCAGCCGAATCTGTTAAACATCCACATTCACCCACACAGCCACACATATTGGTCTACAGTAGAGAATTCCTATACTGGTAGACAGGACAGAGATTTGCACCAAAGTAAAAAGTTTTATGTATAGTTACCATCAGAATAAGATTACACGCTACCAACAAAAACAGCGCTGTTTCCTGATTTAATTGAGCCAGTCTGATTGGATCGGATACACGTTGATGAAATAATTACAAAAATAAACATTTCATTAGTAACCCTGCTCAGAGCCGCCCACCAAGGAGAGGCAAGGATTGTTTAAACGATGGAGGACTACGATGGTTAGATAAAGGTTTTCTAAGGCATGAGTCTTTTGATCTGGGTTTTCCTTACAGAAAGAAAGGCATTCTGGGAGGAGGAGAATGTTTTGAGGCACGGAATATAAATTGCTGGATGATCTAGAGCAGGTAGAACTGGAGATTGGAGTGAGGCAGAAGTGGAACCAGACTCTTAGTAGGCAACGGAAGAGCTTATAAAGTAGTAAAGACACAGGCGAGGGTTCTGGATTTCCTCAAAACAAGTGGGAAAATATCACAGGGTTCTGAGCCATAGAGGGGCGTGATCACATACCGAAAAGATACATACTGATTTTACATCGGCTGTTTAGAGTGGAACACAGTAACCTATATTTGCCCAGTGCTATTGGGAATGGGAAGATGTGGGGTGGGGGTGGGGTTAAAGATATAGTTATTAGCTTCTGGGAATGATTACTCATTGCAGCCTGAAAGAAGAGGTGGACGAACGAAAAGATTCTTGGCTTGTGAGTTAGCCAGCAAGCAGGACCATCTGCCCAACTACAGAGTACCGAAAAGAGACCTAAACCCGCTTTCAGACTTTGGTGTATTAACTAATTTAGAGTTAAGGAATGATTCTATGAAAAGTGTGTAAGACAAAGATTCCAAGGATTAAGTGTGGTGGGAATGAAAGGTTTTGGGGTTCGTTCAGGAGAGAGTTAGGAGTGAGCAGGACAGGAAGAGTTGGAGCCCATCCGTCTGAGCAACTCATTCAAGGGTTGTAGCAGCCATGAAGCAAAAGTGGAGGGAAGAGCAGGGTGGGCTTTCTTGGGGGTTTTATTTTATTTTATTTTATTTTATTTTATTTTATTTTATTTTATTTTATTTTATTTTATTTTATTTTATTTTATTTTATCTTATTTTATTATTATTATTTTTTTGTTTTGTTTTGTTTTTCGAGACAGGGTTTCTCTGTGTAGCCCTGGCTGTCCTGGAACTCACTCTGTAGACCAGGCTGGCCTCAAACTCAGAAATCCGCCTGTCTCTGCCTCCCAAGTGCTGGGATTAAAGGCGTGCGCCACCACTGCCCGGCTCTTGGGGGTTTTATAGTTTTTAATTTTTATATTGTTGTGTGCTTGCTTTCTTCAACTGGTTTTTACATACAGAAAAAAACAGAGATATTTAAAAGCTCACATGATTGTGGCAAGGAAGAAGGTAGTTGATAATATTAAATTTCAAAGATGGTGAAGGCCAGAACACAGAAGGCACCGCCTTCATCGGGAACAGGCTCCATTTCTTTATTGCAATAAAGGGAGAAGACGAGTATAGGAGACAAAACTATTTAATCCAAGTTTGGCTTTGAGGGAGGGAGATAGGGTTTTAAGCAAACATTCAGCTACAGACTGAGTTTCCTATGTTGAAAACAGAGTGTCTTAAGGATAACTTACAGCAACGAAGATGAGAGTATTATGAGGCTGGAAGCTAGTATTTATAGTAATTGGTTTCATATGGGTATAGCCCTGGGCGTTTGGATATTCTTACATTCTTTTTGGTTATTTTGGTTGTGAGCCTGGCCTTTGATGGCTGAGCCATCTCTCTAGCCCTCCTCGCAGTCTTCTTAACAATTGAAAGTTTTTTCCCTTTTCACTTGATAGCCATATTTTTAAATCCTCTCTCAGATGGTCAACTGACGTAGAAGGTTCAGTTGGTTATATCATGTGGTGCAGATTCACCTGGTGTTTTGCTGAGGCAGACCTATGGGCCTGCACGTGATGTTTGGAGAGAATATAAGTGGGACTCAGTGGACAGTGCCTTGGCAATCTTATCTTCTCTGAGAGAGGCACAGCAGAGCACTTCTCCTGTCAGCCCAGATGGTTCTGGTTGCCCCACTGACTCCTGCAGATTCTGTGACGATCAGATAGTTTCTGCTAGATCATGCCACCCCTGGTTATTTGTGTTTAGTGACACACTTTTGAACTGAACTGCTATAGTATCCTGACAGTGGAGATTGGGATTGCTGTAAAGAACTCCTTCTGAACAGGTCCACACCTCCTTGTCCTATTCACCCTCTTTTCTCTCCCACCTGTGGTTGATAGGCTAGAAGGGGGTTGAATCGTTTGAGAACCTTTATTACAGTAGGTTTTGAAAAATATAAACCTACAGTCAATAATATTTATTACCTAAAAATAATATATATGGCAACAATATGTATTTGTAAAGTATTATTCCACTGTGCTGAAAACTGCAGCATAAATTCAATAGATTGATTTCGTGAAGCAAATGTAGTTCTTAATTATCAGTAGGAGGTCAACCTGTTCATAGCATGGAAAGTTAATGATTCCATACACATGTCCAAGAGTGATTCAGTGAAGCAATTCTGAGATCTTTAAGATGCTCATCACTTATGCACCAGCTCAGGGTAACCAATGGCTTCATTCCGCTGAGCTCTCCATGCTCTTTTCTGTCTTTAGAATCAGTATGCTTGTGGTTTTGTTGCTATTGTTTTGTCTGTTTGTTTTCATCTGGAGAACACGCTTAGCTAATTTATTTTTTAATAACACTTAATTTTTTGAGAATTTCATTCATGAGTACTGTAGTTTTCATCATTTCTAATCCTGTTTCTTCTTCCTCCAACTCCCTCTTAATTACTGACATGTTTTAAATTACGATTGTAACACACACAGAGAGAGAGAGAGAGAGAGAGAGAGAGAGAGAGAGAGAGAGAGAGAGAGAAACAGTCTACTTGATTTCCAAAGAGCATTTACTTACATCTGAAAGCATTCCTATAAACCACATTTTGGGTCAACCCTTAAAATCCTGCACTAATTCTCTTCCTAGACCTTTTAGAAGGCTATCTATCTCTGAATAGATTCATCATTACTGGTCAGTGTTCTAACTTAGCAGCCCCCTCCTATTATGTACCTTTAAAAAGAGATGTGTGCTATTTATCTTTTAAAATGCATTACCAATAATTTTAACACTTTATTCAGAAATATCATAATGAAAGATAGTTATAGGGCACATCCATATTAAAGAAGGTAAGCATTTAGAATTTTTCATCAAGAAACATTTATGAAACTGATTACTGCAGACCCTGCCTTGTCTTGCATATGCTAGCTCCTCAGTGTTATAGTGCAAATAACCAGCAGACTTTGCAGGTCAGAACATATATCTGTTGGAGACTTTTCTTGGGCAGTATGAAGTCACTTTGCTGGTATCCACTTAATAGCAGAATAGAAATTCACACCCTTTTGGCAGTGCTCTCCATGACTGATGGGAGGTGGTGGTCAAATATTTGAGCTTTCACACACCTCAGTTGCAGAATGGCTGACTTGTGTTTTGTAGACTCACTCATAATATGTAAAGTGGGAACTTAGTAACAGGCTCTGGCGCTGGTAATTATGCTAGCATGTCATGTAAACTGCCTACATTTTCCATCACTTTCTTACTTTGTCACCAGCATTTCCAGGAGTCATCTCCTATCTAAGCCATTACCACTGAACTCTCTGTTCAGGGTTTGCTGGAGAGGGGACTCAAGTACAGTATTTATCACATTACTGTACGTAATTTATAAAATAACCTTAAAATTTTTTAAGTGCAGTAGAAATAAAAGAGCAAAGGAGACATTGTATTTCTATTTTCATAAACATTTAATCTTATGTCGACTTTGAACATTAGATTCTTAGAAATATCAGAAGTTATATACATATAATATAAATTACAAATGATATATAAGACAATAAAAGTTATGTTTACTACGCTATACCTTTGTTCATGTGATATTCCTTTGCTCAGAACTATGGTCACTGTGCTGTATCATCTACACAACCCATCAAAATTTTTTCTTGAGCATTTATCTGATACTAGATGTTGGTACTAGACATAGAGGAAAATGTGGTCAATAATACTAAACTCTGTTTATAATTATGTCCTTCATAGCATCACCTGTAAGGGTAACATAGTGGTTAATTACCCAGAGTCACTCAATGCCAAGCTGCAGCAAGTGGGGTGGAAAGGAATTCCACGCCCTCCCTGAGCCCATCACAGAGGAGACTGATGTCATCTGGGTACCCAGAATATTCTTTCCTAAGGGGATGATGTACAGATTCTACTCTGAAGCAATGGTTTTCTGGAAAACTGATAGTGACATCAGCAGAGAGCAGCGAGCATAAAAACAAAACAAAACAAACAAACAAAAAAGACCTCCAGGCATCTTGGGAACTGGAGAAGTCACTGTGCCTTGCACGACTAGGACAAAAATCATATGCGTTCGTGCTGTCTCCGTTGAGGAAACTTGCCTTTAGAACTCAGCCAGGGGCATTTCAGTTGAGAAGAAAACAAAAGGTCTTAGACTTTGAAGCAAGCTCTGGGGAACTGTACGGGAAGGCAAGTGCAGATCGTGGCAGTATCTAAGGATTTTGTGTTAAGTTTAAAGCACAGACCCAAATGCTTAGAAATGTCAAAACTATTTTGAAATACGTTGCTTCTACTTGACTAATAATATGAAATTGCCAAGTGCCTAAAGCTCTTACTGGAGAAAGCACAGAGTGAGCAGACAGCCTATAGCAGAGATATGCATTTCAGGGTCAGGTACCCTCATTTGCATTCATACCACCTACATGTGTTTTTCTTCGCACTAACTAAAAGCTTCACTATTAAAGAGAAATGAAACGAACCAAAACCCAATGGGAAATCTATGTTGAGTGTACGATGGTTTCCATATCTTCCAGTCACTGCAAAACTCATTGTTCCAAAACAGTTTGGAGGGTTAGGGTGTGGCTCAGTTGTAGTGTGATTCTCTGGCTTGCTACAGGCCTCAAATTTAATACACAACGGTAGAAGACTTTTAATCTAGTAACATGCTGCTCTGTCAATGGATAGCATTCAAAGATAAGATCTTGTCAGCATGCAGACACCAGGATTATAGTATTGTCTGGCCAAACTATAGACAGGCCCTTAGTACACACCTTTAATCCCTAACAGTGACAATAAGGTTAGTTTGAAGAAGGAAGCAGCCATGTTTGAAGGTGTCATCTAATTGAGGGGCAGACAAAATGACAAATCAAAGAAAGACTTGACAGAATGAGTCAGAGATAGGATGTACCCTGCTCTCACGAGAACAGCAGAGGAAAAGAGGCTACCTTAGAGCAATGGGAGAGAAAAAAGTGGTGGTGTGGTGTGTGGTGAACATGTATGGCAGTTTGTACTGGGACAGTTTTACAGAGACAGGTGACAGAGAGAACAAGCTAGGCACAAAACAAGCCAGAGAATGAGAAGGAACCAGAAGGTTAGAATGTATTGCCAAAGTTAGTATGAGGCCAGGCAGAGTAATTCAATCAAACACTGGATTGAATCAGTCAGCGTGGAAGATTAGATTGTACAGGGGTTAGAAGCTTCCAGGCCTAGGCCTAAGGATAGTTAGAACAGAGAAATAATGCTCTGGGCTCAGCCCAGGCCATGTACTCACGCAGCTTAGGTCCACTCCTCATTTATCACTCCATCTGAGGAAATGAATGCCACATGTACAACACAACAGAAACCGAAAGCTGAGAGAGAGAGAGAACACTTGAGGTATCATGGTTTTGCCTCTATTCATGAATCACAATGCTATGATTCTGTCCAAGTGAGGACAGGAGGTTTAGCAAAGCAGTGAATTTCTGTAGCGCAATTTAACACTTTGGCTCAGAACCATCAATCACTCCTCTGGTCTCTGCTGATTCCTTTCTCCTTCTCCTCCATATTCCTCTTTGGTTTGTCTGATATTTGCTTTTTTTTCTTGTTATTTGTTGTTCTTGAGCCAACTATACACACACATACCTACATGTGTGCCTCTGAACAAACTATACACATATATGCCTATATACGTGTATCTGAGCCAACTATACACACACATACCTCAGACATATATATGTATCTGTATATCATTTATCTATCTATCATCTATCTATTTATCTACCTATCATCTATCATCTATTATATACCTACCTGTCTTCTATCATTTATTATCTATCTTCTATATCTATCTATCTATCTATCTATCTATCTATCTATCTATCTATCTATCTGTCTATCTATCCATCTATGCTTGTATTTGGACATCTCAAGAGTCACCAAAATCTGCCTTATATGAGAACACAGATAGAAAACTTGTGCAAGCTTCACTTTCTGAGTTTAGTCCCTCCATCACACAGTGAAAGAAGAAAATGATTCAGAAAGTTTCCTGCTGATGTTCACAGTGCACTATGGCCTGCAGACACCTGTACTCACAAATACACATCACACACACAAACACACACACACAGAGACCTACACAATGCTAGTGCATACACTAATAAATAAACATTTAAAATAATACAATCTTGTAATTTATAATAACTGATCATAATTGATAACAGAATAGATTTTGTGTTTGCTCTTTGCTTCTATGCAAATGATTTGTTTTCATCAATTCATATTATATAGAATACTGGCAAAAACTGTATAAGTTGAATTTAAATAAATTTGCATCAGTAGTTCCTCAGATGGCATGGTCACATTGGTATTGCACTAGATACCCTATTTTATTATTTCATTTTATTTTGTTCTATCGCTTTCCCAATCCAAAGAATTCAAAGTCCTGGCACTGTACGCAGACATAGACGTGTGTTAGGAGAAATCTAGTTGGACAGATTCCTAAGGTTTTCCAAATGATTCGTGGGTGACAGTATTGGGAAGCCAGATTATGAAACTTTTTTCACTCCCTAAAACTGACTATAATATTTAACTGCTGTGAAACGAAACCATAAATTATAATCTAAATGGTAAAGGAAGAAAAGCTGTCAAAACACAGGAAAAATTGTTAAAAATGTAAGTGGATGTGTCTGACTTAGCTCAATTTAGACCTCTTAAGACTTCTTTACTTTTAGAAAAGAAAAAGACCTTGAATTTTAAAGTCTAAATAGACCGAAAGAAAATAAATTAGACATTACTTTAACCAGTATCTCAGTCACCAACTTCAGCAATGTCTCCACCATTAGTTGTTTTGATTATTCATCCAAAACCCTTAATTAAATTCTATGTAATTTTGAAAGGAAGAAATAAATTTTCCAGGAAGAATAAATTTCATAAGAAGAAAATAAACTGATGGAGGTTAAATAAATACTTTATTAGAAAACTGCAATTAACAGTGATAATAGCAAGACATAAAGCAAATTGTGAGAATAAAGTGAATATTCTTCCTGCTAGGTTATAAAAATGTTTTTAAGGGCACATTAATACCATTCTCCCTCCTAATGCATGTTTGGGCATCAGCCCAGGTACCATTTCTAAAAGCAGCAAGCACTTAGCAAGACCTCCTGCAAAACTACATCAGGAGCATTGCTGGAGGGGAGCTGTGCATTCCAGTGGAAGCAACTGGCAGCTTGTAACCTCTAGGGCTACTTGTACATCAGAGCAAGGAGGATGCTTACTACACTGCTCCAGAAAATTCATTTCACATCAAAGAGCTGCATTTGCAATTCAAAAGTTTGAGTTGAACTTTTGGGCTAATATCCGCTTATCAGTGAGTACATACCATGTTCCTTCTTTTGTGACTGAGTTACCTTGCTCAGGATGATATTTTCAAGTTCCATCCATTTGCCTGCAAATTTCATTAAGTCATTGTTTTTAATAGCT
>CM052716.1:33634848-33646177 GCA_028551405.1 Uromys caudimaculatus | reverse complement strand
ATATATATATATAGACACATACACACACACACACACACACACACACACACACACACACACACACACATATATATATCCCTGATATATAATTGTGGTAAGTAATCAAAGTTCATTTATTATCAGTCTATAAGTGTATTAGATATCTGTCACAAAACACAAGTAGTTGTTTCATTTATGGCTGTGGGTGGGTCACTGATTCTGTTGCAGAAACTTAGGCAGTTTATTTATGGATCTGCACCATAGTCTGTGTTTTATTTCTATTTGAGTAAAGGTACTTTCCCCTAGAATGTGCATGCATACCATGTTACCTTTTTATGTACAGGTGTTATCATATGGCTCATTTTACATAAAGAAAAGAAATGCTTTGTAGTCCCAATCAGGAAAGAGATGTTGAGCATGGAGACAAAGGATGAGTTTACCCGTCTACCTTTCCCCACTGCTGTCTTCTTGTCACCTAAACCCATAACTAGTTCATATTGCATATGTAAAATAAGAAACAAATCTAGAAATGATATTTGGTAGTTTGGGGGTTCATGTCAAATAACTTGCAGTTTTTGTTTTCCTACTTCCTGTTAAAATATGTATAAAGATAAAAGACAGTTTACATTGCCATCAATACCTAGGACAGTTGATAGATACCTATCCCATTGCTAGACTCTGATGGTATCTACTGCCTGCAGGTGGTACAACCACAGGAAGTCTCCGAAGTTGGACCATCCCACCTTCTTGAAATGAGATAAGAACCAAGATGTGCCAAAGCTGGCTCATAGAAGTTTGAAACAGTCAAATACCAAATGGACAGAAGTTATGAAGTATGGATATTAAACTGATTGAAATTTGAAATTGGCTGAGGAGGGAGCACAGGCACGGAGATCATCAGAGGCTCCAGATCTGCACTGGGACCAGGCAGCTTGTGGCGCATTAAGAACCCACTATGCATACCAGCCTCCCTTCCCTACCTTATGCTAAGCAGAATGAATGCTAAACTTCTGATAGTCAGCTACCGCCTTTAAGGAAGCAGGAACCAATGGTGTATTTTCTGTCTGGTTTTATTTATTTATTTGTTTGAGACAAGGTCCTACGCTATAGTCTGGCCTGGCCTGAAATTGAAGCAATCCTCTTGCCTCAAGCTCACTGTGCATGAAAACATTTTTAAAAATCAATTCAAGGAAGTTATTAATTTAGAAACAAAGCAATTAAGTCTAGCACTGATAATTCATTCTTGTTTTAAATGGTTATATTGATACTACTATAGTAAAAATAGTTGTACTATAGAATATTTTGGAGCTGTGTTACAACTTTAAAATTATTTAATTACCAAATTGTTATTTATGTTATTTATTGTATTTCTTGAGGATTTCATACCCAAGTACTATGAATGTTGATCATACCTACCACTCACTTTTCCCACTCCTGTTTCTCCTGGGTTCATCCCCAAATTCTCTTCTTAATTCATGTCCTTTTCTTATATGTGTGTATATACATATACATATGTATATATAAATATATATATGGGTATATATATATACACACGCACATACATATATGTGTGTGTACACATAGATATATAGCATACAGGTTATATATACCTATATATAATATTTTATATATTATATATTTTGTATATAATATATATAGTATACAAAATATGTAGTGTGCACTGGCTGGTTTTGTCTGTCAACTTGACACAGGCTGGAGTTATCACAGAGAAAGGAGCCTCCCTTGAGGAAATGCCTACATGAGATCCAGCTGTAAGGCATTTTCTCAATTAGTGATCAAAGGTGGGAGGGCCCATTGTGAGTGGAGCCATTCCTGGGCTGGTAGTCTTGGATTCTATAAGAAAACAAGCTGAGCAAGCCAAGAGAAGCAAGCCAGTAACATCCCTCCATGGCCTCTGCATCAGTTCTTGCTTCCTAACCTGCTTGAGTTCCAGTCCTGACTTCCTTGGGTAATGAACAGCAATGTGGAAGTGTAAGCTGAATAAACCCTTTCCTCCCCAAATTGCTTCTGGTCATGATGTTTTGTGCAGGAATAGAAACTGTGACTAAGACATGGTATATTTTTATAGTATAAAATATATAATAGTACATAATATATAATTAATAGCATATAATATATAAATATATTCTATTAAGTTAAATTAGCATTGCTCATATGAACCTGGGTGTAGAGCTGACCACTGGAGCATGAGTAACTTACCAGTGGCCACGTCCCTGAAGAAAACTGGTTCTCCCTGTTGCAGCATCAGCCACCTCCCTGTAGCTCTTTAACAACTAACTAGTAACACCTTTTGAGCCATTCACCTATTCATGGTAGAATGGTTTGATCTTACTTTCTTGAACAGGTCTTATGCAAACAACATTTATGAGCCCTACATTGGCCTTTTCCCACCCTACCCTGGTCTATTCTTAAACTCTACCCTGTGAATTCCAGAAATCAGAGGTAAAGAAACAGAGGAGGGGCACCTAGGAGGGCAGAGGATGTCAGTGAGATGTGGGCTGGTATAACACAGTTAAAAATTTTGAGGTCCTCAAGGTTTAAGGACCCCAATGGGGTGCAGTTATGCCCCAACTTGAACAAAGTCACATGAGCTACTTATTTAGATAATGATGCCTTGACTGCTAGAAAGCAGCCATGATGCTTACTGCAGCCTGTCTCATGATGCTGAAATGGACTCCTTGTGTCTATTCAGCCATACTTCTCAATTCTCCAAACCAGACAAAGCTTTAATAAATTCTTGTATTTCAAGCTATTTCTCCCATGAAGATCGTGCTCACTTTCTCTCATCATCTTGATCATCTTGATCCTATTTTCCTCAGCTGGATAGTCCAACCTTGTCTGTTCCATAGTCTCTGAGTAATTAGTTACCTTCAATGTGGTATGTCTTCATTCTG
Organism: Uromys caudimaculatus; assembly: GCA_028551405.1. Taxonomy (NCBI): domain Eukaryota; kingdom Metazoa; phylum Chordata; class Mammalia; order Rodentia; family Muridae; genus Uromys; species Uromys caudimaculatus. The sequence goes on along the minus strand of CM052716.1, from coordinate 33,643,283 downwards.
TGAAGTCAAAAAGTGTTTATACTGATGTGGTGGTTTAAATATGCTTGACCCAGGCAGTGGCACTATCAGGAGATCTGACCTTGTTGAAGGAAGGGTGTCACTGTGGGAATGGGCTTTGAAACTCTCCTCCTAGCCACGTGGGAGCCAGTCTTCTCTTGTCTGCCTTTGGATCAAGATGTAGAATGTTCAGCTCCTCCAGTCCCATGTTTGCCTAGATGCTGCCATATTCCTACCTGGATGATAATGGATTAAGTTTCTGAACCTGTAAGCCAGTCCCAATTAAATGAGGACCTTTTTAAAGAGTTGCCTTGGTCATGGTGTCTCTTCACAGCAATGGAAACCCTAACTAAGACAACTGATGTGTGTATTTTTACATTCCCTTCATGCTGCAGCATTACTAATCTTCTTACCATTTCTGTTTAATCTCATTCGGGAGGGGTTATTTTTGTTTCCTTTGTCTTGCTGTTTTGTGATTGACAGGGCAGTTTGGTGAGTTTTTCCCCTGACATTTATTTTTGAAGAATACTTGTGTCGTCACTTTCATGATCAGCTTTGCATTACCTTCTCCATGTGGCCTAAAGGTCATCACTAGTAAGTTCATTTTAACCTCATAGCACTAGAGTGTCATTCTACATGGAGATGTATTTTTCCACATAGAACCTTGGCAGATACAAAGGTCCTCTCTATCTTCTTTTGACATTGAGTAATTTTCAAAAGTAAACTGTCCATCAAGGGGTGTTGACACTTGAGCATCCCTGCTCTATGTAGGTCTCTCAGTTTCTACCATGTGAAATTCATCCTACATCCCCTGTCTCCCCCAGAAAACATTTGAGTTCTGACATCACCACCAGAAAAAATACATCATGCCACAGTGGCAGGTTCCACTCATAAGCCTAACCTTTGTTTTCCAGTTTCTATTTTACTTCAGCTCTTACAGAGCATCCTTTCTTTGTTGAAAACTTAGCTACAGGTTTTTAAATATTTCACTCATTTTATCTAATGTCTGTTGCTAATAATGCTTCTAGTTATCTTGATGGAAATGGGAGTCGCATTTTTACATCGTTATATCCCTAAATGATTATTTGAAAAATAATTTCTTCATCTGATGGTAATAACAGTGTGTAGTGGAGTTTACTTTGGAAGAATTGGGTGCTGTTTTCCATACTCCTGATGCAATTTTAAAAAATGGGTATTACCTGAAATTTGATACCATGCATTAGATTTTAATTCATAGACTTCCTTGTAAATGTAATAAGGAGATAAAAATTTCATTTAAAGGGAAATATTCCAAGAATGTCACCAAATGTTAAAGAGTAATAAAGTATACCTAAAGAATATACTTTGGGACCTGGGAGTGCTAGCATACACCTGTAATCCCAGGTGAAGGCAGGAGGATCAGGAGTCCAAGGTCATTTTTAGCTATTCTGAGGCTAGCTTGAGCTACATAGTACTGTCTGAACACACACACACACACACACACACACACATTGGAGAAAATATGCTAATAATTTTCAAAATATAAGAACTAGTTCATTAATTCATACCCCAGCTAAAAACCAAGCTTTAAAGATAATGAAAAAAAAGAACAATGTACTACTCTCATACTGATACATAATAGGTACATTTAAGTCTAACTTCACAAACATAAATCAGACATGGTAGTGACCACCTGCAATTCCAGCATTGAGAAGAAGAAAGGGAAGGATCAAAAGTTTAAGGGTCACCTAGACTGCACAGCAAACAAAGGTTCACAAATATTTGTGATGTATCTAATGCATTCGAAACACTGATCTGAAGGTACTAACACCTCACAGCTGCTTTCAGTGGTATTACTTGCTTGAGAAAATAGTTTTAAAATAGTATATTAAAAGCAAAAAGAAATCCCAGGCAAGTACAGGACTAATAGGATATATAAAGAACCCAATAATATATTGAATGAAGATTTTAACAGGGTGCATCTTCTCAGACTATGAAAGATAAATGGGGTGTGATGTGTAAACTGACAGGGAGGACATTGTAGACAGTGAGGCTTCTAACATGTTGAAATACAGCTTAATGGAAATGAGGCTCGCTTGATCTGTATTGAACAAAACATGTTAATATTGGTTCACAGAATTACAGCTAGAGGATATTGCAATATGAATCCTCACAGGCGGCTTTGATTCTTGTATTCATTAAGAAAAGAATTGATTAGAAAACTGAAGCTGTTTCCCACAGAAAAAGAGCAGCAAATTAGAAAATAAAAATATAAATACTGAAGTTTGGGAGTCTCTAATCGAAAGTTAGACATGCTTCATGTCATTCAGTGGCCATCTGCTGAGTACTGTTTGAATCTCAAATTCTTCTTTTTCTTCTTCTTCTTCTTCTTCTTCCTCCTCCTCCTCCTCCTCCTCCTCCTCCTCCTCCTCCTCCTCCTCCTCCTCCACCTCCTCCTCCTCCTCCTCCACCACCTCCTCCTCCTCCTCCTCCTCCTTGCCCTCCTCCTTCCCCTCCTCCTCCTCCTTTAACATTGTGTGCCTAGTGTGGTAGTTTTATACCATAAGTCCATTGCCATCAATCAGTACCACATTCTAGCTTCACCACATACAATTTCTCTGACCCCAGAGAAACAAATTCATCTTTAAACACCCACTCCATTCATCTGGAGAAGAATGTGGCACATGTCTTGAATCCCAGCACTCGGGAGGGAGAGGCATCCTTGTCTACAAAGTGAGTTCCAGAACTGTCATGAACCCTGTCTCAAAAAAAAAAAAAAAAAAGAACTAAAAGAGATAACGATAACACCTGCTTTTATGGTCCTTACAAAGATTGTGTTAGAGCATGTAAAATGTTTAGAAAAGTGAGTGGGATTTAGTAGAAATTAAATAGTTCTGTAATTGTATGTGGCTAGCAAGCCCTGATTTTATCCTCTCTTTCTTCTATAAAATAAATGTTCAGCACTCATTGGGAAGAGGAAGTCTAAATTGGAATGCAACAAGATTGTGCACCAACAATTTGTGCTTGGAGATGGGGGGTAGACCTGGGTCTGTAGCAGTGACAGAGAGAGCAACAGCAGCATCCCTAGTTTCCAGAGAAGGGTCTGGGGTCAATGGTACTGAAGGCAGTGGCCCCCAGGTGGTGCCCATTGCAACAGGAGACTGTAGGTACAGAATGGAGAACTTATGCTACCAGCTATTGTGTGGAGGTGTGGCTGGTGGACCAGATCTTCTGATTGAGAGAACAAACAGTAGTTACTTGCCTTTGCTCTCCAAGCATTTCCCGGTAGAGGGAATTGTCACTGATCATTCTTTGTTGGTCACATCTGCTAAATGAAACCCTGCTGACATTTTATAGGAACTCCTTGTACCAGGACTTTATGATAATTGTAGAAAAGAATTTGATGAAGAGGTACACATACTCATAAAACGTCAGAGTTAATATTAATGGGAGATTAGTTTGACATTACTAGTTATTACTTCAGATGCAGTTGGACCTGTGCAAGCATCAGGATTTGGGCAATGTACCAATCAGCACAACTCAGAACTACTAAAACTTTAAAATAGGATGAATTTTATTTCATCCAGAAAAAAAAGGGGGTGTCAAAAGGTCTTAAAAATACAACCATGTTCTTGACTCTGGCTACATAAGATTGGATTGCTTTATCTAGAATATCTCTATGAGAATGGGCAGGGGGACAAAAATATCTTAGGAATTCAGAATCTTGGGTCATGCTTCAAAGGCAGAGACATTTGCTATATGGAGCCTTACCCACATTCATACCAGTTCCTGTTCTCTGCCAGTCTGAATCATCACAGTGCCAAACAGTGCAAACCACTGCTTGTGCTCCATATTTGTCAGATACAAGCTGCTCTGGAGTCTTTTTATCCCTTTGAGGAGAGAAACTAACCCGTCATGTGAGGATTACTGTGGTTTGATTCATGCTTGGCAGATCCCCTGACTTGATAACATGACATGTTGAATCAGATGTGGAAGGCTTAGCTTTTCAGTTAAAGGGGAAGCGATTCACAGCTGAGCTGTTTGCTTCCAGACTTGTCAGACGCAGTGAGCCACTCAAGCAGACAGCTTCCAGCAGAATCCTCCAAGCAGGTGGGTCCAGGTTGTGGCGTGATAGGCTCAGGCAAGTAGCACCTGGGCTTCCAGGGATCCCGGCTTACCGCTGCAGGTGAATTCTTACAGCATTGTAATTACGATCAATAGCAGCTAGGGAAACACTGTTTACTTAATTATTTGACCCTTTAATCATTGAAAGCACAGGATATCAAGGAGGCTTCCTTTCATCATTTCAGTATGAGAATAGTGAAGTAGGAAAACTGTTACCTTGACATGTCACTGTTACTATGTTTAGAAAAATAAGAGGTTTTTTTTGGGGGGGGGTGGTGGTGGCAGGGGTTGCTTTCGTTTTTGAGACATGGTTTCTCTGTGGAGTCCTGGCTGTCCTACAACTCCCTCTGTAGCCCAGGTTGGCCTTGAACTCACAGAGATCTACCTGTGTCAGTCTCCTGAGTGCTGGGATTAAAGGGACCACCACTGCCCTGCAAAATAAGTTATTTTTAAATAAGCACATCTTGTTAAAGAAAATCAAGATGCCAGACAGTATACATTGTACATGAACCAATGCATTTAGTGTAATTATGTGCAAGTTATAGCCAGAGGTTTATGAAACATAAAGTTTCATATAAACCTATTTTATTTCAGAAAACATCATCCAAAATGCAGAGACCTTTTAAAAGAAAATTTCTGTTTGCTGATACATGCAATTTCTTGTCATTAAAGTGGTGAAGATAGGAACATCATTTTTGGAATTAATACTAAGGTTAACTCGTCTGCCAAGGTAGTTGGATGGTCTTCTGTTCAGTAATCCTAAGCAACTGAAGTTAGCCCTAGGACGTTATGCCGACAGCCATAGTTCAGAATGAAAATGCATGCTGACAACTTCATTAATGCTGAGATACCAAAAGAAAACATGTATTAAAGCTTAGACTTTACTACACTATAGTTCTAAGTGAAAATAAAATATCATTAGCACAGATCTCTATTGCATTATGTAAACACTCTGTTAGTTTTAAGCACTGGTTGGACATATACAGTTCTAGCTATATAAATATACATCTTGGGGCAAATAGCTTTTGATCTAATTTTGTGCAAAAAAAAAGCTTCAGATTTAAAAATATAAATGATTTTTTTCCACATGCTCAAATTGTTTTGACAAACAATAGGTGAAAGGTAAGTTGAAAGGCATTGGTAATTTCCTTTCTTGGTTCTTCTTTCTTTACTGAGTTACTGTTGTGTACAGACATTGTTTCTAATTACTGAGATATCACATGTCAGTATAGCATATGAATAAAAGAAACATACATGTGGCATACCCACATGTGAAGCACCTCAGCAGGAAACCAGTGTTTTGGGAAGCCATGGTGAGGCTCCTAAGAAATATGAGGTGACACCCATTTCATCAGTGCAGTCACAGGGACACTGCTTGTGGCAGTACCACCTTGGCTGTTTTAAATTTAGCTTACAAAAGAGAGGAGAGATAGCTTTCACACTTTGATGTGTGACTCACCCCTCCCCCCTGCCACAAAGGAATAAAAAAAAAAAAACCACTTAAATATATACTCAAATATGTAGGCTAAATAGCCTAAGTGCTTCTCAAGTATAATGGGAAAAGGTCCAAACGAATTACAAATGTGTATACTGATCTCCACATGTGGCTGGGTTAGGCACAGAACAACAAGATCTTGCTAGCTGTGTTACTTTTTATTTGTTCTGTTTTAATTGGAAATACATAAGATACCGGGAGGCTGACCTAAACTTTTGTAACGAAGTATTTGACTTGATGGGGAAATGCAACTTCCTTCTCTCTTCCCAACATTCTATTAAATTCTTTGTTCTGCCTGAAAGCATGTGAAGCTGTGCTGTGCGTTTGAGCCAGCTCCCTGCCCAAGCATATTGATTTTGCAGAAGTCTTGTGACATGCTCTCACACTGTTTCATTGAAGAATCCCTATTAATCATTTAAAGCAGTGATTCTCAACCTTCATCCTGCTGCTGTGACCCTTTAATGCAGTTCTTCATGTTGTGGTAACATCCAACCATAAAATTATTTTTGTTGCTAGTTCATACTTGTAATTTTGCTACTGTTATGAACCATATGTAAATATCTGGTTTCCTATGGTCTTAGGTGAATCCTGTGTTAGTGTCATTTGACCCCCAAAGAAGTCAATACCCACAGATTGAGAATCACCAATTTAAAACCAATTTAAAGAGCTTGGGTTCTGAGCCCTATTGCACTCCCAGTATTTTGAGCTGTTTCTCCCACTCACCCAGCTTGTTGTATTTTTTCCCCATAACACTTCAAGCCTACTCCCAACATTGAGCCATTTCCTTCCTGCCTGTCCTAGTTAGGGTTTTATTGCTGTGAAAAGATACCTTGACCAGGGCAACTCTTATACATAAAACATTTCATTGGAGTTGGCTTACAGTTTCAGAGGTTCATCATGGCAGGAATCATGGCAGTGTGCAGGCAAACATGGTGCTGAAGGAGCCAAGAGTCTACATTTTGATCCTAAGACAGCCCGGAGGAGACTGTCATCTGCAGTGGGTGGAGCCTGAGCATAGGAAGGGACCTCAAAGCCCAACCTACAGTGACACACTTTCTCCAACAAGGCCACACCTCCTAACAATACCACTTCCCATGGGCCAAGCATATTCAAACCACCACATTGCCTATGCATGCCTCATGAAGGTTTGTCTCTAGGTTACCTTTGCTCTCAGATCACTACTACAAAAGTATCAGCTTGCACTTTCTTATTCACATGACATAACAGCTCCTTTTCCTCTTCTCTCCCTTCCCTGCTTCCTTCTCCAATCTCCATCTCTTTTCTGCTCCCATTCTTCATGGTGCTGGATTGAGCCCAGAGTCTTGTATGTGTGAGGCAAACTTTCTGCCTCCTAAGCTGTATCTCCAGCCTACTAAACCCTCATTTTTATTATTACATTTATTTCTCTCTGTGTGTGTATGTATGTGCATGTGTCTGTATCTGTACGTGTGGGGGCACCCATGAATACATATGTTCTGTGAGTTTATGTGGGGAGTATGCACATGCCACAGTGCACATGTAGAAGTCAGAGAGCAACTTAAGGGAGTCAGCTTTCTCTATCCAACCATTTAGGTCCTAGTATCAAACTCAGATCATCCAACTTAGTGGCAAGTGCATTTATCTACTGACCCATTTCACAGGCCCTGAAACTTTCTGGTTGTTTTTAAGCATATTTTAAAATCTTGAAGAATAGAAGCAATATTCTATTTATTTTCTATTTTCTCTATTTCTTTAAACAGCACAGAAACCATGAATGGGTATTTTATTTCTTTCAGCTCCAATAGATCTAGAATAAACGAGGTTTTTGATTACTTGCTTGCTTCTGTTCAGCTCTGTAAGTCCTCGAACTTGCTCTGTAAACCAGCATGTCTTTGAACTCACAGAGATCCACCTGCTTCTGCCTCCAGAGTACTGGCTTTAGAGGTATTTACCACTACTGCCTGGCTTTCTTTTTTTAATGTTTATGTTCTTTTAAGGGCAAAGAGAAACAAAACAGAGAAATAACCAGTATAAACTTAGCCTTGTCTTTAATTTATGATGACCACGGTCTCCTAAATTACTGGACTTACTTTTTAAAATGTTTTAAAATGTATATGAATGCAGAAGGGGGTAAAGGCTCAGTGGGGAAGAGCACTAATTGTGACAGTCTGATGCCTGGGACCTACACAGAACAGTATTTGGCATCTGCCCTCGTAAGTGACCCCATCTCAGGTATTTGTTGTGTCATCATGAACAGAATGACAGAAAGAAGAGTGTTGAAACTGTTTGACTCTGTTGTCTGTTCCATGAGGTTGTATGAATCTAGGAGTCCAACACAAGTTTCTCCTCACTGTGAGGCTATCATAAGATCATCTAAGAATCAAGGGAAACTGAGCATTTTCATAAGGTTAAACTCAAGGCTGGCTTTACACTTAGAGATAGCCTGGAGCTTTTGGTTTTGATGTGAGAGTGTGTTTCCTCTATCTTCACGTCTGTGCTGTATGTCTTAGATACACCTCCTGTCCTTGGACGTTTGTCCCTTCTTCCTTTAAACATGGCCCCACCTGTCTTAGGTCCTTTTATTTTACAGCGATGCTGGACACACTTGCAAAGTGTTCTCTCTGACTTCCTAGATTTTACACTGAAGTTATTTCTCACAAATCCTATTCAGACCTTATAAAGCACCGTTTATGTAGTAAAGTCCCATACTCAAGAGCCAGAAAGGTCACCTATTGCCACTTCCATAAGGGTGACATCCAGCAGAGTTCGGATGACAAAATTTAACATGTTTAGAATATCAATGTGGAATCAGCGCCGGGATCGCAAGAGCCAGGAGTGGGCCAAAGACACGCCCCACAGC
>CM052716.1:33611655-33634348 GCA_028551405.1 Uromys caudimaculatus | reverse complement strand
GGTGGGTGGGTAGGTGGGAGGAGGAATTCCCCCACAGAGGCGGGGAGGGGGAGGGGACACGGGGTTTCCAAAGAAAAGGGGAATCATCGGAAATGTAAATAAAGTATCAAAAATAAAGAAAAAAAAAGAATATCAATGTGATAATCAGTAATGATGTAATTATATTATTATCTCAAAACTAAAAGAAATAAAACACACAGAAAATTACTTAATCTATATAAGACTCAATGAACATAACTTATGCCACTGACTTTCACGTTGTTATCATTAAAATAATGCTAGAAAATTATAACTTCTAATAAAATGATTAAGATCAAAAAATAATTGATCTCATAAAGAAAGATCTCAAAATTTCCCTATAAATCCCATGTCTCTTTTTTATTGGTTATTTTATTTATTTACATTTCAAATATTATCCCCCCTTCCTGGTTTCCCCTCTGCAAGCCCCCTATCCCATCTCCATCCTTCCTGCTTCTATGAGGGTGCTCCCCCACCCAGGACACAATGAGGATGACATTAGCTGAAATACCCAACAAAGGGGAAAGCTGAAGTCTTAAGAAAGAATCTTTGGCCTTGGGGATACCATTGGCTCCTCAAGGTCTTTAGTTTCTTACCTGTCTCTGTAGATCTTGAGACTTTTCAGGCTCTATAATCACACATCATGTGATGCTTTGTTTTAAAAAAAACTATTTATTTATAAAGATATTTATGTCAATGAAAATGCATATATAATAATATGTAATTTTATATATACACACCTCCTATTGGTCCTGTTTCTCTGCAAATATCTGAGCAGTTGTTCCTGCATTGGGCTATTTAAAAGCAGTTTCTTGTCAGGTTCTTAAAAATCGCAACATGCTGGGGCTGGAGAGACAGCATAGAGTCAAAAATACTCACTGCTCTAGGAGATTATGTGAGTTCAGTTCTCAGTACCCACACGTGCCCATTTCAACCACCTATAACTTCAGCACCGAAGGATCAGAATGTCTTCAGGGATCCAAGGGCAACTGCGTTCATATGCACACCCTTTCACACAGACACACGTGTATAAACAATTAAAAATAATAAAATAGGCTCCGGGGCCACACTGGGGGCCGCGGGCTAGCACTGATGCGGGCCCGCCATCCTCAGGACGTGTCCCTCGTGATCTGGTGCCACAAGACTACCATCTTTACAGACGCCAAGGAGTCGAGCACCATGTTCAAACTGAAGCGCATCGTTGAGGGCCTCCTGAAGCGGCCGCCAGAGGAGCAGCGGCTGTACAAGGATGACCAGCTCCTTGATGATGGAAAAACTCTAGGCAAGTGTGGCTTCACTAATCAGACAGCACGACCACAGACCCCACCCACAGTGGGCCTGGCCTTCCGAGCAGATGACACCTTCGAAGCTGAGTGCATCGAGCCCTTCTCCAGCCCTCCAGAGCTTCCAGATGTGATGAGGCCACAGGATTCTGAAGGCAGTGCCAATGAACAAGCTATGCAGTGAGGGCCCCAGGCCTACCCCCTAGAGACCCATTCCCTCAATTCAAAAAAAAGATCTGGCTGTCAAAATAATAATAATAATAATAATAATAATAATAATAATAATAATTACAACCTGCTGCCAAGATGTGACACCTCATGCCTGTACTCCTAGCACTTGGGAAGCTGAGGCAGAAGGATTATGATTTGAGGCCAGCTCGTACTACAGAGTGAGACCCTGTCTCCAAAAGCAAACAGAACCAACAGCCAAGCTAAATAATCCGGACCTAAGACTTCTATGCAAAAATTAATAAGTTATAATAAAATATGAAAAAGACATAGAGAAAAACGAATCAAAGAGCTAAAGAATAGAGAGAAAACTTAATAGTTGGACACTTTCAAAAGTAAGATATACTTTCAGGAACACATGAGAGACCCTCAAACAATCTACCGGAAAATTGTATGACATCATGAATCACAACATTACGTCACTTACACAAAAGAAAAGAAAAAAAATACTTGTCCAACATTGCACAGCATCCAGGGGATAAACAGAGAGCCATGAGTGAATACTGTATATTATTCAAACCTCAGAAGACACAATGACAGTGTGAACGTGATATGTCCTTGGAAACTAAGGCATCGTGAGTTGTCTTAGAGCTCACGCGCTTCCTTCCCACCGCACTGCGGTTTGACGTGACCCTGGTCTCGAGCATTATCTCTTAAGTGGCGTTCTATGCACATTTTTAAGTATTCTATAACTAGAGAGGGTGAAAAGAGCACAGCATCAGTGTGTGGTTTTCTTCATCTCCCCGTGGTGCTGACCTTTGCAGGGACACCCCTCTCCACGCAGCACATTATTCTTCCTTCTGCCGTTTTCTCTCAGGACGGTGAGCTAAGCAATGGTCCCATAATACGAGGTTTTTGTTTTAAATAGTGTCCGGTACATAATCAAAGGCAGCACTTTTTATGGCTGAATAAATGGCAAAAAAATAAAAGTGTGTGTGAAAAGCCGGCTTTCGAGGGTCTATTGGGAAGATCCGCATTACAGCATACGTTTTGAGCAAAATCATAAATTTTTCTAAATGTTCTACCTTTTCTCTAAGATTTTAAATGATTTTATATTATGATGATCGTAAAGGGTTTACAAATATACCCAAAGCAATAGACTTTCTTCTGTCAAAGGCAGATAAGGAGCATCGTGAGGTCCCTTCTTTGCTCTGGAGCAGTGGGTTCTCAACGTTCCTAATGCTGCAGCCCTTCTTCATGTTGTGGTGACCCCGAACCATAAAATTATTTTCATTATTATTGTAGTTTTACTAGTATTATGAATTGTAAAGATATGAGTTTTCACTGGTCTTAGATGACCTCCCATGAAAGGGTTGCGACCCACAGGTTGAGAACCATTGTTCAGGATCAGGGCTTCCTATTGATTTCTAGTTTCCTTTTTTCTTTTCCTTTTCCTCTTCCTTTTCCTTTTCCTTTTATTAAAAACAGGCTCTTGCCACATAACACAGGCTGGCTTCCAGCTGACTGTCCTCCTGTCTCGGTCTTCTGAACTCTAGGATTATAGCTGTATCTCACAAAACTACGGATCTTATTAGCTTTTAAATGTAGAAATTTCGCACCAGTGCAATCCTTTAGTAATATTCTCAGCAATTACAATGCCAACCATTTACCAAAGGAGTCATGAACTTCCATGGTTCTTCAAGAGAGCAGGAAGCTGAAGAAAGCTCAGGAGACTACCCTGTGTCTCACTAAAGTACACAGTCTGACCCCAAAGTCCTTGTCTTTCTGCGGAGCTTCTGAGAGCAGGGATTGTAGATTTTAGTCACAGTGTATGGCTTACTCGACTTTTGTCTAAATTCAGAAGATTTATAACATACATTTTCTTTTTTTTTTTTTTTACATAATAGGAAAAATTAATTATTTTCCTATTTCAAGGTTATCAAACAAATAAAAATTATCTTAGTAAATAACTGAAAAAATATTTAAAGATTAAACTATAAACCATGTTAGATTTTTAAAAATCTGGAGTTTCCTACTGTCTTGTTAAATCTTATAAAACATATAACTCCTGAAAATAGAAAAGAATAATTGTGCTGCTTTTAACTTATTTACATGATTTTACTTCTTCCTTGGGGGGTGGGTTTGGTTGCTTGTTTATTTGACACAGAGTTTTTCTGTGAAGTCCTGGCTGTCCTGGAATTCTTTCTGTAGACCAGGCTGTCCTCAAACTCACAGAGATCCGAGAGATCCGCCTGCCTCTGCTTCCCTAGTGCTGGGATTAAAAGTGAATGTTAACCATCACCAGACATGTTTCTACTTCTGCACTGTCTGCTTTCTTCAGCTCTTGTTTCCTTCCTACGCCACAGAATAACATTTCTTGTCTTTTGTTTTTCTTCTTCTTCTCTCTAGTCTCCATGTCATGGTTTGGGTCTTGTACAGTGGAAAGGTAGTTGTCCTATTTGTATTCTGTGTTCTATCTCTACTTCATTTTATTTTCTGTCCTCTAGTAAGTTGATCAACAAAGCCTTGAGCAGAATAGGACAGATGTAACTACATGTTACATCTTTCTTTAAAAAGAAAAATTAGTTTTCTTGTCTTAATATTCTGCCCTTCTCAGTGTGTTTTATTTTGATTCTTTTTGTTTGTTGGTTGGTTGTTTAAAGCAAAACTTACTAGTAGACCAGGTTAGACTCAACTTATAATGATCGTCCTGTCTCTATCTCCCAAGTGCTGGGATACAGCAATCTTATTGAATTCCTGAGATTTTTATCCTAAGGTTTCCCTCTTCCCCATGTTATGTGATAAAGTAGGAGCTTTTGTTATTGTTTCTGTTACTTTCATTTGTTTGCTGGGGCATGGGGGAGGTATTTTTAATCTGTCCTGAAACTTGCCACCCTCCATACCTCAGCCTCCCACAGGCTGGAGTTACAGTTCACCAACACACTTGGCTAAGTATAGCCTCTTTTACGTAGGCCAGAAGATCCTTAAGACCTAGGCTCAGCTTTCCCCCTTCATCCTACGTTTCTCCATCCCTCTCCCTCCACCCCCCGTTTTTCTCTGTTCTTTTCAGCAACACTGAATCACCGAGCAGCCTAAGCCTACTGGTTCCTTGGTGCTCTGGGTCCCTTGTCTTCCTTGCTGTGGTTTTGAACGGGTCCCTCCTACCATACTTCTTCATCCGTGTAACCTGTGCTGGTCTTTAGTGCTCACCTTAGATGTTAGATGCACTGGCCACTTTCACTCTACAAGGGACGTTCTTGGCAGACCTTTACTAACGCCCCACCATGGTGCTTACAGAGGTTATTAAATGCATAAGGTGCAGAACCTACCATTTTTAAACAAGTGGGCAAACCCTTTTGTCCACTATATTGTCTCCGTATCTAGTAATAATATATTAAAACATAACATCCTCTCAGATGGGAAAATCCACACATTTTCACTTAGCTTCATTGCTTTGTTATGACTGGTCACATGTGCTCCCCCCCCTTCTGTTACTCTTTCCTTCTTCTTCAGATATTTCTGAAGTCCCCCTTTTTTTCTTTTACCTTTGTTAACTTCTTTGTTCACTGGAATAAGTAAATTATGTCATATAAAATTCAATAAGCCATGTAAATTTAGCACAGTTATAGTAGCTTATAAGAATCATGCCTTTGGAACTTGGGACTTAAAGAATAGTTGTATAAACCAGCCTGACTGTGCAGGCTCATCATCCCAGGTACCTGGGAGGCCACGACAGGAAGATGGTAAGTTTAAAGTCTACCTCAACTGTGTAGTGGGATTCTGTTTCAAAAATATAGAAATAAGTAAAATAAAAAAAGTAAATCTTTAAAAGTGTTGTATAAGTAGTGTTTATCTGGCATATGTGTAGGGCTCTAGGTAAAAGCCCAGCACAAAAATAGCTAACAATCGAGAGTACCAAGATACTGATTTCTTACACAGTGCTGTTACATAATGTCACTGCTAACATATCAGGAGTATGTACATTGCCCCAGAAAACACAGCCGTCCATGCCCAGGATGCTAAGATGATTCTCAAATATCTTTACAGAACTAAACACATGCTTGCTCCTTCTTTAGCCTTTCCCTCTTACTCAAAGGCACTGATGCGATCTTCTACTGTATATTCCCAGTACCAGCACAACATGTCTTCTTTCACTAACCCAGAGGAGAAGGCAATAAAACTTTATTTATGGTATCTTTCCAGTCTAAGCTCCAAGAAGAACTGCTTAGAGGGAGTTTTAGGGAACATGAAGGAAGTGTTATCTGTCAAACCACGTAGGCTTGAAGGCCAAGGGTTCTCTCCTTCTCTCATATTTATGGTCCCATCCTGATCAAGGACAGAACTGTGTATGAGTGAATTAAATGGTTCAAGATCAAACTTCAAACGCTTGATCTACTAAGTAAATCTTGTAGGTTATTACTTAAGGCAATGCTTCAGCTCCACTTCTGCCTTATGAATAGACGATGTAGAACTCTCTGATGAATCAATTAATCTCCCATGGCTTAGGATAGCATTCCTTATTTATTTGCTAAACATATACCATTCAAGTAAGATTTTTGTTTAAATGAATCATCTTCAAGACTGGGTGGGCTGGTTAGTTTTTGGTCATGTTGACAACAAACTAAAAAGGGAACCTCAATTTGGGAACTGCCCCATCTGACTCTCTTGTAGGTAAGTCTGTGGGAGGTTTTGCTCTGCATTCCGCATTGCTGGTACGTCACGGAAGATCCCCTCCACTGACTCTGTTTTGTAAGTAATAGGATTGTAGGCATTTTCCACCATGCTTAGTTTAAGGTAAATTTTATAGATAGATAGATAAATAGATATATGTGTATAGATATGTACACACACACACACACACACACACACACACACAGAGTCCCACATTGCAGCTCAAGCAGGTCTGGAACTTACTATGTAGTTCATGTTGACCGGAAACTCAGGCACTTTCCCAGTGTCTGCCTCCTGAGTGCTGATGTGACAGGTTAGCATCACAATGCGCTGCTTCACTTATCATTAATGAAAGCTTTTCACAGCTTGTGTATGCCCTTGTTTTCTTAAACCATAATTATTTTTTGTAGTAAGGTTATAATACCTTGAATGTGAAACTGGTTACTTTTAAATGTTTTTAATTGGGATAGGATTTTGTAAATAAGGGTAATCAAATGAAGTTCTTGATTCTAGTGGAAGGGATTGTATTAGCATGGAGGCTTCTCAGAGAAAAGACTTTAAATGGGTACCAATGAAAAGATTTTTACAAACACAATCTTCAGATTCCCCTTATCAAATACATGAGAAACTATGTTAAATTTGTTCAATTGTACACACACACACACACACACACACAAACACACACATATACACACAAACACACACACAGAGACACACACAGACACACACAGACACACAAACACACATAAATACACACATACACACACATACAAATACACAAATACACACATATACACACACACAAACACACACACACAAATGAACACATACACACACACACAAACACACACACACAAACACACACATACACACGAAATTGAAATAATTTGGACTAAATAGGATTAGGGAAACAAAGTGAGAAATTAATAAAAATTTCACACCAAATCAGAAACAAAAGTTGTACTTAGAATTACCACTAGAGGGCAGGAAAGTAGGGGGAGGCACACAGTAACTGGGTTTCTAGAACTGAGGAACTTTCAAGTTCATGGATTACTGTAATAGTACTAATTATGATAAATGGTGACTTTAAATAGGGGCCTATGTGTAAGACACAGTTCAGAGGGCAAAATATAATAGTAATAAAATGAACGAAAGGCAACATACCCATTCAACGGTGAGCCTGCGAGGTAGGTACTACCAGTCTTCTGGGTTTGTAGATCAGGAAACTGAGGTTGAAGGATCACAGGGAGGCCACAAAGTACAAGCATTTGCACACTTAACACTACCTTAAGGATGATAATTTCTTTTATTTACATTTTACTTTGTCACAAAGATAAGTGTGCACGGTCACCCTCCGAACAATGAGAGAACACTATGTCCCTTTGAGTTTAACACACCCTCTAACTGGCCAGCCTTGCACTGTCTGACAAATGAGGAATTTCGTGGGTGGTCTCATGCGTACACATTGGGAAACAAAGACCTAGGTAGGTTCTTGTTATGTGGTGCACTACCAACACTTTTTAAGATTTCTAGGCAAACAGAATTAATAGACTGGATGCATGATGATATCATAATTAATAAATAATGTAAGGCAGAAGCTGAGCCTAGAATGTGAGAGCAGCTTCTGTCCACAGAGGCATGACAGTGGGAAAGTCCTCTGTAGGAACCCAGAGGCTCTCTGCACTCCTTCCTGGGTTTGAGAGGAGGGGCCAGACTGAAGCGTGGTGACTAAGCTTCTGTTGTTAAGGCAGAGGGTCTCCATACCCTCCTTCCGCTTCTGTGCTTACCAGTTGGCTATAAAGGACAGCTGGAGTTTACCTCTGTCAGTACAAGAAAAATTAGAATACTATAAATTGTGCCAGCATCTTAATAGAAGATCAACAAGGTGAAGCTAAAGTCAGAAAGATGAGCTAAGCAGATAGACTAAAGATCTTAAATGCGTGCCAGTATTTTCAGAGTGGTGTCTTGTTCTCATTAGAAATTAAACACAAATTTTTGAGGAAATTATGAGAGAGAGAGAGAGAGACAGAGAGAGACAGAGAGAGAGAGAGATCAACCTTTGGCTTTCACATGCATGTCTGCAGGTACATGTGTGCATTTGCATTCAGATGCATGTGTGAGCACGCAAGCGTATACATAAAAACTAACTTGAAGCCATATCTCTTACCATAAATTAGTGAAAGTGGTGTGAATTATTATTAAAAAATAAATTTCTGGAGAATATATGTTTATCTTGAAGTAGTGAAAGATCATATTGAAAATACTCCAGGAGAAAAAAAAAATTATAAAGGAAGAAAGCTGAAGGGAAAAAAGGCAAAAAGCAAGAAAGGAGGAAGGAAGTGGGATGGCTCTGAATTTGATGGCATCAAGTTTAAGTGTATGAAGAAAGTGTACATCGAGCGACCCATGGCTTGGACCACATATGTGGCAGAGGAGGGCCTTGTTGGCCATCAGGGGGAGGAGAGGCCCTTGGGCCTGAGGGTGTTAGAGGCCCCAGTATAGGGGAATGTCAAGGTGGGAAGACAGGGTGGGTGGGTGGTGGGTGGGAGGGGGAATTCCCTCATAAAGACGGGGAGGGGGAGGGGATAGGGGGTCTCCAAAGAGGAGACCTGGAAAGGGGGAAACATTGGAAATGTAAATAAAGTATCTAAAAAGAAAAAGAAAAAAAATTAAGCACTGACTGAGAAGCTGTGTAAAATAAAAGATGCCTCAGCATCCAGAACATGGAAAACACATAGGAAATCTCCGCTTTCAAATGGGAGAGGAGAATAATGGGAATGCTCAGGGAGGGGCATTGCTGAAAACTCTGGAGAGTTGTTTAACTTTCTTTTTAAAGGGGATGTGCATCAGTCAGAGCCACAGCCATGTTCTTCTGATGTCCCGGCAACGCTGCTGAGTATTCCCTGGAGAATTCCCTACCAAGCTCTACACGCAGCCGGGCAATGGTGGCGCACGCCTTTAATCCCAGCACTCGGGAGGCAGAGGCAGGCGGATTTCTGAGTTCGAGGCCAGCCTGGTCTACAGAGTGAGTTCCAGGACACCCAGGTTTACACAGAGAAACCCTGTGTAAACAAAAACAAAAACAAACAAACAAACAAAAAAGATCTGCACGCACACATGCCGAGAATGTGTGCACATCACAGCCCCATTATAAAAGGAAGAAATCATTCACAACTTTGCTGTCCCTAGCAGAGAATGCATGAACCCCATTAGACTATAATTAGTCCCCTATATCTGAAATTTCACTGTTTGTTGTTTAAGATCCCCTTCGTCCATCCATAATCCTGAAATAGTAACTTTAAAGTTCCAGGAAGAATGCATGAGTTTGAACCATGTACCTTTCTGAGTACCTGATGAGTCTTGCATCTTCTGGCTTCTTCTTCAGGAGGACATGACTCATTCTTCTGCCCACCTGTTGGCACTACCCTCTACTTACTCAGTAGTCTTCGTGATTATTGTCAAGTCTTCTTGACTTCTTGGCTATTGTGGCACTGCTATCCCAGTGTCCAAGGAACACTGAGATCTTCATCTAGCACAGGGCTGCAGTGCCTGTGTCACCTACCTCAATGCATCTCATCCTGTCACCTTGCAGAATAATAGAAGAATGAGGAAGTGGGGGGGCAGGGGAAGGAAGAGGGAGAGACAGGCGCAAAGACAGAAGTCACAATCACACCACCTCTTAATGTATTTTTATTTATTCTTTGAGAGTTTTATAAGTTCATACAACATATTTTGACCATATCCCACACTCTTCTCTGCCAACCCTTCCCAGACACCCCCCACATCTCCCTCCCAACTTACATCACCTTATGTTCATCCACTGGGTCCAGTTAGTGTTCTGAGTGTGTGCATCCGTGGAGGGCCACCACTGTCATTCCTGTATATTGTCATAATGATCACTAGTGGTTGTTGCTGATCTCTGACAGTAGTTAATGTTAAACCAAACTTTACTACAGGCATTTGTGTGCATATTGGGCTTGGTGCCATCATGATCTCCAGCATTCCCTTGAGGCCATGGGTGTAACATATATTCCTTGAAGCTGATGGGAAGGGCTGTGCTGAGAGAGATACTAGGTCAACTACCACCTCCTGTAAGATGGAGATGATACGCATAGATATGAAAGCTAATACTGAAGCAAATGGTGGTGTCTCATGCCTTTAACCCCAGCATTCAGCAGGCATAGGTGGGCAGATCTGTGAGTCTGAGACCAATCTGGTCCACAGAGTGAGTTCCAAGATAGCCAAGGCTACTTGCCTCAGAATAAATAAATAAATAAATAAATAAATATTTTAAAAGCTGATATTGAGGGAAAAGGAGAAACAATGAAAGCAGCAGAATGCAATCAAACAGTTAGTTTCAGAACGCCCACACTCCCAGCATCCAGTGCAATCTGTAGGGGTCTATATGTGTCTAACCAGAGCATATAGAATACTTAGGCAGTGAGATGGGGCAGAGAGCTGAGATGAGAGAGAAAAATAACTATAAACTATGAGAAATCTTGCATGTTAGGTACATTTTTCAGATTATAATTGCCTTCATTTTTCTATAACCATGTTTCTAAAGAACAAGAAAACATGAGTTTCTATTGGTCGTAGAAATCTCCAGGGATAGAATTGTGTTTTCATACAGAGCCGTTAAATCCAAGCTGTGATGACTACAAATATTTATAGTACTATTAGCTTACCCTGAAAATGTATTTCTACTGAGAAAATATTTTGAATAAGAATGTAACTCATGTATATAGATGATTAAAAGTTACATGTGTGGGGTATTAGGCAGGCAGGACTTTAGATTCTGAGCAAGGGGAAAGATTTCACAGGACCTAGAAATATAATGGATATTAGAGACTTCGTTTTTGGAGTGCCATTTCTAAGCTGACAGTTCCAAACTGTAGTCAAAGACAGAAAACGGAAAAAGAGACCAGGCGCGATGATGCATGTAGAATCTAAGAGACTGTGCTAGGAGAATCTTAAGGTTGAGGCCAGCCTGGGCTACAAAGTGAGACTCTATCTTTCAAGAAACAGATATGACAACTCATGGTTGATATAACTGAATCCATAGCCACTGCCGGGTTTTCAGTAACCTATGATGCAAACATTGATTTTAAACATAAATATTTGACGAGGCTTAGTCAAAGGATGAAAGCATCTAGATGCAAAAACAACAAAAATTCCTAAGTAGCCACTTCTCATATTCTCAGTGTATGGATGATACACTGATAACTGCTGAAGCTGAAGTGGCCAGTAACTACCGAGACAATTAAAGTAAATAAGCAAATAACATTTTGCATGTGAGAGAAAAAGTGTATGCGACGTGTGCATGCAGAAGCTAGAAGGGGACATTAGGTGACTGACTTTGTCACTTTTTGCATTATTTTCTTGAGACAAGTTCTGCACTGAATCTGGAGCGAGGCTAGCAGCCAGTCCTGCTTTCTCTGCTCCTCACAGTGATGACCAGGCCTGACATTTTATGTGAGTGCTGGGGATCTGATTTCTGGTCCTCTTGGTTACACCTTCTCAGTAAGTACTCTTACCTTAGAATCAAATTCCCCAGCTCCAAACATATTTTGATCTATTATGTCATATGGAAAAATAGATAGTACTATGCCAAGCAGGAAATCCTTGTTTTTTAAAGGCCTGCATGTAGAGTCATTTTTTAAAAAGTGTGTGTGCCAGCACTTGGGAGGCAGAGGCAGGCGGATTTCTGAGTTTGAGGCCAGCCTGGTCTACAGAGTGAGTTGCAGGACAACCATGGCTACACAGAGAAACCTGTCTCAAAAAAAAAAAAAAAAGTGTGTGTGTGTGTGTGTGTGTGTGTGTGTGTGTGTGTGTGTGTGTGTGTGTTCACTAACATGTACATGTCTTCACAGAGGACAAAAAAGGGTGTCAGATCTGAAGTTACAGGCATTTGTGAGCCACCCAAAGAGGTCTCTGGGATCAGAACTCTCCTAGAGCACACAGTGCTATCTTTCAGCTCCCTTTACATGTAGTATTACAGTTGTCAATAGAAACTTTCAAATTGCCCAAAGAAGTGTAGCATATTTTAAATTATTACACCATTTGTGTGATTTTATATTAAGACAAAGCTTCTCAAAGACTTGGAGACATTCCGGATCTTTTGTGGAGATTGCGTTATCTCCCACTCTCTGATTTTACCACCGTGAAAGAGCATATTTATGAGGGGATGGCTCGCTTATCATGCCGAGATACAAGGGAAGTGTGGCGTGTACGCGTAATCCATTTCACACTTAACTAGTTTAATTTCATCTTTATAGAAAATTACCTTAGTTGTCTTAATTAATTGATTAATCCAACAAATATTTTATTACTTTCGCATCTGTCGATATATACTGGGACTAGAAATAAAACAAATGCCTGTGTGTGCACACACTCATACACACACACACACACACACACACACACACACACACACACACACACAATTCTCTGACCTTATGGAGCTTGTAATACGGAAGGAATTTCAGACTTCAAATGGGTTTTTAAAAATCTACATTCCTATGACATTTCCATTTGCAAACCTCTGCAATAAACCAAGTACGCCTTTTATACGAGAGTTCTTTGAGTCATCAAAATCCTCCTCCCATGATTATACATCTTCAATTCACACTTCAGTTCCTACAAAACTCTCTTAAAACATCATGCCCAGAATTCAATGGAGTTATTGCTTACCAAACACAGTAAGATTATTAAATAAGAACAAAGGGGGCAAACATGTATTCTAAAGTAACATGTCTTAGTGCATCAGTACGTTTCAAGACCTGCCACGTGTGAACTTGGTGATGCTGAACTCCATCTGCTTGAATGCCTTTCTTGACTATTAGGACCGGGCATGTAGGAGACACATGGGAAATTCAGAGGGCAGAGGGAAGCAATAGCTCTTTGTCACTAATGTGTGCTATTTCTGAGCTGCTGATTCAATTCCTTGGGGCGAAGTAGAAGCTGGATCCGGCTTGCCCTGGATTCCTGTTACTTTACTCCTGGGTCAGATGTATATGCTTGCCTTTGTAATAAAAGTCCTGAAGACCTATGGGATAATATTGCTACCAGGATCAGTAAAAACTGGCACTGTTTTGAGGGTTATGTTTGGGTTTGTGAATTCTGATCTCCCTGTGACCTCCCTCACTTTATGTACATCTTTTCTTCCTGACTGCTCAGTTGTTGCTATCCATTCCAAGTTGTTCTGCTTGTCAAAGCTGCACCCTGACTAATAAAATTACAAGACACTGAAGTTTCTTCTTTTCAAATTTAATTTTGATGTGATTTACACATACTGATATGTTACAATTCTGAAGCAAACATTACTGATCTACTTGATAGCAAAACCTTTCACCTCCAGCCACTATCTGTGGTGGTCTGATTGAGAATGGTCTATATAGGTTCATGCCTTTGAATTGCCTGGTCCCCAGTTGGTGGAACTGTTGGGGAAGGATTAGAAGGAGTGGCCTTGTTGGAGGGGGTGTGTCACTGGGGGTGGACTTTGAGGTTTCAGAAGCCCACACCATCCCTCCTTATCTCTCTCTGCTTATGCTTGTGGATCGAGATTTGAATTCTCAGCTAGTACCATGCCTGCTGCCTGCTGCCTGCTGCCTGCTGCCATGTTCCCATCCAGGATGGCCATGAACTCACTCAGTAAACTGTTTCTTCTATAAGTTCTCTTGGCCATGGTGTCTCTCACAGCCACAGAAAGGTAACTAAGACACTCTCACACTTACATTTCTCCACACGCATCCTTCTTTAAGTAATAGAATTTTATGTTTATCATGTTTAAGTTCCCTTGTAGCTCTGACAACACACATTTAGCTTTGTGCATAAAAAGAATTTTAATTAAGTTTTGTGGGGAGGAGTGGTGTGCACCAGAGGACAACTTGCTGGTATTTATCCTTTTTTCTCCATTCTGTGGATTCTAGGAATTGAACTCAGGTCGGTCTTTAGGCTTGGTGGCAACTGCCTTGAGAAATCTCCCTGTTCCAATTTTGTGCATTTTTAATATTAAATGAATAATATTCTAGATACCTATAAAGTTAACGTCTGTGTCAACGTCACACAAACATAAAGTCTCCTGGGACAGGGGAACACCAGTTGAAGAATTGCCCCCATCACATTGGCCTGTGGCCATGACTGTGGAACATTTTCTTAATTTGATGTAGGGGGCCCAGTCCAGTATGGCCAATGCCATCCCTAGACAGGTGTGTCTGGGCTGTATAAGACAAGAAGCCGAACAAGCAAGAGGGAGAAAGTCAGTGCAACTCCCCTCCATTGTCTCCGCTTCAGGTCCTGCCTTCGGTTTTCTATGTTCACCTTTCTGTCCTGTGAGCTGAAACAAGTCCTTTACTCCTCAAATTGCTTTAGGTCAGGGTGTGCATCATAACAGATTAAAAAAAGAAACAAAAACAAAAAAACAAAAAATCTAGAACGGTAGGCCTATGATGTTTCGTAAGACGTAGTTACTTATGCCTAGCAACATCTTTTATTAAAATATATTTAAAAATAAAAACAAAAGGTTGGGTGGTGGTGCTGCCCACCTTTAATCCCAGAACTTGGGAAGCAGAGGCAGCTGGATCTCTGAGTTTGACCCAGCCTAGTCTGCAGAATGAGTTCAAAGACAGACAGGACTACACAAAGAAACTCTGTCTCAAACCACACACAGCTCCCAAAAAGATTATTTTCAAGGAGCTGGAGAGATGGCTCAGGGGTTAAGAGTACTGGCTGCTCTTCCAGAGAACCCAGTTTCAGTTCCCAGCACTGACCTGGCTGCTCACAACGGTCTGAAACTCTAATTCCAGAGAATCTGACACCCTCACACAGACAAATATGCAGGCAAGACATGAATGTACATAAAATAAAAATAAATCATTTTTAAAAGATATTTTCAAGGCAGGTGTCTTCAGGTATTATAACTCTCCTTAATTGTGTTGCACTAAATTTAAACCAGCAACTTAGAGTGTCCATCAGTTTGGAGCTGGTTTCCCTCATCTTCCTCATCAAGGCCCCCTCCGCAACTGTTTTGCCTCATGCTTGGCAAAGAATAATTGCCTATACTTATATTCTGCTGGAGCCTGCCGGTCAGTCAACGTGGGACCGACTGAGGAGAGGAAGGATTATAGGGAAGGCAGAAGATGCAAGAGACAGGTGGAAAGGCTGCTGGTGAGCACCATGCTAGCGAGCAAGTGTATCTTCTCAGTGTCTTTTAATGGCAAGCATCACAAAGCATGACAGACTCCAGGAAGGTAAGCAATGAGCACAAATCCTTATATGGCACGGTTGATGGTACACAGTACCTATGTCGAACTAAGGCCATTTCCTTCAGGCTAGGGCAGTCTCCCAGGGATGTGTGTGTAAGCAGAGGAACTTGGCAGAGTATAATGCTCATCTTAATTAAAAACAAAGACAGATGTCAGCAGACTCTTCATGATTAATCACAAGCAAGGAGTCAGTCAAAGTGAACTCTGGAAGTGCTCCCCGCAATATTCTGACAAAACTTAAGAAGTGAGGTTTGAAGATGGGGCCTAGACACGTGCTGCCATAATTTCACAGCAGAATGGTCTTCTATTGAGTGAGTTGATTTGCTCTGTTACCAAATGTTCCCAGCATCCCTGCCATCCCGTCTTGTTGAAGTATCTCCTTCTCTCTCTTGCACAGCTAGACAGTACTATGTTTAGTGAAAAGATGAAGCTAATTCCACTTTTTAATTGTGCCCATCACGATGCTTGGTACTAGCTTGGCCTTAATTATTGTTTCCTGGGTGTATACGCTGGAGAGAGAGGAGGTGTTCTAGGAAGTGGAGACCGTGAAGAGGCAGAGGCTGAGACAATTCAGTAAATTAAGATGCTCAAGCATCATCACAGAGTTCAATAAAACACCATAGGACATGACTGTGGGGTCACTGAACCCCGGAGGGGACCACATTTGAAAAATGCATGAAATGCAGTTATTGTCCTTAGTCTTTGGTACAAGCTTGAATGGGTTGAATAAATCGCCTTGCACTTCCTTTGAATGAGAAACGGTGCACGAAGGTAATGAGCAGCTGCTTTTGTTCTCTTTTTCTAACTGACATTAACCCTGTGGACTCCCACTCGCTGAGAAACACTCTGCCTCCAAGATATACCATTATTTTTCGACAGAGTCTGGCTACATCACCAATGCAGGCTTTGAAGTTGTGATCCACTTTCTTCAGCTTTCTGAGTAGCTGAGAAGACAAGTTCGCACCCCTGGGCCTTTTATTCCTGGAAGAATTTCCTTTTAATAGTGACTTATTTCTTTTCATTATTATTTCTTAATTTTCTCCTACATATTGCATTAATTTTTTTGTTGCTGTAATGTTGTAATATGCCTTTGGGGAAGGAAAGAGACAGAGGAAATAAGGACATAAAAGAGAGAGGGAAGCAGCTTACATGTTTTCTAGCTCAGTAGATCATAGGAATTGGACTGTGCATTAAACCTGCTTCTTGGGGGCTAGAGAGATGGCTGAGTGGTTAAGAGCACAAACTGGTCTTCTGGAGGACCTGGATTCAATTCTCAACATCCACATGGCAGCTTACAATTGTCTGTAACTCCAATTCTAAGGGATCAACACCCTCACACAGACATACATGCAGCTGAAACACCAATCAATGCTCTAAAAATGAACAAACTATTTTTTAAAAAGCTGTTTCTGGATACACAACTAGGTGGGAAAATCATTATCTAATATATCTGGCAGTAAATTAGTCAGATAAGTAAATACAACCAATCTAATCTAAAGCAATCTAATCTAATGTAAACTATTAACCTACCATTCAAATACCTTCGACATCACAGTGGGAACTGCATCAACAAATATTGGCTTGCCTCTGGATTAAATTTCACTTCTATCTCTCTGGGTCATCTAAAGAGCAAGCACTTGCAAATACTCTGGCTTAATCAATATTCCAGAAACAAAGATGGCTATTTGCTTGAAAAGATCTTAATGTTATATCTGTAGTTTCTGG
This sequence comes from Uromys caudimaculatus, assembly GCA_028551405.1. Lineage (NCBI taxonomy): Eukaryota > Metazoa > Chordata > Mammalia > Rodentia > Muridae > Uromys > Uromys caudimaculatus. Next base: position 33,617,220 of record CM052716.1, on the reverse strand, counting down.
GTTTATTGTCTATAATTATAATACAAAGGTTTGGAGTATTGAATTTTTCAGGACAGGGCAGTAGTGATGCAGGCCTTTAATCACAGCACTCAGGAAGCAGAGGCAGGTGGATGGCTGCATTTGAGGCCAGCCTGGTCTACAAAGAGAGCACCAGAATAGCAGGAGCTGCACAGTGAAAGCCTGCAAAGTGATCACACATCCCACACACTTAAAAAAAAAAAAAAAGAGTTTTTCAGGAGAACAGCAGAGATCAACAACTAGTCAAATATATCAAATAAGTAACCATGGTAACCATGGATTGTCTAGCCACAGTCAGTGCATCTACAACACAACCCCTACACCTAAGGCTCAAGAAACATTGCAGAGGAGGGGAGGGGAAGATGGTTAGAGAGAGGATGAGAATGTCTGCTCTGAGATAACGTCCTCAAGACATGACACGGAAGCTGCATCCTGGAAATCCCAACAATATGGTTGCCTGAACATGACTAGCTTGATGACCACACCATACACTTACTTCCCAAGGGACACTGAGGAGATGGAAACAGATGCAGGTCTCATTTCTATTTTGGGGAGACAAGACATGGACTACCGTCAGAGCTACACTCCTTTAACACGAGCTTGCTTCCCGCATGGAAAGACAGCAATGACCTTCTGTGAAACACAAATTACCAAGGAAACTGGTCCCACTTTGTCTTTCTTTTGCTCCACCTGTAAACTAGAGTTTATCAGAGACATGGAAAGTGAAAGACAGGCATCTAGAATTTCAGTTACTCGGGGAGCAATGAAATCCGGTCATAAACCATGGCACTTCAAAGACAACAGGCTGTTGAACTACAGAGTAGGAGGAGAGTGAGTCTTCCAATCCGTGTCATTCTTGGTAATCACCCAGAAACCGTAAAAGACTATAGCTTTAAAATATGACAGGCAATAATTTCAAATAATTGTTATGGCATATTTATGCCATCATTTCTAATATTATTTTAACATAAAACTAAACGGTTAACTTTAGTTACTTAATATCTTTTAAAGATGTATTTATTTTATGTATATGAGCACACTGTAGCTGTCTTCAGACACACCAGAAGAGGCCATAAGAGCTCATTACAGATGGTTGTGAGCCACCATGTGGTAGGTGGGAATCGAACTAAGGACCTCTGGAAGAGCAGTCAGTATTGTAACCACTGAGTCATCTGTCCAGCCCCATTATTTAATATTTTTATAAACTGGGTGTGGTACTCATACATGCTATACTTGGGAGGTAAAGGCAGGAAGATCAGGGTTCAGTGTCACTCTTGGTGACATACAAAGTTGGAGGTCAACCTGGGCTTTGTGAAAGCATGTAATGGAGTTCAGAACTCAAGTCCTTGGGCTTGAGTGGCATCATCACCCACTGAGCCATCTTCCCAGACACTTTCTTAACGTGTGTCTTAGTTAGGGTTTTACTGCTCTGAACAGACACCACGATCAAGGCAACTCTCATACTGACTCTTAAATGGAACTAGCTTACAGGATCAGAGATTCAGTCCATTATCATCAAGGCGGAAGGATGGCAGCTTCCAGGCTGATATGGCACTGGAGGAGCTGAGAGTTCTATATCTTCATCCAAAGGAAGCCAGGAGAAAACTATCCCCCGCAGGGCTAGGAGAGGGTCTCATTGCCCATCCCCAGGTGACACACTTCTTCCAACAGGGCCACACCTTCTAATAGTGCCACTCCCTGGACCATGCATATTCAAACCACAACATTATTTCTTTGTATATGTGGTGTGTGTGTGTGTGTGTGTGTGTGTGTGTGTGTGTGTGTGTGTGTATGGGTCCACACACGTTGGCATGCATATGTGTGTAATTGTACATGTCCTTAATGTCCTTATGTCTGCTGATATTATGAATCTCCAACAATTGGTCTTTACTTTACTTTCTTTGAGACAGGGTCTTCTGCACACCCAGAGCTCCCAGATAGGGTTAGTCTCCATAGACTGCTACCATGGGGGATCTCTTGTCTCTGCATCCCAAGGCTAGAGTTAAAGGTGGACTGCCACCCTCTTCCAGCATTTACGTGGCTTCTGAGGATCTGGATCTCTATAGCCAGTGAGCAATTTCACTAGGACTCTGTTCTGGACATTGTTAATTGGATCTTTGTGTTTATGTTTTCCAAGTTGAGTTCAGCAGGAAATAAAATGTGAACAGGACAGATGCCTTCAGTGTCAGTGCACAGCAATGCTTCTTGTTATCCCATTTGCAGGAGAGAATATGCAATGTCTCAAAGCACAGGATTTCCATGGACATGGTGAGAGAAGCCAAGGAGACTAATGTAGAACAGGTGAGTGTCTATTTCTGGGAGACAAGACACTGACAGTCACTAGAGGCACTCTGTTTTGAACATGAACTTGTTTTAAATATGGAAAGAGTCTTCCTGAAACAAAAATTACCAAAGGAACTGGACACAGTTTTTCTTACTGTTATTCCTTTCTTAGCTGTCAGTGGACAGCTACTTATAACATAATGGTGACAGGAAGACAGGGAAAAACAGAGCAGCCAGGAGAGTCGTTTCCTTTTTTCCTTCCATAGCTGTCAGTAAGCCAACAACCAAGAGTGTTAGCAGACTTGAGCTCCATGGCACAGGAAAGATGTTCTGAGCAGGACTCTCAGAAGCATTTAAATCAATTAATAAATGGGACCTCGTGTAGCTACAAACTTGCAAAACAAACGACCATCATTTGAGCAAGGCAGTGGTGAACAGAATAGGAAAAGAGTTGCCAATTGTACATTTGGTAAAGGGATGGTATCTAGAGCATACAACAATTTTAAAAAACTGAACATCAAGAAAAACAACCTAGCCAGGTGGTATCAGCACATGCCTTTAATCTCAGCATTCAGGAAGCAGAGGCAGGTGGATCTCTGAGTTTAAAATCACCTTGATCTAAAACTGAGTTTTAGAACAGCTACACACACACACACACACACACACACACACACACACACGCACGCACACACACAAATCCTGTCTCAAAAAGAGCATAATAATAAGGAGGAGGAGGAGGAGGAGGAGGAGGAGGAGGAGGAGGAGGAGGAGGAGGAGGAGGAGGAGGAGGAGAAGGAGAAGGAGAAGGAGGAGAAGAAGAAGAAGAAGAAGAAGAAGAAGAAGAAGAAGAAGAAGAAGAAGAAGAAGAAGAAGAAGAAGAAGAAGAAGAAGAAGAAGAAGAAGAAGAAATAGTCTGGGTTTCCATTGCTGTGAAGAGACACCATGACCAAGACAACTTTTATAAAGGAAAACATTTAATTGGGACTGACTTACAGTTTCAGAGGTTTAGTCCATTATAATCATAGCAGGAAACATGGCAGCATGCAGGTAGACATGGTGCTGGAGAAGGAGCTGAGAATTCTACATCTTGATCTGAAGGCAGCCAGGAAGAAGACAGACTCTTCTGCATGGAACAGAACTTGAGCACTAAGATCCCCCAAAGCCTGCCTAAATAATGACACACTTTGCTCCAACGAAGCCACGCCTAATAGTAGCCTTTCTCATGGGCCAAGTATATTTAAACTACCACAACTAATTATCCAATTAAAAGATAGGTAAAACTATTGCACTGCCTCTCCAGGCCCCAAAAGGCCTTCTGAAAAACCATATGGAAACTTACTACTGTAAAAGCTTCCTAAAACACATGCATATATAAATGGAACTTACATGTAGTCACCATATAATAGTGGAGACAGTAGCCCAACTAGACACCATATGCTACCAAATAAAAGCCCCAGTAATGGGAATGGATTACATTTCTTTGAATTATTGGCCAAAGGGGTCCCATAGACCTGCTAAACAATATAGGCTATTGCCAGTGTTGTTGATAACCCTATTGTTAAAGACACCATATACTTATGCGATAGAACATGGAGAAATCAAACTGGTACTGAACTGGAAACATCACTGACTAGCTTCCACAGTGCAAGAAATGGCTATACATGCTTACAGAGGAGGAAAGTGAGCACCACTCTTCCCCAGCAACAAACCCTATAAGCTACAATAGTGACCTGCTTGTAAGATAAGCCCACTAGTACAATAGTGGCACAGAGGTTATAACAATAACCAACTACTTTGGAGTGACTATAAGGCCTCTCTATGAGAAGGAACCCATACCTTGCACTACTGCCAATGATGCTGAGAACCTGAGACTAGATCGGTCTTGAGTTCTAGGGGAACACTGCATCTATTACTCTGCTGCAAAAACATAGCAATAAAGCAACTCCTCGTGACAAATTGTTGTACCCATAGACCAGTGGATCACAAAACCCTCATCAAAGAAGATTCTTCTCACAGTGAGCAGCAGTGAACATAGAGACACACAACCGGACAATGTACAGAAAGTGAGAGACCCTGAAACACTCAGCCCCAAAGTGGATGTATTTTTCGCATCCCATCCTGTTCATGCTTGGGGATCTCTGTGGAAGAGAAAGTGGAAGACTTCAAGGAAGCAGCGCTTTTCTAGACGCAATGGGGCTGATGCACATATAACCTCAGAGACTCTACAATGTCTACAAGACCTGCGCAAGCTCAAGCCAAAGTCTTAGTATGGGAAATGGGCACAAAATTCTAGCCCTGGACAAGCAACCATTTATAACTGATAGCTGCTTGGAAGGGGGAGAATCAATTTTCTCCAGTGGAGTGACACTAGATACATCAACCACACCCCAAGGTGGGCTAACGGCTTAGGAATAGTTGGTCTATACAAGTGGGACGCAATACCTTCTTGTGTTCTCCTTTGCTTCTGTTTTTGTTTTACTTAAGGGAGAGAAAGTCTATGACGTTGGGTGTTTATGGGGAGGAAGGAAATTCTGGGATGAGTTGGGGAGATGAAAGAATATGATCTGGGGGCTGGAGAGATGGCTCAGCGGTTAAGAGCACTGACTGCTCTTCCAGAGGTCCTGAGTTCAATTCCCAGCAACTACATGGTGGCTCTCAACCATCTGTAATGGGATCTGATGTCCTCTTCTGGTATGTCTGAAGACAGCTACAGTGTATTCATCATATAAATAAAATAAATTTTAAAAAAAGAGTATGATCAAAGTATTTTGTATGAAACTCCCCCCCAAAAAACCAGTCCTGGTAAAATGAAGGTGGAGAAGAAGTAAGCATTTTCAAGATACTTTTGTGCATCATTTTTATTTATTTGATAAGAAAAAACATACACCAAAGCCAGGTGTACATATTTATAATTCCAGGACTTGGGAGGCTGATGCAGCAGAATTATGAGTTTGAGGCCAGCCTTACTCATGTAGTGAATTCCAGGCCAGCCTGGACTACACCAGAATAGCTTGTCTCAAAGCACACACACATACACAGAAACATAAATTAATTTCAGTGCTTCGGGAAGTTAAATTCTCTGGTATTAGCACCGCATACTATTTTGAGCAATGTTCTTTCCAATAACTTTTTTCTTCCTTTGAATACTAAGTAGCGGGGAAACTGGGAAAGGGGAATACATTTGAAATGTAAATAAAGAAAATATCCAATAAAAAAAATAAAAACAAAAACTAAACATTTTTTTAAAAGAAGAATATTAAGTAG
>CM052716.1:33561415-33611155 GCA_028551405.1 Uromys caudimaculatus | reverse complement strand
GGAAGTTAAATTCTCTGGTATTAGCACCGCATACTATTTTGAGCAATGTTCTTTCCAATAACTTTTTTCTTCCTTTGAATACTAAGTAGCGGGGAAACTGGGAAAGGGGAATACATTTGAAATGTAAATAAAGAAAATATCCAATAAAAAAAATAAAAACAAAAACTAAACATTTTTTTAAAAGAAGAATATTAAGTAGCAAATAAAAAAGGTACTATAAACCCAGTGAGAGACTACAAAATAATGGTAAAAACTTGAAACTGAGTTATTTCCTATGGACTTCAGTGTGATTTCTGAACAAGGGACCTATGCTATGGTTTGGATCTTAGTCAAATGGACACGTGCTGCTGGATTGGTCTCTAGCCTTCAGTAGCACTGGAAAGTGGGAGGCCTTGGGAGCTGGGGGCCAGTGGAAGGAAGCTAGCTTAATAAAGGCTTGCATGAGAGAAGTATACTAAGACCAACACTGCTTCTGTTCCTTTCGCTATTTGCCTCCCAAGCCACTGTAGAACGAACAGTCCCCTTTGCCCCTGAAACCATCTCATCAGCTCTGTTAAAGTCATTAAAAAGTAAAAGGTTAATATTTGCTAGTTTTAACAGAAGTATTAGCATATACATTATCTTATAACTGGATATTTCATTAAATGATTCATTCTGATGGGTGTTTTTAAAATTAGTTATGCAGGATGTTCTATATAGAGAATCCTATAAATAGCAATTAATACTGATTTTCCCCTCCACTTCAAATGTTTATTTATCACATTAATATCTTGTTACAACTTGCAGCATCATTGCACTTAATTAAAATGAAACAAAACAGAAAACAGAGTAAATCAGACTGGGTAATTTTGAAAAAAAATAAATAAAACTTAGTTAAAGAGAAAACTAGAAAAACCACATCATGTGGTTTTAAAATCATGTAGACTGAGCAGCTAGAATCAGATGGGAAAGAAACGCATCTGCTGTCACCGTTGAATGGCAGCATGGTGGCCTCAAGACTAGCCCAGGACAACACCAACAATGGGCCCGTGACTCAAATGGTTCTCAACCTGTGGGTCGCGACCCCCATATGATCCATACATCAGCTATCTTGTATATCAGATATCTATACTATGATCCTTTATAGCAAAATTACAGCTATAAAGTAGCCACGAAACAATTTTATGGTTGGGGGTCTCCGCGAGATAAGGAACTGTATTAAAGATCACAGAATTAGGAAGGCTGAGAACCGCTGCTGAACCCACTCCCTGCTAGCACCGGATCCCAGGAGGTCAGAGTGGCTCCTAGTCTGTCCTCCCTGTGGTGTTTCCCGGCTAGGTTTTCCTTCAATCTGTCTGAATGGCTAAGCCTGTGTCACACGTACATGTCAAAGTTGGGCAAAGTTTATTTATTTTTTGACTACCTGGAGTTTTCAACTAATGAGAAACTTACAAATTAAGAGCCAGAGTTTATATGTTGAGAAGACAGACCAGAATATTCCACACTCATCAAAACACACTGGATAGGGCAGCAACACACTGGATAGGACAGCAACACACAGGATAGGGCAGCAACAGGAATGGTGTGCTGTACATCGTTCTGTGTGTTAACTGTAATTCCTACAACGGCTTACTGATAAGTATGCTATTGCTCATTGTATCCCCGCGATTATATAAATGGGGGTTCTATTTACTTCTAGCCTAGCAGAGGTCATTGGTGTGTGGTGGCTTTAGTAAAAGGTGGATTGGATCAGAATGGAGCTCAACCGTACACGGCCCTGGCCTAGGATGCACAGTGATCCAGGTTCTATGCCCAGTTCTGCAGGAAAAAGGAGAGAATATTCCCTTTTCATCAGAGGCATTTGCATCAATGATGCAAAAAGTGAAAAGGTGATTCAGTAATATAAAATATCAAGTGACGTGAACAAATTTCTTCATGTTGAGTTGTTTCCTTGCATTTCAAATCATATCCGACTTGATCTTGTTTCTTGTTAACTTGCTCTTCGGTCTGGATAGTACTGGGTCTGTGTGCATGTGCTTTCATAGCCGAGATTTCTAGTGTATACATAAAATCATCTTGTCATTCCTTTCTCTTGATGTTCTGTGTGTGTATATGTGTGTGTATGTGTGTGTGTGTGTGCATGTATACATGTACACTGGGGTGCGCAGCTGTGTGTGTGTGTGTAACTGTGTGTGTTTGTGCAGCTCTGTGCATGTGTCTTCAGCTGTGTGTGTGTGCATGCATATGTGTGCACCTGTGTGCACAGCTGTGTGTGTGCAGCTGTGTGTGTGTGCGGCTGTGTGTGTGCAGCTGTGTGTGTGCAGCTGCGTGTGTGCAGCTATGTGTGTGCAGCTGCGTGTGTGCAGCTGTGTGTGTGCAGCTGTGTGTGTGTGCAGCTGTGTGTGTGTGCAGCTGTGTGTGTGCAGCTGTGTGTGTGCAGCTGTGTGTGTGCAGCTGTGTGTGTGCAGCTGTGTGTGTGTGCGGCTGTGTGTGTGTGCAGCTCTGTGTGTGTGCAGCTCTGTGTGTGTGTGCAGCTGTGTGCATGTGTGTGTGAGTGTGCATGCACATGTGCATGCATCTGTTGCTATCGTCCTCTCCTTCCTCCCCTTCCCTAATGGTCATCTCTCTTCCACAGTCTTCTGGAGGTGTCACTTCTCCTGTCAAGCCCGCTGTACTCTAACCTAACATGCAACTGTCAGTCAAGGGCTTCTCTTTTACTTCCTTCGTTGAATTCACTTTGCCTTTCTTGTGGTTTGGATCTCTTGCTAATGGCCTCCAACTTCCTCTTAGTTGATTTAAGACCTGTTTTGCCTCAGTGACTCAGCAGGTCAGGTGCAGGAGACAAGGGTAAAGGAACAGCCATGAGAGACAAAGTCTCCCATGTGCAGCCTGACAGGATGAGCCATTCCCCCTGGAATACCCCTCCTTCATCATCTTGACAATTCCTGCCCCTACAGCATTCCATTTAATTTGATTTACTTTGATTTTCTGGAAGACATTCTCTAGTAGATCCTCAGGGAAAAGATGCTTGAAATATAAAGGTTTTTTTTAGATAGTTTTTTATTTAGTATGCTTTCATTTGGTCTCCATATTAATAGACATTTCAATAGGGGCCAAGGAAGGAAATATTTTTTTTCTTTCAGAATGTTGAAGCCAGTTCTATTCTGTTTAGAAAGTTGAAAGTGATCTGGGGGTGCTGGTCATACCTGATCTAGCACACAAGGGCTGGAGGCAGGTGGATTGTTGTGACCTCAAGGCTAGCCTGGGTTACATAGTGAGTCCTATCCTAGTTTATACTACAGAGTTAAGAGTGTCTCAAAAAGCAAACAAAGGAGCCAGGCATAGTGGCACACGCCTTTAATACCAGCATTTGGGAAGCAGAGGCAGGTGGGTCTCTGTGAACTCAAGGCCAGCCTGGTCTATATGTCAAGTTCCAGCACAGCCGGGACTAAGTAGAGAGTTCACGTCTGAGAAAAGCAAACAAGCAAACAAAGGCGCAGCCATTTTTAATTTCTTACTATGTCACTATCCTCCCTCCCTCCCTCTCTCCCTTCCTCCCTCCCTCTCTCCCTCTCCACCTCTCTCCCTTCCTTCCTTTTGGTGTCTATATTCTTACAGAGTTTCACAGGGCATTATCGTGCATCTGTCTCTATCCACCTGTCTGTAACAAGGAATACTTCTGCCTACATCTTCTTACCGTTAGTTAATTCTGACATTCCCTCCTTGACTTCCTTTCTCCTTGACTTTTCTCTGACTTCCTAGGACTTCTACTTTTTGGATGCTGGGCCTTACCCACTGAGGTTCTCAACTTCATTTTTCTTTCTTTAATTTTTTTTAAAAAATGTTTTAGAGAAAAGCTTAACAGGTTCACAGGAAGAAGCTGAACTAGGAGAGCCCTGTCATTTAGTTAGACTCACAGGTCTGCCCACAGCAGGAAGCAGCCACTGTGGCAAGGAGAGCTGGAGGGAGGGAGGCTTTAGACCAGAGCACTGTAGGTTTCCTTTCTTTTCTTTTCCCACGGGCTATTTTATTTATTTACATGTCAAATGTTACCCCCTTCCTGGTTTACCCTCTACAAACCCCTATCCCATCCCCCCTCACCCTGCTTCAGGTTTTTTTTACATATAATCAATCAGGGTTTTGTTTGTGTGTTTGTTTTTGTTTGTTCTGTTTTCTCTTTTCATTTGAAATTCCCTCTCTCTGGTACTCTGTAGTTGTTTTAATTTCACTTTGTTTACCTGTTTGTTTGTCTATTGAGACAAGGCTTTTCTGTGTAGCCCTGGCCATCCTGGAACTCATTTTGTAGACCAGGCTAGCCTCAAACTCAGAGATTCAGCTGCCTCAGCCTTCTGAGTGCTGGGATTAAAGGCATATATCACCACGGCCCAGCTTAGTTGTTTTATTCTTATTCAGGATTATTTATGGGGGTTTGGAGAGATGGGTCAGCAGTTAAGAGGCAGGAGTTTGTCTCCCAGCAACCATGTTTGGGGGTGCACGATCCCTGGTAACTTTAGTTTCAAAGGCTCTGACACTCTCTTCTGGATTCTGGGGGCATCTGTGTGGGCACACAGACACACAAATTAATAATAATAATAATTTTTTTCATTGTTATTTTATTGTTATATTTATATTATATCATATATCATATATCATATTATATTTTATATATTATATTATATAGTGTGTATTGTATATTGTATATTATATTTTTATTATATTATGTATATTATATATATTATATATTGTTTATGTTATTATTAAATCTCTAAAATAGAAAAGGGTTATGAATTAAAACATTTATTTTAATTATTTGATTAAATGTGCAGTGAGCACATTACCTGAAAAGGCTCCACAAGTCCACACTGAGAATTAAGGCAACGAACGGCTCTTGCTTGAAAATTCTCAGTACTCAACCTGCAACATTCTTTTTCTTTTTCTTGTATAAAGAAAGTAACCTCCCTACTTCCTGCAAAGACTCTATGAAGCCAGCTCTCAGAGTCCAGAACCAGCCTGAACATTCACTCTCAGCTCTGTGCTGAGGTGAGTAACTTTATTCCACTCTAGGCTTGTGTTTCAGTTTCTCACAAGGCCGTGCGAATTGGCGTTACCAATTTTGGCAACCCACACCTCCAAGTCTGAAGATCCAACACCAACACCTCTTGTTTTCATCCTCTCCAGCCTCCTCTGGGGGCAAGAGGGGGCATCTGCCCTGAAGTTACCACTGAGGAACCTAAACTGGCCTGCACACCTGTCGTTGTTCGGCTCTGCCTGTCGCTCTCTGGCTGTCTCATTCTGAAAGCAGCTGGGCCTAGATCCTGGTTTCCGTGGACATAGCCTGTTGGTAGCTCCTTAACTTTTATTTCTCTCCTCCAGCTCCAGTACACACTGCCCCCCCCGCCCCCCGAAGCTTGTGTTGACAAGCAAGCCTTTATCCCACTACCAAAAATCGTTCCTTCCTCTCACCAGCGAGTAGGTACTTCCTGAATGGTAAAGCCATGCTGTATGCTGCAGGAGGCCTCTGGACGGACTTCTCTGTATAAGAAAGGGAAATACTGGGGGAAGGAATGGAGAGGGAGACAAGAGGGGAAACCTATGCTTTGCTTTTTGAAGATCATGTATGTGGTTTTACAAATTTTGCCAGTAAATCTTTGTCTTAACCCATTGGGATTGACTTAACAGTCTTTCTAAATTCCAACCCATAAAAACTCCAAATGGGGACTTTTTTTTTTTTTTCACAAAAAACAACTCAGTTGGGAAAAATACTGCTTTTGTATAATCCGTAAAAATAAAAATATAAAAAAATAAAAATTGATAAAAAAGAAAAACAGTACTAACCCTTACAACAAACACTCCCGTCCTGCACTTGATAAATTACATTAATGCTGAACTTTTGTCTTGCTCTCTCCAATATTGGTAGATGTGCATCTTTCTACCTTATACAGGTTAGGAGACAGGTTCCAGGTTCTCACAAAGAGCAAGTGGCGGGATTGAAGCTCAGGACCGCTACCTCCTAAACCCCTTAACTGTGAGAGCCACGGGGAGCAGGCACCTCCAGGAGAAGGCTCCCCTTTTATCCAGTTTGGCTCGTTTTCTTCTTTCAGGAGTCTGAGGGAAAATCTTACCCCTTCGTTGGCTCCTTTAGTAAGCACTGCCCATGATTGTTAACTAAACGTGGGCCCTGGCAATCACTCATCTCTGAGGATGGGAACAAAAGCTGCATTTATCACAACTTAGATTAGAGTTCTGCCCCTCTGTCTACTTACCCACACTGTCACACTGGCAAGAGCACCTACAGCATCTTAATCCTAGCATGTCTTCCTCTGCAGCAACTAAGAAAAGGGAGGCTGTCATTACATCTTGCAATTTTTTTAACTCATAAAACATTTAAAACATGGTGTGGAATATTATTTTGGCATAAAACTTTCTGCACACAAGAGTATTTGAGGAAAAGCTGACTTTTCCATCCTGATGGTGGGGAATGCTGTCCTTCTTCATTCCTCCCCCAGTGCTCCGTTGCAAAGATGGAGATAAAATTCCACACTGCCTTGTAGTAAAGATCGAGATAAAAGTTTCTCGTAAGACTTTGGCATCTCTGATCTTTGTCTTGTATAACCTGCTTCACCCGCAAAACACCAACATGAGCTAGATCTCTGGGAATTCCATACAGGTACAAAATATTTACTCCGACTGAGCTAAATAATCAGATTAGTTAATAGTGTTGCTTGTGTGTGTGTTAGGCTGCTATACCCCCCTCACAGATCTAATTTGAGCTAGGAAATAAAAATGGTAGTAAATGAGCGAGTGGTGGTGTAGCTCTGTGGTAGAGCACTCACTGTGACCCTGGTTTCATACCCTGCATTACAAAAGTGCATTGGGTCAATGCAAAATTCTAAATTAAAAGATACTTGAGTTTGAAAGAGAGATGAGTCAAGAGGATTCAAGGTAAACTGTCAAATTCACCACAGACTCAACTACAGAATGGGACAGAAGAAACATGCAGAGGAGGAAAGAAGGTACCTTTACGTTTGGTTCATTTGTCTTATTTTTGTTTTGCTGTTTGTTTCTGAGACAGAGTCTCATTGTGTAGCCCTGGATGGCCTAGACCAGGCTGGGGATTTGAATTTACAGAGATTCCCACACTTCTGCCTCCCGAGTGCTGGAGTTAAGGACGTACACTGCTACACCTAGTGTTTGCTTTTTCATGACTTTTGTTTTTCTAATCGTGACATTAGCAAAAACTATTTTTTTCTTTTTTTATTTATTTTATTTATATGAGTACACTGCAGCTGTCTTCAGACACACCAGAAGAGGGCATTGGATACCATTATAGATGGTTGTGAGCCACCATGTGGTTGCTGGGAATTGAACTCAGGACCTCTGGAAGAGCAGTGAGTGCTCTTAACCGCTGAGCCATCTCTCCAGCCTCGCAAAAACTATTTTTAAAGGACTACTTAATATAACTATGTAACAAATGATTACTCATAATAAACAGCATTGTAAGCAAAAGGCATCCTGGGAAGAGTTCATCAAAAACTAAAACTATACAATAGAAAAATGGGTGAGGGTCTAGAGAGATGGCTCAGAGGTTAAGAGCACTGACTGCTCTTCCAGAGGTCCTGAGTTCAATTTCCAGCAACCACATGGTGGCTCAGAACCATGTAATGGGATCTGATGCCCTCTTCTGGTGTGTCTGAAGACAGCAACAGTGTACTAACATACAAATAAATAAATAAATCTTAAAAAAAGAAAGAAAAATGGGTAAATAACCAAAATAAATCTGATGAGTTAGCTCATCAAAAAGGAAGTGAAAATACCACTATTTGCATTTGATCTATTCTTGACCTTTTTAAAATATTTTATTTATTTGGTGTTTGATTTGTATTGGTAGTTTCCCTGCCTTGTATGTCTGCGTACCATGTTCATGCAGTACCCGAAGAGGCCAGAAGAAGGCACTAGATACCCTGGCACTGGAGTTACAGACAGTTATGACTGCTGCCCTGTGGGTGCTTGGAATTGAACCTGTGTCTTCTAGAAAAGCCACTACGGCTCTTAACCACAAATCTAACTCACTGCAGCCCCTTCAATAGATAGCTTTGTCTTTTTACATTAGCATACAATGCAAGAGCCTCGTTCGGACCTTTCATACATGTGTTCTTTATACATTGTGTTCTTTGGGCATAACCTTTTTATCCTTGGGAATGACCAGGTCACCCCTCATGTATTTCTAGCTAGGGATGGCAAAAGGCATGTGACCTAGCTGCTGATGCTCACACCTGTGTGGCAAATGTTGATTCATCAATGATCATGAACAGGAAACACGCTCCAAGAAGAGCTGTTTTCACTAGCTTAGGACAAGTAAAGACAGCTCATTTTCCAGTGACTTTCAGCTTCATCGGCTGATGCAAAGAGGCCCTAGCATTTCGCTACAGGGTAAGTAAATAGTTTTTGCATTTGTGGCTTCTGTTGCCAGATGAGGCAGGGACTAAAGGGGCCCTGTGTTCTTTAGGCATGCGGTAATGCTATTTTTAGCCACATAGACTTGAGCCTTCCTCTCTAGTTCCTATAATGAATGATTTGGTCCTTTTCTGGCCAACATAGCCAGTGAGTTCCTTTCTCTGCACTGTGGTGCTGGTTGCTTATTTCCAGTTGTGCTATAACACTAAAGAGAATAGTTGGACTGGGTGGGAGCTCAGTGGTAAAGCACTTGCGCAGCAAGCCTGAAATCATGGGCTTGATCTCTGAGGTGGAGGTGGGAGAAGATGGAGGGAGAGAAGGAGTGTGAGGGGAGACTATGCTCAGGTCAGACTTCAAATCTTGGCTGGACTTGCTGTGTCAGAAAGCAAGCCGCCTCTACTGATTCTAAAATTGTGTGTGATCATGCGTAGCTTCAAAACTTAAGAAAGCTAAACAACAGCAGCAACAACGACAAGGCCCCACCCTGTGAGATGCTACATTGTAGGTAACTGAATTTAAATACTTTATAGATGCGTGAAAGAAGGGATCTATTCTGAAAGAACAATGTGAGAATTAGCATGGGGACATCTGGCAGGACCCAGATGACTATGGGCTTCTAAAATGCCCAGATTCTATGAATGTTCTTTGCCGGTGAATTGCCTCCAATTTCTCCCCATGAACAGGTAGATTCCTGCATGCAAAAAAGTTACCTTACAAGAACATTGTAATTCTCCTCAGTCTCTACTCATATTATCACCCAGTGTGTCCCAGGGTGTCACCATTAAAAAACAAACAAGAATGTGACTATGCAGCAGTAGTTTAGGAATCTTAGTGCGGATAGTGTTCTCTCTCTCTCTCTCTCTCTTTCTCTCTGTCTGTCTCTGTGTATGTCTGTCTCTGTGTGTGTGTGCGCTTGTTTGTCTGTCTGTCTGATGTAGAGAAAGATCTATTACTTATAAGAGGTAAGGAGAACACGGACTTATTTACAGAACAATATCCTCTTCAAGCAAACAAGTGTGTGTGATTCATCCCGAGAGCCTCTGGATCTTCACAGAGCCCTAGATTTTTGCAAGAAAGCTCTTCAGAGGAGGCAAATCCCTGACCATAATCGGCGAAGAGAGACATTCCTGGGCTTGCTCAGCCTGAGGTCACAGTTCAAGGAGAAAGGATGGCAGACACAACTTGGGACATGGTTAGCTCAGGGTCCTGGAACACAAATTCAAAGAAGAATCAAATGGAAGGCTGGAGTACTGCTCTTTATTTTCAACTGTGTCAAAAAAGATGGCAGCTAGGAAGTGTCTGCCCATGTTCAGATTGCATTGTAACGTTTGAAGTTAAAATCAAAACAGATGCTTTGAAAGAGTATGTACTGGTACTCATTGTTTTTCTTGTAAGACAATACTTTGAACTGTTGTAACAGGACTAGTTTGTTCTATTAAGTACAGTACACTGATACTCAGAACGCTGTGAGCTGAAAGTAGCAGATAGGTGTCCATGCCAGGAAGATAGACAGGATTTCTCTGTGTAGCCCTTGGTAGCCCTGAACTGACTCTGTACCAAGGCTGGACTCGAACTCAAGAGATCTGCCTGCCTCTGCCTCCAGAGTATTAGAATTAAAAGTGTGTTCCAGGACCACAGAGATTGGACTATCAAACAGAGAGCATGCATGGTGCAGACCTAGGCACTCAGCGTGTGTGTGTGTGTGTGTGTGTGTGTGTGTGAGTTATGCAGCTTGGTCTTCATGTGGGATTTGAACAGCGGGAGCAGGAGCTGTCTCTGACTATGTTGCCTGCCTTTGGATCCCTTTCCTCTAAACTGGGCTGCCTTTCCTAGATATACTAGAGAGAAGATGCACCTAGTCCTCTGCAACCTGATATGCCAAGGCAGATTGCTATCCAAGGGAGGCCTCCCTTTTTTCTGAGGAGAAAGTGAGGACAGGAGGATAGAGGGAAGGAGAGATGAGAGGGAGGGGCAGAGGAGAGGAGGGAGGGGAAAATGCAGTAAGGATGTAAAGTTGTTAATAATAATAATAATAATAATAATAATAATATAATAACAATAATAATAATGGTGTGCACTACCCACCCCTGCCCAGCTTAGTCTCTTTATTCGTGTTTAGGATTGATCATCTTTTTTAAACACAAGTGACTGCATCTCAATTCAATCCTCTGATGTCTAGGCCACTGTTTGGGACATAGTGAAGCTCTTTCAGCAAAGTAGAAAATATCCGTAATTACCACCCCTTCCTTCCTATGTCCTATCCCTTTGTTTCCTTCCACGCTTGCTTGCTTGCTTGCTTGCTTGCTTGTTGCTTTGTTTTAAGTTTTATTTTATGTGAGTACACTGTGGCTGTCTTCAGACACACCAGAAGAGGGCATCAGATCCCATTGTGAGCCACCATGTGGTTGCTGAGAATCGAACTCAGGACCTCTGGTAGAGCACTCAATGCTCTTAACTGTTGCGCTGTCTCTCCAGCCTCTCCATGCTTTCTTGGTTTCTTTTTCTGGGCTTTTGAGCCAGGGCCTTGCTATTTAGCCCAAGATAGCCTTGAACTTGTAATCTCTCTGCCTTAGTCTCCTAGTACTGATATTAAAAGTGTATACCACCTTTGCTCTGTTTTCCTCCATAATAGAAATGGGAACTTCATTGAGTCTCTGTTTATATGGTGGTGATATGAGCTCACATGGGTACTCACTAAGCACTAGCCCATTGTGGGCACAATGTCATTCAAACTACCAAGCCATGACAGGACTCACACTCAGCAACGTGGCCCCATGATTCGGATATAAAATATATACGACTCATCTAGAATCCCAGAGATTATAACGTATGAGTGGAAGACCCACACGTCCAACTGGCATCCACAAGCACACAAGAACGTGGAGGTACATTTTGAGGGTCTCTGGGAATGTGGCAGGGAGGAAATGTGAAGTTGGACGAAAGAGACTTTTTAAGTTGAGGCACACTCTTCCAGGACAGAAGATTAATAACATGTCATAAATTCAAGAAGAAAGTGCAAATTCACGAATAAGCTAGTCGCACAAAATATAGAAAAGGCCTGATATTAGAATAAAAAATATTCAGAGATTTGGACATATTCAGATCAAATATTACATAGACTAGAAGCCCACTATTTTGCTCGTTGGGAGGATATGGAGGGGACATATCATTTATAGAGGCCATTAAAATCAGCATCCCTAACACATCCACTGCTGCCTCTTCTTTCTAAGGATGCAGAAGAAGCTGTAGACCTGGGTTCACTTGTGCCAGGAGTGCGGATCTGGAATAAGATATTAAATGGGTAAACCTCAGAAGCTCCATGGACAAACTTACTGTAATAAATGGAAAACTCAGAAAGCCATCTTGGGTCCATAGAAAGGGGTAGAAATAGTCAGAACATAGTACGATTAGGACAAAATAGTCACGACGAATGTCCACTATATGATCAAGAAAATCCAAGTTACACGAACAGGGCGCTAAGCAAAGTCATCAATAAAGTTCAAGGTTCTTTGTTCAGGAATTGAGTATTTGATTCCTTTTCTAGATTTACCCTACTGTCAGTGACATGGCAATAACTTAGTCTTTGAATGCATAACTGGAATTAATATGCTTTGTTATGGCAAAACACCTATGCTAGAGTCTCAGAATATGAACTGTAGGAGGGAAGGCCCAGTAGAGGCCAGTCAAGAGAGTCAGTCTAAACTAGTATCACATCTTAGGGTAATGTAAAACTTCCTTAGATTCTTAAAGAATTAAAGTATGCAGTGGGCATGGTGGTCAACTTACTCTGCTTAAAACATGGTATTCCCATCCTCAACATGAAACAACAAATACCACGTGATACCTACAGGGTAACAGTGTGTATAGATACAGCCGTGGAGTCATCTTAGCTACAGCTATTGTGCCATGCTAGTGACGTGATCCCCAGGCTAGAGCCGACTAACTCTCAGGTTTATGGTATGCTGTGCCACGCAACTGTTTGTGTTACTGAGGTGGAGATGCCACAGTAGCACAGACTGGATCCCTTAAACTGCAGTTTGTTTCAGAGCTCTGGGACCTGAAAATCCACAATCAAGGTGTTTGCTTTCACCTGCTTTCTCTCGCCTTGTCCAGCAGATGGCGACCTTCTCCCTGTTGCTGTTTCGGGCTTGTTCCATGATTGCCCATCCTTCCTGGTGTCCCTCTCCCCCACTTCCTTCGAAATTTCATTTGATGTGTGTGTGTGTGTGTGTGTGTGTGTGTGTACAGCACATGTGTAGATCAAAGTAAAACTTGTAGAAGCAGGTTCTCTCTTTACCACGTGAGTCCTGGCATGGAACTCAGGCTGTCAGCCCCGGTGGCAAGCAGCTCTATGCACTGATGCATCCCACGTGTGTTCTTCCTCTTCTTGTAAAGACATTAAGGATGAGTGGGCAGAAGAAAAGGTCATTGTGGACACACAGGAAGTAGAGGAGTCATACTGGATGGGGGCCCAGTCTCTTCACTTCATTTTACTTTATCTTTTAAAGGACCCTTCTCCAAATACAGTCACATTTTAAGGAAGTGGCAATAAAGCTTCCATGTGAGTCTTAGCCCCTGCCTCCAACTCTATGACGACCTCATCTTGGGTAATATTTATTAATCTGTTTTAAAAATCACAGTCTAGGGTATTAGAGGTTATGACTTTAGGGTAGAGACTTTGAGAAACACAACACAAAGATGGTCTGACATGGGTACTGATATTAAATTTTCCAAATGTCAGGCAGAGACAGATGACACGTTTCTGATGTGGCCTGATCACATGACATGCCCAAACAATTTGATTATGTCATCCACTTTTAAAAATAAATAACATTTGCATTTTAATGTGGCTTTCTAACATTCTCGTTCATGGAGTCCAGCCCAAATATCTACTCTTGAGCTTATTAGGCATTTGTCCACTGGTTGTGAATCTCACAGAAAGCTGTGACAGCCAGACAGAAATACAGGAGTGGATATATGGCAAAAGATCCACTAGTCATAACTAGTCATACCAGAACCACATATCCCAGAAATTGTCATTTTTGATATGGCTGAAGCTGACACTTCAGAAATGAAACCTTGAGAGGTCAGAAGGTCATCTTGTATCAGTACATACTGTCAGTCAACCAGTTTATATAAGCCAAGTTACCAAGCAGTGGAAATTAGGGACTTTGTGGATCTAATTCTTACAACCCTGTGTCTATGGATCTAAAGAAAAGACTGACCCAGAGTCCACAAAATGAATCTCATTAACGATAAGGCATTGCTGTCCACTGGACACTTTGCCTTCAACATGATGAAGAATTAGAAGGCAGGATGGTCAGACACAATGTTGGTAAGGGTGACACTCTCAAGTGACCCATTCATGGTAAATGGACTGAGAAGTCGCCGGTCCTGAGGAGATCACAGTGGTAAGGCCTAAGTCTCCTCGATAGGCACTTTTGGAAGAACCTGGAATCAGAGCAGATGCCAGGTGATGGCCGGATGTAGCCAGATCACAGAGAAGGGAGATCACAATGTAAGTGCGCTGAAAAACACTACTTTCTCATTCCAGTACATCCTATTTTTCATAATTATCATCATGAAAAAGTTGTCAAGTCTTTAATTTAATATGCTGTACTATAAAATATATCCTTAATTGGTCTAAAAATTAAAGAAATTTTCAAAAATTTTTGTGATATTTTATATTGTGTACTTTCTTTTGGTGCCAAGTGATAGTAGAGCATCAGGCCCTTGTATTTAGCACATCACCTTTGGGTAAAATGTTTAGTCATGATGTTGGGTGGAGAACAGCAGAAGCTCTATGCACGCTGGTTATTTCTATACTGCACTGGAACAAGTTCACTCTACACAGAATTGACTTCAGGACACAAGCAACATGATGATAAATCTCTACTAGTTTTACCCTAACTCTTCATAAGGCGTGGCATGAGGGGAAACACAAGGGAAGTTCCATTAGTGTGAGGTTTGGTTTAACTGTCAACTTGACACAACTTCGAGTCTCCTGGGAGAACCTCACTATGAAATTATCAGAGTGGTTGACTTCTGAGCGTGCTTACCAAGGTATAAAGGTAGATATTTTGGGGTTTTTTGTTTTGTTTTTTATCCCCCCCCTTTTTTCTCTCCCTTTGAGAAAGTTTTGATATGGATCCTACACCTAGAATTCTCTATTTAGACCAAGCTGGCCTCAAATTCACGAGATCTACCTGCCTCTACTTCATGAATGTTGGGACTGAAGGTGTGAGCCACCATGTTGAGCAGGGATTTTCATACCTGGCCTAATTGGGATTGGGCTGCATTATTTCATGGGCTGCGTTCTGAACTGCAAATGAGTGTAAAACTGAGCTAAGCAAGTAAGCATACATACATTTAATCTACCTGTGCTTTTGATTGTGGGTGTGGCTAGTTGCATCACGCTTCTTTCTTGACTTCTTCACAATGATGGACTGTCATCTGGAATTATGAGCTAAAATAAACACTTTCTTTCCTAAATTGCTTTCTTTCAGGCTATTTTATCACAGCCACAGAAAGAAACTAGGGCAGTTAGAGTAGACATAAATTATTTAGTTAAATGGCTGATTTTAGGAAATTTTGCAAAAGCATCTAGCAAGTGAATGTAGTGCTAGTTTTTGCCCCTGGATCTTAGGATGCACCTATATAAGTCAGGATCTCCTCTGATAAAACATGTTCTTTCCTGAGATCTAAGGATGTACTTGTATTGGCCATGAATGGAAGGTGTTACAGGATAGAGGAGTACATGCTGTTATTTCAGAAATTGAATATACAGTAAAGTAGTTGATAGTGTGCAGTGCTGAAGTCATTAAATCTCCTGTAGAGTTGCTACTGATAGTGTGGAATACTGAAGTGATTAAGTACCCAGGAGAGTTGTTATTGGTAGTGTGGAGTACTGGGGAAGATTCTTCATACTTGGAAAATATTCCTATTTTTGAGGTAATTATCACTTTATGAATCCTGCTTTCCCCATGTGGATCAGTACTTGGAGACTAGCCTCTCTTGCAGCTAGGAATCAAGCATGTGACCTCAACCTTGGCCCACAGGGACACTCTAGTGAAACTACTTTTGAAATGAGCTAAACTGTGTTCCCATCTTGCTGGTGTAGGTGGCAGCAGGAAGAACCAGGTGTAGCATTCAACAAGCTGCATCTGAGACAAAGACATCTGTGATGCTGGCCTTCCAAACTCTGCATTTCATGACCGGGAGAAGAGGTATCGGTGGTATCTCTTTCAGTCCAGTCTATTGTGTAATTTCTGGCATTCCTGGAAGTTTACTTTTCTGTTTTTTTCTAAACAATCTCAAGTAATGCCTAATCTGCTTCAAAAGATTCTAGTTCTGGTAGAACTAGCCAGACTAGATCTTGTCTGCATCAAGGTTTTCACACGGTGTTATATATCATACAAAAAGTTGTGTTATATCATCCAAAAAGTGCTCATCCCTACTAATAATAGAGAAAAACAAGTCATGCCATGTTATTCAGTTATTATATTGACAAGGACTGAGAATCTGATCTCAGATTAATACAAGTAAACAGGCTTTCTGGTTGTTTGTTAGAATGCAAAATGAAGCAAGTTGGATGGAAGATACTATGCCAATATCTTTCTGAATTCAAAATGCAACTCTCCTTTGAAAAAGAATTATTTCTATGATTATATTCTATATACATACTCATATAGCCTACTAAATAAATGTACAATGGTTTAATTTTGAATTGGTTCTAAATTAAAGAGCATAAACATCAGTGGGAATGCAGTCAGTTGGGAGCTGGTAAATGGACATTGAGCAACCAAAGGATGGAGTGATACTATTTAAAAAGGTAAAGGTCTTTATGGGAATCAGTACCCATCTTGTCAAAATTTAAAGAAACAAGTGTGGGACATGGAGCATTGCATGCCCTCACCCATGGAAAAAAGAGAAGCCCATGGATGTGTTTGCACTGATTTGGAATGATTCTGGAGGAAAGCCAGTAAGAACCAAATTCTTCTAATCAGGAGGACTATGTGGAGAATGTGTTCTTATGAGATGGAAACTACTGAAGAATATGAGTCTATAGTTTTTAACTTTCCTTTATTCATCTGTGTATCAATTATGTCATAGAACATGGGACATAAATGCTAGCCAGATATGATCTCAGCATCCAGGGAGCTAAATGACAGAGAAAGTAGATAATTACAAGATCTTGTGTTAAGAACTTGTGTTTCTTTTGCTGTAACAACTGTTGGGGGCAAATCATTTTAGAGGGAGGGGAGGTTTATTTTTGTCTTGTGGTTTCAGAAGTTTTAATCTATAGTCATGTGGCTCTGGCACTTTGGTCCTGAGTGCTTGCAGAATATCTTGGCAGAAGCATTCAGTGGAGGAACGTGATTATATCATGGTGGCTGGGAAGCAGACAGGGTCATAGTCGAGAGGCTGAAGTACTAATATTTCTTTCAAGGATCCCCCCAAACCTAAGTTCCTTCCATCAGCACCCACCTCTGGAATGTTCTACAGCTTTCTCGTATCTTCACAATCCAGGTACAAGTCACTACCAGTACATGGTTTTTCAGGAACATTCTAGATACAAACTGCAGCATAAGCCAGAACATGAGGGTAGGCACATGATGCTGTGGAAGCCAGGGAAGCTGGTGGAAAGTCAATGATGTTCTCTGAAGAAAAGCGCATGCAGAAAATAGGACTGAGAAGAAAGGGAGCCACAGCAGCAGGAGGAGGAGGGGCAAGAGAAGGAGGAGGAGGCAGAGGAGGGTGTGATAAGAGTAGATGCTATCAGTAGAGCAAAGGTGACAGACTGAGGGCAGGAAGAGCAAGAGGAGGAGGAGCAGCAAAGGAGAAGGAGGAAGAGGAGATAATAGAGGATAGAACAAAAGTGAACGAGTGCAGGATTTAGTGGGAGATTTTGGGAACTTTAAAGCACGGGAGGTCAAGCCTTTATATTTAGACTCAAAGAAGCTCTAGATAGTCGGAACCATGTGGCAATGCGTTCCGCTGCCATTTGCAGACCCCAAACAGTTCTAGACCAATACTTGTTACTGCTACTTTATGTAAGATCTCAGTGGAGGAGTTTGAGGTT
The DNA here is from genome assembly GCA_028551405.1 of Uromys caudimaculatus. NCBI lineage: Eukaryota > Metazoa > Chordata > Mammalia > Rodentia > Muridae > Uromys > Uromys caudimaculatus. The sequence goes on along the minus strand of CM052716.1, from coordinate 33,593,640 downwards.
GATGTGGGAATGCAATGACATTGCTTGTTCCTCATCTGCTTATGAAGACACTGGCTCAACACCAGATGAGGGCAGATTTGCCCTTGCGAAGCCTGACATCATGGCTAGGTTCAAGGGAGGAAGAAGAGGCGAACCAGGCAGGGAACAGTTTCCCCCCTTCATATTTTTTCTCTCCTCCCCCCAACCCCACCCAACAAGCCCCCAGCACAGTCCACTGATGGAGACCAGGTGTGGTTCATCATCTGAGGTATGTTAGATTTTCATCTTTGAGATGGAGGATCCTCAAACATTTTGTGTATAATTCAGAATATCTTAGCAGAGGTTGTAAATCATGGGTTTCAACTTAGAAATAGTATGTTTGCACAGTAGCCCAAGAACTTGACGCTGATTCTTGACATCCTGAGAGCTGCACTGAGTAGATACCCATCATCACCACTACCCCTGCGCACGTCCCCATGCCTATTCCTGGATGTTCAGGTATAGAGACATTTGTCTGTAACTAGAGTGACATCCCGTGAGGGTAGCCCTGTTAGTTTTCTAGCGCTGCATTAACACATTATCATAAGCTTAGGAGGCTAAGAACAACACAAAGACACGATCTGACAGATTCCATAGGTCCAGGGCTCAGGTCATTTCTGGGTTGTTCCTCAAGGTGTTACAGGCCTGCAATCTCACCTGAGGTTTTGGGAGCTCTTCTTAGTTTACCGTGTGGCAGAATTCAGTTCCTGGTGGCTGCAGAACTGAGACATCCCGACTGTAGAGGCAATCCTTCCCATGAGGTACTCACAGTGTGACTGGTTTCCCATTCCAGATAAACACAAGGGCAGCTTCCTTTAGGACACTGCCTCCAGCCTATTAAAAGAAGACATCAAATGTAATATTATAGTTTGGCTGCCAATCTCACCATATTCCCTGACCTGCCCATACTTGAGGGGCAGGGTGAGGTGGGGTTCACAAGTCATCTATCCAGGGACAAATCTTGGATGATAGCATGGAAACTTGTTTGTTTTGATTTATCTAGTTGGCTTTTGGCTTCTCTGTTTTACTTATGGTCACTGGTAAATTCTCCATACTTTACAGATACATACCATGTGACATTTCCTCTAATATAAAAATTCTCACATTATTCTCAATAATAGTTAATTCCCATCTCCACTATCATTTTCATGTCTTCCCAGGACTCCATTACACACATTCTATTCACTGACAGCTTAATTTGATAAAAGTAAATGCAAAGGCAGATTTTCTCTCATTATTGTCCAAGCACAACAAAAATATATATATAAAAAAAAACATGTGCTGGATAGTGGTGGTGCACACCTTTAATTCCAGGACTCAAGAGACCGAGGAAGGCAGATCTCTGATTTCAGGGCTAGCCTAGTCTACAGAATGAGTTCAAGAACAGCCAAGGCTACACAGAAAACCTTTTTCTGTTTTGTTTTTTCTTTGAGACAGAAAAACAAAACAGAAACCATGTGCAGGGCATGGCGGCACATGACTTTAATCTGGGCAGTTGGGTGGCAGAAGCAGGCATATCTCATAGTGAGTTTAAAGCCAAGCCAGAGTTACATGATACCCTAATTAGAGGTCATTCATCTTGATGCAAGGAATATCATGACCAAAAATCAAGCTGGGGAGAAAGGCTTTATTTGGCTTATACTTCCATATCATTGTTCATCACCAAAGGAAGTCAAGATAGGAACTCAAGCAGGGCAGGAACCTGGAGGCAGGAACTGATGCAGAGATCCTGGAGGGGTGCCACCATCTCAGAGATGACACCATCCACACTGAGCGGGCCCTCCTGCATTGATCACTAATAAAGAAAATGCCTCCCAGCAGTGTCTTCAGGAGCTACTTTCTCAATTGAGGCGTCTTCCTTTCTGATTACTTTAATTTGTGTCAAGTTGACATAAAACCAGCCAGCAGCATACATGGTAAGGTATAAAATAAAATAAAATGAATGTTTTCCCTATATGAATTTTCTAGTAAGTTAAAAAAAAAAAAAAAAAAAAAAGAGAGAGACAACAGAATAGACCAGAATGTTATTTATAGAACATTTGCTGGCACTATAAAGTTTTTATTTTACTTGTGAAGCAAGATAGCATCACAGGTGAGTAATAATTAAATATTTCAATTGAAATTCAAAGCATCAGTAAAGGTCCAGACTGTAAATTATTAATCATGAAATTAATCTTACAGATAGTATGAATCTTGAGGAAAGAGACTGGCTTGTTTGTTGTGGTGATGGAAACTACTTCAAAATGTCGTTGCTCAAAATTCCCCAGTTATCTTGTGTCTCACTGTGTTCTGGGGCGGGGGGGGGGGGTGGTCAGGGGTCAGGGGTCAGCTAGCAATTCTCTACTGGGAAGGGACATTAACTTCATGGTGCTCCCTGAGAGCTGGCGTTTGAAACATGAGGGTCCCTCACAAAGCTGGGACCTCACTGCTGTTTACTCCTGCCTCTCTGTATGAAAACTTATCATTTATGGCTATTTAAAAAGTCAAAACAGAGGCCAACACCCATCATTCCATCCTCAGTACTCAACTATAAAGGTCCTCAATAAATGTAAGTTCTAACAAAACACAGAACTCACATTTCTTTCTGTGTCACTGTGATAAGTTTAAAACAATCAGGTACGGGCAGGTGATTTTCTACGGCCCCTCTTGTCGTGAAAGGAATGTGGTTTCTACAGTCAGTCCTGACACAGAACAAGGTACTTCCTCATTGTTCTGTGACTTGTAAGCCATGCTTCTTACCACTGCTAATGTCTCCCAACTCCCAGACTGTACCTTCGCCAGTACAATGGAGTCTTCTATTCCCCTTTATTTCATCTGATTTGATTCTAAACAGTTTCTATTGTCAGAGCTGGGAACCACAGAGGACTCTAATGAGACCCAAGGCTAGAGAAAGTGACTGGATGCCAGTAACCACAGAGACCTTTCTATTCACCATTTCCTTGCTGACAACAAGGTTCAAGGGCAAAAGTCTTAGACCTGGCTCTGTGCTCCATGGCTCCGACCTCATTGTGTAATCTGTACATGTTCTTCATTACAAGGTCTCTGTAAGCTGCCTTTTGTCTAAAAAATAATACTTATTATTCCCAGGGATGACAGTGGATAGTGGCTGAATTGTGAGGCTCTCCACAGATCAGTTATTTTTAGAAATACTAAAACAAAGGCAGGTTTTTCTCATTTACAACCCTTACCTAGATGACTTGTTCTTTTTTTAAATTTATTTTTATTTTATTTGCACTGGTATCTTGCCTGCACATGTGTCTGTGTGAGGATGTCTGATCTCCTAGAACCAGTTGCAGATAGTTGTGAGCTGCCATGAGGGTGCTGGAAGTTGAACTCAGGTCCACTGAAAGAACAGCCAGTGCTGTTAACTATTGAACCAGCTCTCCAGCCCCCCTACCCCAATGACTCTTAAATATCTGCTTCCTATATGTGTATCTCTAGTGGGTCAAGATTTTCATGATTCCAGTGGAATCAAACTACTTTACAGAAGTATTTGACGTCTTTCTAGGATTTGTTACTCGTCAGCTGTTTGTAACAAAATGCCTGACACAGGCTAGTTTTAAAGAGTAAGAGGTTTATTTAGCTCATGGTTTTGGAGGTTTGGAGTTCCAAATCAAGTGATGGTGTGTGCTTGGCCTCTGGTGAAGACAGTACATGGAATATCATTGGAGGGTACATTTAAAAGTAAATGGTTGTAAAAAGTAAATCGCTAACTGGAGCAGGGGACTGGGTGTGGCCAAGCTTTTGTGAGAAGCCAAGAGCCTGTATGCAAGCTGTCCTTTGAGAAGACATCCTCAGTAGCATAATGACTTCTCTCTATGCTCTACCTCCCAAAGGGACCACCACCTCCCCTGAGAGCTACCTTAGAGGACAAGACATACAAAAATCTTCAGCAGTCAACCCGTTACTAGGCACATGATCCAGAGTTCCCTATCCAGTTGGGTCCTTTGGGATTCTTAAAAACAACTAGAAAAAGCTGGCTGGGTTATTAGATGTCGTTATAGTGCTGAGAATTAGAGTGTTGGGATACAAAGCAGTCACTCTACGGTTAAACAAAAACCCCCTTTCCAACTAAATACCTTGGGTCTTTCTGAGGTCTTAAAGGATAAGATGAGCCAGGAAAATGGGTCAATAATCGACAAGAACTTTACCCTAAAGGTTCCCCATGAACACTGACTGGTCCTAATCTGATCCTGAAAACAAACAAAGACTCAGTCAGCTGTGGACTGCCTTCGGGAAAGACAGACTCATCTTTTAAGTCAGGATGACTAGCCTATTCTGTTAATGGATGGTACACAGGAATAAATGTCTAATGGAGGAACCATGAATCAAAATGGGGGATGAGAACTACAACAGCTAGTAGAACATCTGGAAGGGAAACTGTATCAAAAATGAGCCATCAGACAAAGAAGGTGATGGCCCAATAATTATACAGCATTTGCAGGGACTTCGACTAGCCTTTCAAACCTATTCCCAAGTTTGCCCCATTGATAAATGGTTATGGTTGCTGTAGCCATTATAGGTGAGCATTGAGGTGGGGGTGGGGTGTTTGTCTTTGCTAAATAAGAGGCAGCTGGAATAACCTTGACTTTAAAAAACCTGAGTTTATGAGGCTACAAAGAAGTACCTGGTAAACTACTTCCAACCATTATAATACACCAAAAAGGAGAAAATAAATACAAATGGAGAGATTTATACTGTCTTGGTAAATTACACAGAACTTTTGAACATCACCATAGTACATTAAGAAGCTTTCAGAGGAGTAAAAATAACTCAGTGGTGGGAATTTCAAATCAAGTTCAAGGTTATTGCATTACTGGGACATGTAACAGTCATCTCCAGCCTGTTTTTGAGCATTACAATTTCCTACTGTGTGATTCTGTCCCTATCAATATTCAGAGGAGACTTCTGATATCCTGAGAGGGAGCATTAAATTGCAGAGATGTATAGACAGGCACACACTATTCTGAAATTCCTTGCGTTCCTCACGAGAAGGTTTCTTGTATGGATGTGGGAAATCCACTACATTTCTGACTGCACTGTTAAACTGCTTCCTAAGTCATTTCAAGGGTATTTGATCCCTGAAACAATCCAAGTCACACTCCAATAAGAGAATCTAATCAAGAATGAATCATTCCATGTGCTAACTCATGACCTTTTTTATATATCTGTCGATTAAGCAAGGAAGGGTAATGGGGGACATGACATAGGTCCTGAGAGCCATAAACAAAAGTTTAATACCAAGATTCTCAAAGGTAGCAAATCAAAATGTTTTGCTAGCAGTGACATTCAACTGAGTCCAGATCACAGTAGTAGGAGTATATATTTTCCTTCTTTAAGTATTCCTGTAGATAAGACCACTGAAGTTAATTCAATATATAAGTCATACATGCTGGGTATAGATGCCAGCCAGGCCTACATAGTGAGTTCTAGGCATATATATACACACACACACACATATATATATAATTTATATGCACATTATATATTATGTATTATTTATATATAATATATAACATATAATGTTAAATGTATATATAATATTTAATAAATAATATGCAATATAATGTGTCATGTGTAATATAATATATTACATGATATGTAGTTGCATATATTATTAATCCAAATATACATTTATATTTGGAGTATATATCCAAATATATCTTTATTATTATTATATATCCAAATATATATTATAGTATATGTAATTATATGTAATTTATACTATATGTAATCATATTATTTAATATTTTGTTATATATATCCAAATATATATATTATTTGGACAGTAGTATCTTAGAAATTAACCAGTGCTCCCTCATACTTTCACGTTTTGTTTATGATTTCAACATTGTAATTTCAGAAAGTTTATGTTGATTCAGTATGGAGATGATTTATTGCTTAGTTCTTCATCTAGAAAGGACTCAACATTTGACTCAATGTTTTGGTTACATCTAAACCTCAGTTTTAAGACTCGCTGAGGTGAGCTTTACTTCTCAGAAGAAATGGTACATTACCTACTCCATCACGTCAGCAAAGGAAGCCTTTCTGCCTTCAGAAAAAAATAATAACATCCAACTCTATCTTCACTCAGCAATGGAAGGCAACATGGAAGCTTCCTTGGATTTGCATGCAGTGTATTGGGGGCCTTCTGTCCCCAAGTTTTTACTGACCAGGCCATGAACTGAAAAGAACATACAGGAAGTTTCTCTCCAGGAAACAAATCAGGAGACTGGTCCTTGTTAAATTTTAAGGCACATTGCAAAGTCCTCCTGAGGTCAGACTCCCCAGCTCTAAATTTTTTATGAAAGAGACAAGCCAGGGGTGTCCTCATAGTCAGACACACGTGGAAAAAACACCCAGCCTCACATCTGAGAGAGCTTAAAGATCAGATTCAAATCCCACAGAGCCAGGAAGGCACAATCAATTATCTCTTTAGTTGGTTAAATATTGGCTTTGGGTTCTCCATTTGGGATCTTGTCTTCAAATCTTCCACAGAGTCAGGAAGGCACAATCAATTATTTCTTTGGTTGGCTAAATATTGGCTTTGGGTTCTCCATTTGGGATCTTGTCAAACCCTTGGTCCTATCTCCCTAATGGTTCTAGTGATAACCTTTGTTGAGCACCACAGTCTCCCAAGAGTTTTAAATGCTTGTTGGTGGACACTGGCTCAGCAAATGATCCCCTGGAGCAGTGACAAACAAAAGGCAAGGATGTTTGCAAAGGCCTATTTAAATTCCTGTTTGTGATCTGCAAGGTCCTGCAGCATCTGGTGCTGACCAGAGAACTGATTATAATCTAGTCACACTCTCAGATCAAACCCAGAGAGGGGACTTTATAATATAATAACAGTGGGGGCCACAATTTCGTATTCCCCTAGGGCGATGGATCATAACAACAGAAACTAAGCCATCAAAGTTTCCTTGAAATGAAAGCTCTAAAGAAATAGACTTAGGGTTTTTCTTTCTTGCTGATATGAAGAAGTTGAAACAGCCAGTCTTAGACAAAAGAACTTGTAAAGCTCCATTGGCTTCAAAAGGATACAGGGAGTTTTGTCTTTCTGTTTGTGTGTGTGTGTGTGTGTGTGTGTGTGTGTGTGTGTTTGTGTGTGTTTGACCAATCATAAAAGACATCAATGAATTTCTTCCTTTAAGCTACTCAGTGAGTCTTGACAGCCAAACTTGGCTTCTCCCAGTCACAAACTGTTCTTTTGTGTGTACAACACACTCGGGTTGTTTTTAAAAACCTGATGTGATTTTTATCTGGACAGCTTCTTCAGTGCCTGACTCACTGCATGGTGGGTCTCTGTAACTCCTTCTCACCTGGCAGCTCTCTTCAGAGAGAAGGATGTGGGAGAGCTGGTGACCTAGATCTGAAGACTCCTGTGTTGTTAGTTTGAAAACATTCAGTGCTTTCAGCTGAAGAAAGTAAACAGGGCCCTCCATCGCTCTTACTCCACGCTAAGAGATCGCTAAAGCATTTGAGGCCATATTTCATTTATTAGGGAAGGAAAGAAAAATTCTATATAAAAAGGCCAGAAAAGCTATACAGGAAAATTATTCCATCATCTGTCTTTAAAAGATACCAATACTTTTTTTAAAAAAGTGTAACAGGGACAAGGCCAAACCATACAAAATATATCTAAATATAAAAGTGTAACAGAGGTGAAAGCACGTCTTCAAATGCTTAGCAAAACAAGATTATATTTCTTTCTCAACTTCTTTGGCTCAGAGAAATAGGACCACAGGAATTAACCGTGGGTGTGGCAAGTCACTGCTGCCAGTTGATAAATGGGCAAAAAGGACCCTAGGTATAATCTTGGGTTTGGCCAGTCACTGGTGTCAGTTGATAAGCAGGCAGATTCCACTGAAAGGACACTTTTTCTTTAAGTAGGGTCAGCTCATTTACAGGAGGGTGAATTTGAGATGAATTTTGTAAGACTAATTGAGAAAGGTCAGTTGAGGTCAGTTCTAAGAAGGACTTGCAATTAAAGGCTCCCCAGGTGTAGGGAAGGGCCTGCCAGGCAGCTGGACCAGTGTGAATTAGCAAGGCCTTGCTCAGGAAATTTGGGTTTAGCTAGCCCACTCCGGGACCCTGGGAAGGTCACACTGTGTAAAGTATAGGCCTCGAGGTCTCATTTGACTTTGCTGAGAATGGTTTAATCATTATAAAAATACATTTTCTGGCTGCAAATATAATCGTCCTTTCAGGAAGGAATACTCCGGTGTCCCTCCCGTGGGCTAACAGACTATAGAAATGATAGTCATGGAGTAATTGGAATTATCCTGGATTCTTAAGCTAGAAGAAACCTGTCTCCTGGAAAGAGATTTCACTCAGTTTTGACAACTTGTCAGACCACTTTATAGAAGCTGCTGGAGACAGGATTGGTGTAAGCACCCCTTAAAGGGATTGCTTAATTATGCACAGCTCCTGCTTTCTAGTTAAGCCTAAACCTCAAGCCAGGACCCTGATGATGGACATGGGTGCTCAATGGACCTCTCTGGTCCTCTTCCCAGCGTGACGCCGTTGACTAAAGATCCTGTCTCTGTTTTTCAGTATACTTTGTTTAACCGGCCTATTGAGGGCAGGACTCTGGCTTACCTTGGTGGGGTCTCCAGAGCCCAGTGCTCTAAATGTAACTCTGAAAACAGGAAGAGTCTGTGGTTTCGCAGCCCACAGACAAATGACTGTATAATTCCTTATTGTGTGTGTTACTTATTTTATATGCAGTTCCTTTTGAACATAGCATCTGGCACTCAGGAGATACTTAATGTGAGTTGCTTCATTTATGTTCTTTCAAGACCAGCTTAGGAAGCCATATTCTTTCTGTTTGTTTCTTTGTTTCTGAGACAGAGTTTTTCCCTGTAGCTCCCGCTGTCCCAGAACTAGCTATGTAGGACCAGCTGGCCTTGAACTCATATAGATCCATCTGCCTCTCCCTCTCAAGTGCTGGGATTAAAGGCGCATGCCACCACCAACAGGCCAGAAGCCACATTCTTTCCTGAAGTTTTTTGTTTTTCTCTTGTAATATTAACCCAGGAACATGAATATTTTATATGCATATACCAACTAAAAATTAATGGTGGCTCCTGGAGTAAGCATAGTTTTCTTGTTCAGTAGTTTAGTCAATAAGGTAAGTTTCTTTCTGCAAAAAGTGATGGCATTTAGTCTAGGCTCCGCCCCCAGTTACCTAGCAACAGTCAGGTGTGCCTGACTCTCTATAAAAGGGGCTGCTTGCCTGGTGTCTCTCTCTCTCTCTCTCTCTCTCTCTCTCTCTCTCTCTCTCTCTCTTGCTCCTGCTTCTGCTCCTTACCCTCTTTCTCCCCACACTCCCTCCCTCCCTCCAAGTGCTCACAGCCAGCCTCTACTCCTCTCCTCTCTCTCTGCTTTTCTCTGTCTCTACTCCCTCAACTCCCCTCCCCATGTACTGAATAAACTCTATTCTATCCTATACCATGGTGTGGTTGGTCCCTCAGGGGGAAGGGATGCCTCAGCAGGGACCCAGAAAGGTCTCCCCTTCCCCCACACCTGACTACACATCCACCACACATTCCTTCTCTCTTTATTTTTATAAAACATAACAAAAAGTACCTGTCATTTTGGGGGAATCTTTATTTTTCTTTTAAAATCTTATTTAAATTTATAATCATCAAACCTAGTGTTTAAAACGTAAGAGGTCATGACACTGTAGTGATGGCTCAGCAGTGAAGAACTACTCTTCCAGAGGACTAGGGTTTGAGTCTCAGCAGCCACATGATGGCTGAAACCATTTGTAACTCATGTTCTCGGGGATCCATTGCCCTTCCCTGGCTTCCATGGACACCAGGCACACATGTGATACAGACCTACATGCAGGCAAACCCCCCACCCCACCTCCATATAATGTATTTGCTGTGGTTGCCATGTTGTGGCATGGCCTGCAGGGAGGCTGAGGTAGAGGAACTGCATGACCTCAGGACCTGGAGGCTAGCCTCAGCAACACAGCTAGGTTTCGTCTAAAACACACCAAACAAAAAACTCCAAAAAAGACACCCCCCCCCCCCGCGCATAATCTTTATTGTGTGATAATATTCCACAAAGTAGGATGACAGAGAACATTACGGAGACACGGGAAGGAAGTTGAGCCATTCCCCTGGGGTCTGATGAGGTCTTTTCGCGAGGAGACAAGCATTCCATCACAACTAGTATTTGCTGTGTTACACAGAGACAATATTATTCTCGTATAGACCTCAAACAAAAATGTTAAAATTGCCATGTGTCGTTTTTTCAGCATAAATGAAATGACCTTTCCATGTAGAAGCCCGCAGTTCTCCAGGAATCTCACCTGAAGCCCCGTTTACAACAAAAGGAATGTCTTAGCTATTCAGTAGAAGGCTTGCGGCCCATGTTTTGATCTTATCGGATTGTAATTCCATGCAAGGCGCCGCTGGAGCCAGCCTATAATTTCATTTATCAAAAGAGGGATAAAGGGGGAGGGAGCTTCTTAGCTGTCCTTTTGAGTTGTAATTTGAGAGTTACCAAAATGGTCTGTATGGTTACTGTTAAAACACAGCTCTGAAACCCACGCACCTGGTCTTGGGTGTGTCTTATTCTTTGTATTAGCCCTCATATTTAAATCTACTTAAAAAAAACAAACAAACCCTTTTTAATAAACTTCAGCTGTGCTTCACACCGTCTCATTCTTTAATTCCTTCCTGCAGTTTTACCTGAGTGGAGGTCCCTAAAGGACAAAGGGCTGCTAAGTAAGGCTTGCTGACTGCTCCGGACTTAAGGCTCACTAGTTTTAACATAGAATCCTTTCCGGCTGAATAGGAAAACAATTGTTTTTTTTAACTATCTCAATTTATTTGATAGGAGAGTAAGAAATTCCAACCTCCTGGCCCTGGTGGATAAGAGATAACATTGTATTCCACAATGTTTGACAAAGATGAATGACTGTCTGCAGTTTACACAGTATCCCCTTAACTTAGGTTTTGTTTCTTGAGCTCTTTGGCGCCAAGAAAACTGTTGCCGCGAGCAAACAAAGGGAGACACACTGTGGGGCCTTGGGACTCTGAAACCTTAATCCGGAGGGAACTGGCCAAACCTTCAGAGATTGGGGGAGGGTATGCATGACTGATAGAAAGCTCCAAGAAACATTAAGTACCGGGCTCAGGGCCACTGGATAGCGCCTTCGGTCTGGTTAAAAGAAACCTTTGTACATCCAAAGATGTACAGGAGCAGAACTATCCTGTCCTTTTCACCTGTCTCATCAAAGTAAATAAGCGAACCCATCCAATGGATGGAAAGAGTAGGGAGTTGCAACCCCTCCGGGAGGTGATGGGCTAGACACACTTGGCTGGCTTGATGAGCTAGCTCCCTCCCCAACCTGGGCAAGTCGAGAGAGGGTGGGGGCGGGAGAGGATTTGGCGCCGGGGTTGCACAGTACATCCGGGCGCGCCGGCAGCGGGCTGCGGGCTGCATAATTGATGGAGGGCCGGCGCAACGCAGGGCCGGCCTCGGGTGCGCTGGGAGCGTCTCGGGGGTGGAGGCCAGGGCGGCCGGGCCCCTCCCACTCCGCTTTTTCTCGCGTGCCCTGTCCTCGGGACTGGCAGTGGGCGCCCGGTTACCAGCAAGTGTACACAGGGACAAACGGAGAGCGATCGCAGCAGGCTGAGGGTGCAGTAGCGACCTCCTGGACCGACCCGCCCGCGCCATGCGCTTGCACACTGGCCTGAGGGCGCTTGTGGCGCCTGGTTGCCCGCTCCTCCTTCTATGTCTTCTGGCGGCGACGCGCCCGGATAGGGCTGAGGGTGATCCCGCAGGTGACTGGGTACGGGGGGCTGGCCCGGGGAGGGCTCTGGGTGAGCCGGAAGAGGCGCAGTGGCGGCTACCCTCCAGCCCGACGACATCCCTTGTCGCTCGCTCAGGGGCCGCGAGGATGCAGGCGCAGGCGGCTACTGAGCGGAGCGGGGGCGGCTTTTCATTGGCTGGGCGCGGGTTACCCGAGGAGGAAACGTGGAAGCCCAAGTGGCTCCGCATCCGCCGAGTCTAGGGGTGATTCCGTCTCTGGAAAGCCCAGTTTGAGCCCGGGAGGTGGTACTGGGACAGGGTTGGAATTTTTCCTATGAAGTGGGCTAATAGAGTGCGTGGCTTCGTGCGGGGGGATACTGGGGACTTCTGCTAGTGTGGCATGATTATGAGTCCACATTCCCTGAGGCCAGCTCCCTTCAGTAGAGGCCACAGCGAGGCTCTCTTGTATCACCTTTCCGCCTGGCAGGTGTTGACTTTGAGGATGTTTTTTTAGAGCACAGGGTAAAAATCGCGACAGCCAGCCAACTCAAGTAAGCCCAGATAAGAAAATTATACGTGTGTGTTGCCTTTACACCACGATCTTTATAAAAACAAAACATTTTTCTAGGGTGTTGGGTTGCATGTTTGAGACATGCGGACAGAAGGGTTTCCGTGAAAAACATTACCGGGTCAAGATCTATTTTGCCATCCTAGCTCACCTGTTTATACTTTCTGTGTTGCAAGCGATCCAAGCTTTTCAGTGCAAGTTCCTGTGTCTGAATGGTTAGGTCCCAACTAACTTCTCAAGCAGTTGAAAGACTGGCCCACTGGGAACTAAATGCAACCATTATTCCACACAAGGTTTTGATTTATTTTAAAATATTTCCATGAACTTATACATGTAGATTGATTGAACATAGTATAAAGGAAAATGATCAAAGGGACACACACACACACACACACACACACACACACACACACACACACACACTCACTGTTAACTTGGATTCTTCTAGTCTCTGGATTTCCTTGTTCCACATATGTTTTCCATCATAAGAATTTAAGACATGACCTTCCCAGGCATACCTGGTTCTTCGATCCTCTTCCACTCGCCATTTATCATATGCTTCTGAAAAGTACAGCCTTTTTCTAACTCGCTTCTTTTTTCTCCCCCTCCCCCCTTCCTCTCTTTGCTCCTCCTCTCCCCCTTCCTTTCTTCCTCTTCCCTTCCTTTCTTTCCTCTGCACTTCCCTCCCCTTGTCTTCCCCCTTTCCCGAGCCTGGGTCTGCGCACACAAAAGCAGCTCCACTATCGAGCTACAAATCCAGCCTACACTGTTGTTTTGAGATTCATTGTATTTTGGGTTAGTTCTAGAAGTTTTGCTTCTCCTTGGCAGTGGTGGAAACTTTTCGGAGAGCTTTAAAAAAACCGATATCCAGGTCTTGCCCTAGAAACAACTGATTCATTTAGCATAGAAGTCAGCCTGGGCATTAGTAGTTTTGAAGATTCTCAGTGTGAGTCCAAGCAGGCTAAAATCACTGAGAGGACCCAGAGGGCGTATTGTTGCTGACATCGGGTTGAAGTTAATGTACACCCCCGGCTTCTATAGAGAAGAAACTAGGAAGCAGATGAAGCCTTAAATACATGTGCTGAAAGTCAGGGAACGTGGGACTTCCTCAGAAGACTCAGCTCAGGTGAAAGTTACAGAATTTGAAAGGCGTGGCATCTGGATTCCCAGCACCCATTTGGCAGCTCACAACAATATGTAACTGCAGACCCAGGGGCTCCTATTTGATGCCCTCTTCTGGCCTCTTTGGGCAGCGGCATAGATGTAGGCAAAACACTCATATATATAAAAATAAATAGATAGATGAATGGATAAATAAATAAATACATCTTTCTAGATTCAGTATTAATTTGAACAAGGTTCATCATAGTCTTTACTAAAGAAATACAGCAAGGTTTACTGGATGTTTTGTCTTTATATTTTGAACTAAGAAATAGGTGTTCTGCTAAAAGAAGACTTTCGGGGACCAATATAAATAATATAAATTACTGTATTAATACACTGTAAGAGGTGTGCACCAGGCACTGTACTGTGCAGTGTGGAGCCTGAGGAATTAGATTTTATTTTCCCTGACTTTCAAAAGAGGAAGTTGGGCAGTCAGTTAAGCAATTGCCCCAGTACGTGGAGTTTAGTAGTAGAGCAGAAAGTTTAAAGTTGGTCAATCTCCCTCCACAGGCTGTTTTCTTAATCACAGTTCTCTCTGAGATAACTGGGTGTGCCCTCCAGAATTTGGAACCACTCACCAAGGGCACCTACCTGTGTGAGTCTGTATGTGTGAAGCCACACATGGAATTTTTGAGTCCTGGAATGAGGTTAAGGGTAATGCCCAGGGAAGTGAGTCTTTGGCTTCTTCAGTGTTTTTTCTTATTATGTTTTTTTTTGTTGTTGTTTGTTTTCTTTATTTTGTGTATGTATCTACACATGTGCTCATGTATGGATCCAGCAGTGCACATGTTATCATCACCAGACAACTTGAGATTAGTTGTTTTGCTTCTCCCATGTGGGTTCTGGGAATTGAACTCAGGTCCTGAGGCTTGCCATCAGGTGCCTTAACTTGCTGAGTCATCTCAGCAGCCCTGGTTTTTCAATTAAATAAGAGATCTAAAAATAACTTTGTAAAAGGAACACAGGTAAGCAGCAATATTTTGACATCATTATTAGTATTACCACATGGAACAAACTGAAGTGATTTTTTTTGAAACCCTTTTAATGGAGTAATTTGGAATGAGCATTCTAACTTCCAAAGACATAGCTTTTATGCTGCCTTGATTAATTCTCTTCCCTATTGACTCTATACTGCCTAGTAGTAAACACTTGTTGGAACAAATCTTACTTACATGCCAACATCTTCCTGACATTCTGTTTGTAGAAAACACTAGTAGTTTTTGTCTCTAAAGGTATTTGAACTGGCTAAATGAAGAGATTTATTATAAGCCCATCTTAAGTTGAAATATTTCTGATGTTTAAAAATTTGGTCATAATTAAAAGTATGTAAACTTTTGCTAAGAATATGTTCAACTTACTTTCCATCCTGGAACTCCATCACCCTGCCCTGGCTCCTTCTCTTCATATTTTCCTGAGTGGTCCTATAGTAATTGGAAGAACAGAAGCAGGAGGGGACCCTTACCTGGTAGGTGGAGCTAGAGGCACACACCCTAGTGAGGATGGCTTCCCCAACAAAGGGTAAATTGAGGTTTGAAGTTAGGAACAGCACAGTGAAGATTAGCTCACCCCAGTCTCAGAGCTGAGCAAGGCAACTAGGACTTCTACACAGGGACATGTAGACAGGTAATACCTGACCCATGCTCCAGGGCAGACCAGTATAGAAGGTCAAGCCTGAGTGGGTGCGTAGTATAGCTGTGTGGGGACAGATGTGGGGACAGATGTGGCAGCTGCAGTGGCATGTCATGTGTATACACGGGAGTTGCTCTTAGCACAGCCACTGTGCTATGTAGTATGTGCCCTGATGAATTAGATTCGTTTTCTCTGACTTTAAAAGAGGAAATTGGCGCTTGAGTTAGAGCAGTAAGGAAATCTGTCAAGGAAAGCAAGATATGAGGTTTCCATTCGGGAAGAAGAAAATAAAGAGGAGAAGATGAGCGGGCAAGGAAAAACATTGATGTTCTCAGTGTGAATTCATGACATAAATCTCTGTTGCTTTATCTGTGTCACATACGTACATGTATAATGTATAATGTATATGATATGCATATTATACATGTGTGTGTTTCATGTGGTAAGTATGTTGTGTGTGTTTGTTTACGTGTGCATGCACATATTGATGGCTCTGTCCACTGGTTTCTAAACAGTCAGTATACTTAATACCTAGATGTTGGCTTCAGGCACTCTCAATAATTTTGGAGAAATGGCTGTTTTCTTCAGAGGTGGGGTGGAGAAGTGTGTAGACCTGGGTCATCCTGTGCCAGAAAACAATGAAGTACTCAAAGGATGATGAGTCATGTCTGAAAGAGTCAGGAGCCATTTGAAGGCGTTCTCATAGGACAGATGGGGAAACAGAGCATTCAAATAAATCCTAGTAATGGGTGATGGCGGTGATGAGCCGAGAGGTCTTGCTGTGTAGCTGAGGCTAGCCTTGTGCTTAGGATCTTTTCGTATTAATCTTCCTTTTTTTCTTCCTTCATTTCCTCCTTCTCCTCCTCCTCCTCCTCTTCCTCCTCCTTCCTCTCCTCCTTCTCTTCCTCTTCTTTCTTCTCCTTTTTGGTTCCCTTGTGCCATCTGATCTGAGACGATATGGTAAAAAGCACACAGCATTACCTCAGTGGCATTGCTGCCAGGACTGCCTACCCCAAATCTAATCATATTACAATAGGCCTGAATTTTCCTAAGGATCAAGGCTGAAGAAGCAAGGCCTGGTAACATCAGAGCTGTTGCAGTGAAGGAGAATGGAGCGATGGGAAACACGTGCTTCTGACCTGGCCCTTCTGTAAAAATGCACACCAGAGAGAGACTTAGCAGGAGAGCAGCATGAGCTGGCAATGCAGAAATGCCAGCTTCCTGAGTTCAGTGAAGCCCGGGATTCTGTGGGATGTTTCCTTTGCAGGAAAGATTCAGTAATGCCATAGAGAGGGCTGACTTATCTTGTCAGCAGTGTACCTCTAACATAGAGCAGCGGGAAATGTCAGTGCTTGACATTTCCTATAAACCTGAGATGCTTTGAAGAAAACCAGCATTAACTCAGCTTTTTCGGAGAAAGCTTGATTTACCGTAGGGATTCCATTAAAATGGTAGTTGAGAACTGCTCACCTGTGTGTTGATACCATATATATATATTTTTTTACATTTATGTATATGTGTGCATGCACCTGCGTGTGAGTATATGTACCATTAGGTGCTGGTGGAACAGAAGAGTGCCTTGGATTCCTTGCAACTCAACTTACAGGTGGCTGTAAGCCACTTGGTGTGGGTGCTAGGAACTGAGCCCAGGCCCTCTGCAGGAGCAGCAAGTGATCTTAGCGGTTGAGTTGTCCCTTCCGCTCCTGGTACTATTTTGTAAAGAACATCTTAAACAGGAATAGATGCGTACTGAGGCTGGCTGCTGACTTTCTTTTCTCTCTCTCTCTCTCTCTCTCTCTCTCTCTCTCTCTCTCTCTCTCTCTCATTTCCTTCTGGCTTATATTTCACAATAACAAGGACAACCTTGTGACTCAACAACTCAGCGCTAACATAGAAGAAAAAGAAAAAATTCCTTTACAACAGTTTATTAAAAATAAACTCCTGAAGGCACCATCCTCTCTCAGGCCTAACTGAATATTTCTGTGATGTTATAGGAAGAAGAGACATCTTTGAAAATGGTGCTCTTCATTCTAATGAATACTTTTTTCTCTGTTTCTAAGATACTGAGTTACATTAGCATAACTAATGTATCTCTCTTAATCCAAGACAGAGTCTCTGCTTTTGCTTTACTTGGGGGGAGGTTACTTATCTGTGGTTGGGTTCAGACTCACTGGTAGCCAAGGATGAAATTGAGTTCCTGATAGCCCTGCCACCACCTCCCACGTTCCGAGATTACAGGCATGTACCGTCATGTGCAGTCACAAAACCTTTTTTGGTCTTTCAGTTTCACAAGTCAAGAACCTGAAATGGAATTTTGGTTGATCTGAATGCGCAGAGTGCCTTTGGCATACAGCTAGGGGCTAGGAGCAAGCCATAGCCGGATTCCTGTTTTATGCTTCAGTGATCCACCCAGCAATGGGTTTCTTCCTAAAAAGATCCTTAAAGTAGACCGAGACAAGGAGGCTGTTAGTCAAGCGTGAAGACTGACTTCATATTTGTGCTGGAAATTATTTGTGTGTAAACTGTGTAGAACAGACCACGGGGTTACAGGGTTGTTTGCAGGTTATGAGAAGCAGCAAACTGAATTAAGAACAGAGGTGGCAGATCGGTCTACTCAAAGCCAAGATTTCTCAGTCTTCACATCACTTATTTTTGGGTCTGGCTAATGCTTGGTTGTAGGGCTGTGATGCTGGAACGTGTTAGGAGATCATAAAAAAGTACACATTGTGCTTGCCATCAAACTTTCACACACACACACACACACCACACACACACACACACACACACACACACACACACACACACACACACGGGTGCACACATATTCTTTCCCTTTTGCGGTAGTTATAACGGGATAGGAATACCTAGAACCTGGAAACGTAACTCCAAGTGCATTGTTCATAAGCAGATTTTTACCTGGTAATAATCTGTTGTAGTGTTTTTTTTTAATTGTGCATTTAAAATACTGTATGTTAGATTGTTAAAATGAGGATTCATTAAAAATAATCTGAAGAGTATATACTGAAGTAGCAATAAAGTATACAGATGAGACGTAATAATAAATTACCCCCCCCTTTTTTTTTTTGCAGTGCTGTGGTTTGAATACAGAGTCTTGTACATGCTAGACAAATGCTGTACCACTGAGTTATACCATTTTATACAAAAAGTGTTAAATCCAAAACATGAGAATGTAATGATAGAAACAGCTCTGCAGTTAAGAGAAATGTACTGTGCTTGCAGAGGAACCAGCTCTGATCCCAGCATCCTCCTGGCAGCTCATGACCACCTGTAAGCTCAATGGGAGCTGATACTACTCTGCTCTCCACAGACTCCTGCATGAATGTGATACACACATACTCACAAAGGCACACATACATACAAATGCATTCTTAAAAAATCAAGAGCCGGGCAGTGGTGGCGCACGCCTTTAATCCCAGCACTTGGGAGGCAGAGGCAGGTGGATTTCTGAGTTCGAAGCCAGCCTGGTCTACAGAGGGAGTTCCAGGACAGCCAGGGCTACACAGAGAAACCCTGTCTCGAAAAACAAAAAACAAACAAAAAAAAAAAATCTAGAGAAGATGCAATGCAGAGATATTGGGGAAAATAATCCTTTTTTAAATTTTTTTCTAAGTTTGGGGGACTAAGCAAAGTATTTTGCACATGCTCAGAAGTGTCCTACCACTGACATATATCCTAGTCTTCTATGCTTTTGAAGCAGTATTTCACTGCCTTCAAGGATTTGCCCATGCAGGCCTTGAATTTGTAGTCCTTCTGCCTCAGTCTTGTGAATAATTGCACCAATCACAGGCCTGAATCATCTGGCCTGTAGTCATCAAATTTAGAGGAAATAGTTATTTTTGTAGGAGGTGCACTTGAATGAATTTATTTCCTTACTGAAGTAAAAACAAATCTTCAGACTCTGCATCTGATTCTAGCTTTTCTTCTGTGTCACACCCTTCCCAGTTTGCTTCTTTTGAACAAAGCATAAAGTCCAATGAGTGAAAACTCAATAACTGTTTTAGAAGGACTATAGCATTTAGTTCATCTGAAATTGTTACTACCATCAATTATAAGCCCTTCTATTCTAGCAAGATCTATTTTAATATGTAATATATGAAAATCACCTACATGGAAAACATTTTTCATATCATGTAACAATAGGTAAAAATTAGGTTACCACTCAGTTCTTGGAGGCAGTATCTTCATACACCATTTCTCCTGCTGAGGGAGGAAGAAAAATCCTCTAATCTTTCAAACAACCAAGAGTTGTTATTCTTTTATGTTGGTGTCTTGCCACTACCTGTAAGAGAAAGCCAGGTGGAAAATGTCCAGAAATGATTAAGAAGAGGGTGATTGTAATATCTCGAAGAATGGATGTTTTAAACTTGGCACCATCTCCCAATATTTATGTGACTTCTTCTAATCCCCACCCCCTTTCCCCAAGAATTGATATTTACTGTAGAGACATTGCCATCAAAGCATTGAGCTGTATCGACCCCATTTTGATAGTTCAGGTCACAAGCCACTGGTCCAACTTGGCTTGGGGCATGCCATTCTTACCTCTCCATTTTATATTTTTCTATTTTGTGACTCAGCCTGATCCTTTCAGGGACACATCCAAACCACATCTGTCTGAGTCTTCCCCTGCCAGTTTCTGCTGCACACACATGCTTGCTAAATCATCCCCTTGCTGCCAGCTGTCCCCTAGAGCAAAGAGGTTTCCACACTCACTTCTTTGATTACAGAAAATGTCCAAGGAACTCTTTTACTCTTCTAGTATCTCCTCCCCTGCTACCCATAGCATTTGTTCATTCTGTTTCTTATATTTTTTGGTTGTGAGCCTAGCCTTTAATGGCTGAGTCATCTCTCCAGCCCTCATGCTGCTTCTTAAAGGAATTCTTTTGCATGTTCAGTGGAAAGTAGCACCTGATAAAGATCGGTGCTGTAGCTGGGCAAAGGTGGCACACTCTTTTTTTTTTTTTTAAGCCCAGCACTCAGGAGGTAGATGCAGGCAGATCTCTGTGAGTTCAAAGCCAGCCGGGTCTACAGAGCAAGTTCCAGGACAGCCAAGGCGACACAGAGAAACCCTGTCTTGAAAAACCAAAATAAGATAGTAAGATAAAAAGATTGATGGTTTAACAAAGATGTGGCATTAGCACTCAGGTGGTATCAGGGTTACAGATCTGAGTATGTGTATATATATATATATACTGGTAGTTAGAAATGGCTGAAACAGCTAGTATGTTCTAGAACTCTCCAGATTCTCTTGCACCAGGTGGCCTGCTTTTTCCTTCTCTTATTATTCTTTCAGCTTCTATGAGCTGATATTTTGGTTCAGCTTCAGCCTTAGATCCCCTTCATCTTTTTTTTTTTTTTTTTCTAATGTAGATATCAGATAGGTTCTTTCAGAGTTAGTCCCTGGAGATGAAAAAGAAAATCACCCCAGCTGGGACCTTCTGACTATGATCTCATTCCCTTTCTAGAGTTGGGTTTACACTCTGTAGATACTATGCTAATATGTGAAAGACACACACTTGAGACAGCTGGTAGCAGAAATAAGTGCCTCTCTGAAATTTTAATGACTGTCAATCAATTGTGACCCAATTGTGCTTTACCCCTTGTTAGCTTTTAGGGATCCAGTTCCCCCACCTCCTACGCCTCATCAGCACACACTGTATGCCAGGCAGTTTTTTCCTTACTTGGTTAAGTGGGGTCAGAATAAAAGTGTCACAAAGCCCCCCTCCCCCTTTTCAGTTGTCACTCTCCTATAACTGGCTGTGTGAACCATAATAAGGACCATCAGACTGAGTGAGGCTTGCCCTCTGGAAAGGTCTCCCTTCTTATTTCAGTGATAGGGCACATGATGGGAAATCTTAGAGTGAGCCAGGCCAGGAAAGGGGGGCTTGAAGAGGGACACATGGTTGGAAACATTCAAGGTCAGATGGTTGTATGTCACCCGATTTGCTTTCCTACCCAGTCTTTCCTTCCTAACGAGCATTGAGTGGTGAGTGGCCTCTGCCTTGAACTTAACCCCATATGTGCTGTGCCCAAGAATGAGAATGAATAATTTTTATTAGGAGAAGGATGTTGACCAGACCCCTTTATCATATGTAAGATATATATATGCTAAAAGATATATACACATACATCCGAACTCTGGTCATTAGGCCAGGCAGCAAGCACCTTCTAAGCCAGCTATCTGGCCAGCTCTAAGCTGTTTTTCAAATAGTCACCTAGTCTTGGTAAGGATATCTAAAATGTAACCACACATAATTTGTCTTACAGATTCAAATTTTACAAGTCTGCCTATTCGAGAAGAAATGGCAAAATACTCAAACCTTTCCTTGGAGAGCTATAATATCTCAGTTTCAGGTAAGTGGGTCATGTCTCAAAATGCCAAAATAAGTTTGAAGAGGCTTTAAAATATGTCATGGCTTTGGTCTCTCCCAGCTTGGTTTTTCAATATGCCAAATGATTGTAGAATTTTTAAATTAGTAAGATCAGTCTGTGCTGGGAGAAAACATTACAACAGCACAATCTAAACTCTTTCAACCTGTTTATTACATTAGGAATTAATATTTTACTTTTTAAAAAAAAAGGTCATATGCAGTTTTTGACTATTTTCCTACTCTTTTGAACTGTTTCTCTAGTCTTTGTTTCATGTGACTAGACAAACAGTGTGTGGGACAGATTTTCCAAGCCAATGCCAGTGTGTGATGAGTTTTTTGTTTTGTGTTTGTTTGTTTGTTTGTTTGTATAGACATTTGTGCAGCTCTTGGTTATTCCCAGATGTTCGTATTACAGCATTTGGGATTTATTCTTGTAAAAGTCAAATCTGTATTCCTGTGTTGTTATTTACTTAGAGTGTGTGTGTGTGTGTGTGTGTGTGTGTGTGTGTGTGTGTGTGTGTTGGTTGGCTCTGTGAGATGAACCACTTATTTGAGAGGGATATAGGGGAGAGTTCTTTGGTCAGTCTTGCAGAGTGGATTTCAGGACACAAGTCTCACTCAGCACAGCTTGGTGCCTGGAAATCTAGGATTAATGCTCAAGGCTACAACAAGAAATACCTTATTAACTTAAACTGTGCTAGGTATTTACGTAACCTACAGAGGCTTAACTCTTAGCTACTCTTTATTCTAATAGTTCAACTGAAACCTGATTCCTGCTCTTACTGAAAGAATAGTTGTTCACGGCTGCCCGTTGTTTATTTATTGCCTTGATTAGTGCATGTCACTCTGGGTTTCCCCTGCACTCCACTTGGTTCCAGTCTGCATCTTAAGGACTGGTGCCCAGGCCTGATCATAACATCTGTGTACTTAGCTGTTTGTCCGTCTTCCCTCTTAAAGATCCTGCTAGCCTGCCCATCTTCCCCATAAAAGAAAGCCTTGTTTGCTGTGGAGACACTTGAAGATTTTGAGCTTTTCTTCTGTTGGAATAGTTCTTTTGAAGTAAAACCTTTCTAAAGGTCTGAATTGATATTTACTTGAGAAAAGCAAAGATCTGACATTAATTTTGGCACACAGAGTCTCAGAACTGTGGGTGATCTCATGTGGGCTTATTGCTGTCATGTTGGGAGCTACATTTATTGGAACAAGGAATTTAAATTTGAACCACAGGCGTTATCTTACTTCCAGTACATTTTTAAAAGAACTGTCTCATGAAAATTGGTTGATCTCAAACCTCACTTGTCACGTCTCCATAGCGCTGCCATTAGAGGTTGTGGGTCTAATGACTGGGGTTTGTGTTTTTCATGAATATCACTTTGCCAACAATGATTTAAACATCACCCTTGTTTATAAATAAAACTCATGGCTTCTCCCTCTTGATGCTTCTCTGCTTTCCTTTTTTCCTCTGGCCATATTGGAAATTGATATTTCTATTGGCTTCATGTACTTTTTTGTAGAGAGAATCAAGCATAATACCTTAGTTACAAATCCTAGATCACAATGCCAACCTTGGCTGCATTCAATAAATGTATTTAATAAGAAAGGGAACCATTTGGGCCTGCGCCTGGGAGAACGAACGAACGTGGCCTTTGGTTTAAAGACGGAACAACAATAACATGGTTACTTTTTTTAACATACTTTTTTTTATTTGCTTGAGAAAGCCATGGTATTGACTGTGTGCCACATGTCTTTTTTTTTTTTTTTTTCCTCTTAATAGGATTTAGCCTTCATAGCAATTCTTTGAGGTGAGCACTGTTATTATTTCAGTTTGGAGTTGAAAACAGAGACACACAAAGAGATTGAGGGAACTGACCAATCCCAAGTGGGAACTAGCTTTTGAACCCAAGCTGTCTGGCGCCAGGGTCTGTGCTGGGCCAAATACCTTCTTAAGGCCAAGTTATTCCTCTTTTAGCAGTATCACTAAAACAACTATGCTTATTATTAAGGTGAATGATAGAGTAGCTTTGAAATGATATATTCAAAATGTATGAGACTAAGGTCATATTAAATGCTTTAACCCTAACTAGGTTACGTTTAGAGACTGTATTTCCTGAATAATGACTTTGTGGAAGTGGAATTGATTAAAATATCTTTCCTCTCTCTGCTATCACTGGAGTTTTTAAAGTAGTCCTTTGATAATGGACTATTTGGCAGTCATTGCTTATATTACTGTAATTAGAATGTTTCTATATTGTTACTTCCAGTGTTTTTTCTCTTCTGCAAATTGTACTGTTTTTAGTGTGTCAATGTTGTAGTTTAAACAAGGAGATGAAAATCCAAACATCAGCTGGCCACTTTCTTGATCAGCCTGGTGACTCGGAGGTGAGCGTTTACATTGCTGGCCCAACCCATATTGTGTTTACCAGCTGAGGTGTGAGCAGCTGACCTGGCAAGGTCCCCAGGAGGGAAGGAGGAAGATTAAGCAGAAGTTGGAGGTGCACTTATGCTAATTTAGCTGCTGAAAGGTTTAGTAATGTCCCTGGAGATGGTGAAATGCAACCTTGTTGCCTAGCCACAGGCAGGCGGGACCTCTCAGGTTGAAGGGTCAGGAGCTTGAGCAGATGGACGAGTGTGTGTGTGTGCTTGCCAGTCTCCTGGGCTGCTTGCCTCTCTCCTGGGCTGCTTGCTGCTGGGAAGAAAGATCCTAGAATGCTTTAGTGGCCTGAAGCAGTTAGTGATATTTTTAGGATCTAGTTGTCAAGTATTACATAAAAATTGGTCATGCACAAAGAATAAAAGTGTGAGTGAACATAACATTCACAAGGAGTGAAAGAGGAAGCAGGACACAGTCCACTAGAGCACCTGACAGGATAGAAGCAGAAGTGGCACCTGCCCTCCATCTGGGCTCTCAGTAGCAGAAATATTAGCATTGTTGACGAGAGTTCTTGTGTGCGGAAGTCCGTTTGGGGCATTGTGGGAGGTGTAATGACGTCTTACGTCTTTGTCGGTTGTGTAATGGCATCTTAGACCTTTATGTTGAAGATGTGAGGTTGTATGTTCACGGGGATACATTTGTCTTCATTGCGGTGCAAGTAACAGAGGGAGCTGTGTGTCTCGGGTTCTCGTCACGACAGTGGAGTACCTGAAGCAGCCTACTCCTGAAGAGGAGGTTGCTTTACTGAAAGTTTTGGAAGTTCAGAGCCCAAATAACTTCCAGTGTCTAGTCAGTGCCCACAGGAGATGGTGAAGCAGTGTGGGCAGAAGCATCACTATGTCTTGAGTCTGGAAGTAGGGGAGCTGTGTTCATTCAAACAGGCTGCCTGCTTGACTTCTCAGGAGCTACTTAATCCCATTGTAGGGCTTCTAGTGATCTGAGGATCACGGGTTAAATCCCACCTCTTTTTTGGTGTTTGTTTTGGTTTTTTTTTTTTTTTTTTTTTTTTTCCAGACAGGGTTTCTTTGTGTAGCCCTGTCTGTCCTGGAATTTGCTCTGCAGACCAGAGTGGCCTTGAACTCAGGTCTGCCTGCCTCTGAGTGGGTGAGATGTCTTTGTGTTCAGGCTGCGATGTTTCAGTCTTTAGAGTCATGCAGGTACACAGCTGTAACCACACACAAGGCAGGAGTAGTAACAAGAAGCCCCAAAAAGCTGATCCTCCCTGGGTGGCCACACAGAGGAAGGTTTGACCTAAGGGAAAGAACACTAGCTGACAGCCCAAAGGGAGGACAAGTTGGCTTCTTCACTTTAGCTCAGTGTTAAAAGCTCAAGGCTCTGATCACTGTCAGTT
Organism: Uromys caudimaculatus; assembly: GCA_028551405.1. Taxonomy (NCBI): domain Eukaryota; kingdom Metazoa; phylum Chordata; class Mammalia; order Rodentia; family Muridae; genus Uromys; species Uromys caudimaculatus. The sequence continues at coordinate 33,568,318 of CM052716.1, read as the reverse complement.
ATATATATTTGTTTTTTCTTTTTTTCTTTTCTTTTCTTTTTTCTTTCTTTCTTTTTTTTAGAGCACTTACTGCTCTTTTCTTTTTTTTGGTTTTTCGACACAGGGTTTCTCTGTAGCCCTGGCTGTCCTGGAACTCGCTCTGTAGACCAGGCTGGCCTTGAACTCAGAAATCCACCTGCCTCTGCCTCCCAAGTGCTGGGATTAAAGGCATGCGCCACCACTGCCCGGTGATCACTGTCAATTAAAAAGACTAAAACACAAAGAAGTCTTCCAAAACTCCCCATCCCCCAGACTCCTCAGATTATTTATAGTCCTCAGAGAGGCTTGGGGTACAAATTTATAATAGTTGCACTATTGAGGCGCCACCAAGCTGTGGAATAACACGGAAAGGAACTCTTGCAGATGCCTTTCCTGCAGGAAAGCAATGAAGAGCACAAAGCGAAGGCTGCACCCCTTTCCCTGGCTATGTAGTGACTGCTGAGGATGTGAACATAAGAGCTTCAAAGCACCTCTGATACACTCCACCAAGGAGCAGTAGGCTGAGCCGTCACGGATCCACACAACAAACACTCTGTGTAGATGTGAGAGAGCAACGGAGAGAAACATGGCTTATCTCTTTTGACATCAGTTTTGGGTGCTCTAGGCTTAATACATATATGTTGCTAGGTTGTCTCTTGTATGAACAGCATAAGTGGATTCGTTGGCTAAGGTATTTTCTCTTAATGAGCTTGCTTGCACACATTTTTCTGTTATAAATTATGTAATAATAAACACCCTCTAGATAACTCCATGGGCATAGCTTGGGATGCTTTCCCTGAAGAATTCTGTGAAGCAGAACTACTGAGGTAGAAATTATGCGCACTTTTTGTAGATAGTGTGAATTATCCTGCAGAATATCTGCACAGCTTGTCCCTTCCCACACCCACGTTGGAGCTAGTTTCTCTCTGTCTTCACTAATCTGAGATACTATCAGACTCTTTGAACTCTGTCCTTTGTGAATGTTAAAGCTGAAACACTGTTTAATTGGCATTTTGAATTTAAACATATTTTTCTTCATGTCTGTGTATATTTGTTTATTAATATCTTTTACTAATTTCTTATTTTTAAAAATTGGTGGAAATGTGGTAGGACTAAAGAACATATTCCTTTTGGATATGCTTTATTATAACAAGTTAAAATATTTTTTCCCATTACATGGTTTGTGTGTGTGTGTGTGTGTGTGTGTGTGTGTGTGTGTGCGCGCACGCGCACATTTGCATGTGGAAGCCAGAAGTTGATGTTAGCTGGCTTCCTTAAACTTCCTCTGCCTTATTGTATATATGTGGTTGTTTGCCTGCATGCCATTCTGTACAATACCTGCATGCCTGGCGTCTGTGGAGGCCAAAAGAGGGTGTTAGATCCCCCGGAACAAGGTTTGTAGACAGTTCAGACACTATGTGGTTGCTGGGACTTGAACCTGGGTCCACTGGAAGAACCTTGGGATTTACCAGCATGTATTTTAGGTGGGTGCTAGGAATTTGAGGTCAGGTCTTCATCCTTGCACAGCGGGTATTTTACAGACTTAGGCTCTATCCCTACCTAGTAATTGTTATAGTCAAGTTTTGTTGTATGATTCACCCACTGCCTTTATAGTTTTTACCTTTCACTTAAAATTTTTCATTATTTATTTATTTATTTATCCATTCACTCATTCACTCACTCATTCATTCATTTACTTTATACCCTGATCCCAGCTGCCCTCCCTCCTCTCCTCCCAGTCTCAGCCTCACATTCCCCCATCCTCCCTTCCCTTCTCAGAGAAGAGGAAGTACCCCTTGGGTACCAGACCACCCTGGCACATAAAGTCACAGCAGGATTAGGCGCATCCTCTCCCACTTAGGCCTGACAAGATATCCCACCTAGGGGAAAGATGGCAGGCCACAGAGTCAAAGTCAGCCACCACTCCAATTGTTAGGGGACATGCATGAAGACAAAGCTGCACAGCTGCTACATACCTGTCGTCGGCCTTGGTCTAGCCCATGAATGTTTTTAGTTGGTAGTTCAGTCTCTGTGAGCCCCTGAGGGCCCAGGTTAGTTGACTCTGTAGATCTTCTTTTGTCCTTGACCCCTCTGGCTCCCTCAGTTTGTCCCCCCACTCTTCCACAAGAACCACTAAATTCTGCCTAACACTTAACTGTAGGTCAATTCATCATTTTCTGTCAGCTGCTTGATGAAACCTCTAAGAAGACAGTAATGCTAGGCTTCTGTCTGCAAGCCTTATCTTTAATAGTGCACTTAAAAAAATTTACATTTATTAATATGTGAGTGTACATGCATAAATTTGGACATGTGAGTGCCACATAGGTCAGAGGACAACTCAGAGTTTCTGGGTACTGTATAAAAGCAGGCTGAGCAAGCCAAGGGGAGCAAGCCAGTAAGCAGCACTCCTCCATGGTCTCTGCTTCAGTTCCTGCCTCCAGGTTCCTGCCTCCAAGTTCCTGCCTCGAGTGCCCACTCTGCCTTCCCTTCACAACAGACTGAGCAGGACTCTTCCCTTCCCATGCTGAACTTGATCTTGGTGTTTATCACAGCAGTAGAAAGCAATCTAAGACAGTGTGCATACTAAAATGCCCCATCAAGGTAGAGAACGTAGAAGTCGATCTGAATTTGGAGACAAGTTAGTGGTATGGAGGTTCTTGTTTTATAAATGAAGAGAGGGAGAATTATAAAATGACACCTCCAGTGCCAGGAGAAATAGCAGGACGGGCCTAGGTGCCCCGAGTGTAGGGACAAGGTGTGCTGTTCCGAGCCCTGGATGGTTGCCTGTTGTTAGGTTACAGACCTTCTCCCCGCCATGCTTTCTCTCCCAGAAAGCTGCCCATAGCTCCTCTCCCCTCTGTAGTCTTTCTCCCTGCACAAAAAGTGTCACTGGGACACTGCCTTCTCCCTCCTTTTTGTGAGCAAGCTCGAGACAACCTTGGTTTAATGCTTTCTCTTACTAGTGCCTCATGACTTCCGGCATACCTCACCACCTAGCGTGGCCTAGCCTATGTGAATTATTTTGGTAAAGCTGGCTTTGCCTTCATTGTGTAGAAGCCATCCTTACTGATTTGTGTTTTCTTTTCTTTTGAAGATGCCCATGTAAAAACAAACTGATGGGTTTGATCACCAGGCTTATGGGGCGGTGAAGGTTTGCAGAGGGAAGGTTTTGATGTAGTAAAGGACTCTAAGCTACAGGCATGTTTCCTAGCTGAGAAAGGCAGAACCTTTTAAAGAAGGAGATTTTAGCAGGGGAGATTATGTAACTGGGGACGTGTCCTTGAAAGGGACACTGGACTTTTGCTACTCTATCTCTGTTTCTCAGTCTCTGTTGCCTCATCTCATGGACTGTAACCTTTGAATGTGTGAAGTAGAGTGAACTTTCCTCCTGAAGTTGATGATCTCAAGTAATTTATGTCACAGCAATAGAAGACTGAATACCACACGTGGGTTTTTTTAAATATTACTGAGTCTAATAAATAACTGGACTCTATAAAATAACAGTCATCAGTCTTCAATGTATGGCTTAATTTGGGAGAAAGATAAAATTATGACTCAAAGTGCAATGTTGTTTTGTTTGTTTGTTTGGTTGGTTGGTTTTTGCTTTTGTTTTGTTTTCAAGACAGGGTTTCTCTGTGTAGCCCTGGCTGTCCTCGAACTCACTGTGTAGACCAGGCTGGCCTCGAACTCAGAGATCTGTTTACATCTGTTTCCCGAGTGCTCCCCCATCAAGAGGCAGGAGCATGCTGAGTGTAGGACTGATAGCTTTTCTTCACTAAATGAGGTATTGGCTGTATGCTAGCGTGACCTTCAGACTTTCTGTAAGATTTCTGGCTATTTTATTCACAATAGAGGAGGTAACACAGACCTCACTGATTTATGTAGTGAAAAATAGGTCTGAGTATTGAGGCTCCTTATTTCCTGTTTTATTTTCAATGAGTCAGTTCATCTGATTAGTTATATATGTCACAGTGCCTGATGACTTTCTGTGCTGTATAACTTTTCTTGAGAGTGGGGGAGGGAGGGAGGGAGGGAAGGAGGAACAAATGTTTCATTTTCCTTAGATGTGGCACCATAGCTGGTCAAAAGACGATTCTGCCTAAGTTTGGCTAAGTAATCAGTATGTGTTTTGGGGGTTAGGTACAGGAGCATGGGTGAGATTTACTTAAGTGTGACTGTCTCAAACACAACTGTGTCACTCATAAAGGCCAACTCAATGTGAGTGACACCTCCTGGAGCTCTCTCCCATACTTACAAAAAATCTCAACAAAGATAGTCATACATACCCAGCAGTGCTTACCACATTTATAACTTTGGGGACAGGGTCATAAATCTTCTCGCTTTCTGAGTTTCTAGAACTCTCTAACTGTTGGTGGCTTCTGAAGTCTTATGAGCTGCCTTACTCCCTCAATTAATTAGACTTTTCAAGCATATTTGAAAAGACTATATAGAAATTTCCAGTTATATTGTTGAAGATAACATGATTCTAAATGGTCAGAGTAGATGTACCTACCACTCCTCTTAAGATGGCAAGGTGCTATCAAGGTCTTATGTATGCAAGATCTTAGTATGTATTTAGGTAGCTTGGGATGTATGCATTTAGGCAGCTATAAATTATTACATTGGATTAAGAACTGTGTTTTTATTTTTATTTTATAATTCTTGTTGAAGATAAATTCTTGGGATGTAGTCTAGGCTGGTTTCAAAACTGTGATTCTCCTGTCTCAGTTCTGGAATCACAGAATTCATAATATATTTCAGAAGCCAAGTACATTTTTACACGCTTAGCGCTGTAGATGTCATGGGGGTTTTGCAACAAGATGGCAGAGATGCGCTGCCCTTGTGCAATGTTAGGGAAGTTGAGATGTTGTTTCTTGTGCTGACAGTTAATTTCTTGGTTAACCACAAAAGATTTTCAGGTGAGGGGTAGAATTTTCTGTGTGGTTTTGATGCTGTGATTCCTTGGCAGGAAGTGAAGCAAGCTGCAAAAATGTCATGGCAGTGAAATAATTGGTGGCCTGGGCAAGGCTGTGGTGGAGAAAGGCTATGCAGTGGTTTGCACCATGGGAGAGCATTTAGCTGTGAATATGAGTATTTTAAATGTGTTCATCTGACAGTTAGCAATTGTTCCGCTGCCTTTGGTAAACTGCTATACTTTAAGTTTCCTCTGACTTCTGTTATTTCGTCTGAAGTCTTGACGTTGAGCTGTTGGAAGGTGAAGACGAGATGCTATTTCCATAAGAATTTTGGATCTTTCAGAGTTTGTATGTGTTGTTGGTGAGGGGAGAATCTGAGCTTAGCCACACCTACATTTGAAGTTCAGTGCTGCCTGTATCTTAGTCACCTTGGGTGAGAATCTTCTCGGTACCTTATCTATGAAGTAGGATGGCTGCTTACCTCATAAACACTGCTATGAAGACAAAATGAGGCAAACCATGCAGTCAACATGCAGTCCTAACATTGCCAGTGGGCTTTTATCACATTCCACACTTAGGTGGCAAGAACGTGTTTCTTGAGCACTGCTGTGCAGAACATAGTGCTTTCTAGAGACTTCCTGTGAATCAGCCCATTTTGATGTGTAACGACACAAGGCAAAGAAACTGGGGAAACTAGGGGGTGCTCAGGATATAGTTGATGGTAGATCCTTTGCCTAGCAGCCTAAGATATACTAAGACCTGGATTAGATCTCCACCAAAACACACACACACACACACACACACACACACACAGCTACTCATTACAAGAATCCTTTTGCTTCACAAATGAAAGCTAGTTAATTGTACACTTTTTTTTTTTTTTTTTTTTTTTTTTTTTGGTCTACTGTAACAAAATCTCCAACAACAGGAACTTGAGGAAGAGTTAATTTGGCTCACAGTTGAGGTTACGCTAGTGGTAGAGAGGGTGAGGCAGCGGGAGGCTGAGGGAGCTGTTCACCTTGTACCTGCAGTCAGGAAGTAGACATGGATGCTGGTTTGCGTTCTCCTTTTTATTCAGCCTTGCACCTCAGCCCAGAATCATGCACACTCAGGGTGGCTCCTGTCACATCAGTGAAACATCTCAGAAACTTCCTCACAAACACCTGCAGAAGATTGTCTCCCAGTGACCACTGATTCTATCAGATTCATGATCAGGGATAACCACCACACTAGAGCCACTAGACAATCTGAGGTCTGATGTTAAAGACACAGCTTCAGTATAGTTACAGTTGTTCGTTTTAAATGGAAGAAGAGTAACTTTCAAGAGAAGTGAGAAATCATATCCTCCCAGTTCTGGTGAAAGATAACTGAGGCCTGTGGAGAAGAAGGTTGGAGAAAATGAGGCAAATTTGGTAGCCATTTCAGAGGGAGAATTAAAACTCCTACTGTATTTGAGTTAGTTAGTACCCAAGGGAAGGGGAAGCTACTGGACCAAACTAGGACAGCCTGGGTCTGAAGTTCCTTCGGATATCCAGTTTAGATGCTCAGAGAACATGTGGAGCCCAGGGAGGGATGTAAGTTCAGTTCAGCAAATTGGCAGTTAAGGAGCAGTTACTTATCGAGTCTTCTCACAGAGCAATTCACAAGCTACATGCAATATATACCAATCCTACATCTGATAGAGGGCTAATATCCAATATATACAAAGAACTCAAGAAGTTAGACTCCAGAAAACCAAATAACATTATGAAAAAATGGGGAACAGAGCTGAACAGAGAATTCTCAACTGAGGAAATTCGCAGGGCTGAGAAGCACCTAAAGAAATGCTCAACATCCTTAGTCATCAGGGAAATGCAAATCAAAACAAGTCTGAGATTCCACCTCACACCAGTCAAAATGGCTAAGATCAAAAACTCAGGTGACAGCAGATGCTGGCGAGGATGTGGAGAAAGAGGAACACTCCTCCATT
>CM052716.1:33528704-33553844 GCA_028551405.1 Uromys caudimaculatus | reverse complement strand
GATGTTTAGAATTGAGAGTTCTTCTTGGTAGATTTTTCCTTTGATGAGTATGAAGTGTCCTTCCTTATCTTTTTTGATGACATATGGGTGAAAGTCGATTTTATCCGATATTAGAATGGGTACTCCAGCCTGTTTCTTGGGACCATTTGCCTAGAAACTTGTTTTCTAGCCCTTTACTCTGAGGTAGTGTTTGTCTTTATCCCAGAGGTGTGTTTCCTGAATGCAGCAAAATTCTGGGTCCTCTTTATGGATCCAGTCTGTCAGTCTATGTCTTTTTATTGGGGAATTGAGTCCATTGATGTTAAGAGATATTAAGGAATAGTGATTGTTGGTTCCTGTTATTTTCGATGTTACTTTTAGGTTTGTGTGGCTATCTTCTTTTCAGTTTGTTTAAAGACTACGTTCTTGCTTTGTCTAGGGTGTAGTTTCCCTCCTTGTGTTTGGGTTTTCCATCTATTATTCTTTGTAGGGCTGGGTTTGTGGAAAGATATTGTGTAAATTTGTTTTCGTCATGGATTATCTTGGTTTCACCATCTATGGTAATTGAGAGTTTTGCTGGGTATAGCAGCCTGTGCTGTCACTTGTGTTCTCTTAGGGTCTGTATGAGATCTGTCTGGATCTTCTAGCTTTCATAGTCTCTTGTGAGAAGTCTGGTGTAATTCTGATAGGTCTGCCTTTATATGTTACTTGACCTTTTTCCCTTACTGCTTTTAATATTCCTTTCTTGTTTTGTGCATTTGGTGTTTTGACTATTATGTGACAGAAGGAGTTTCTTTTCTGGTCCAATCTTTTTGGAGTTCTGTAGGCTTCTTGAATGTTTATTATGTTCATCTGTTTCTTTAGGGAAGTTTTCTTCTATAATTTTGTTGAAGATATTTACTGGCCTTTTAAGTTGGGAATCTTCACTCTCTTCTATACCTATTATCCTTAGGTTTGGTCTTCTCATTATGTCCTGGATTTCCTGGATGTTTTGGGTTAGGATCTTTTTGCATTTTGTATGTTCTTTCACTGTTTTGTCAATGTTTTCTATGGTATCTTCTGCACTTGAGACTCTCTCTTCTATCTCTTGTATTCTGTTGGTGATGCTTGAATCTATGACTCCTGATCTCTTTTCCTAGGGTTTCTATCTCCAGAGTTGTCTCCCTTTGTGATTTCTTTATTGTTTCTATTTCCATTTTTAGATCCTGGATGGTTTTGTTCATTTCCTTTGCCTTTTTGGTTGTGTTTTCCTGTATTTCCTCATTAAGGGCTTCTAGCTGTTTACCTGTGTTCACTTGTATTTTTTAAAGGGAGTTATTTATTTTTTCTTAAAGTCTTCTATCATCACATGAGATGTGATTTCAAATCTAAATCTTCCTTTTCCGGTGTGTTGGGGTATCCCGGACTTGCTGTGGTGGAAGAACTGGGTTCTGATGATGCCAAGTAGCCTTGGTTTCTGTTCCTTATGTTCTTGCCCTTGCCTTTCACCATCTGGTTATCTCTGGTGTTAGCTGGTCTTGCTTTCTCTGACTGTGGCTTGTCCCTCCTGCAAGCCTTTTCGTCAGTATTCCTTGGAGACCAACTCTCTCTGATAGGAATTTGGGTTTGTAGAGCTGTGGTACAGGGTCAGCTCTGGGGTGCAGAAAGAAACCAGTAGGATCCTGTCCCCAGCTGTTCCTTGGTTCCTGTGTCCTGATGGCTCTGTGAGGGTCCCTTTTGATTGAGGAATTTGAACAGAAGTGGTGTTCTTCCTGTGCTCAAAGGTATGTTGGCACTCATGGGAGACCAGCTCTCTACTTGCACTCAGTATGGAGCCCTGTGTCACCTGGATTAGGTGCCAGGCCTCAGAAGTAAACCAAAAGGCCACTCCTTAGTCCCTGTGTCCTGATGGTTCTGGGTGGGTCTCTCTGAGCAGAGGTGCTGGCCTTACCCCTGATCACAGGCTTGTCCTCACTCCTGGGAGGGTAGCTCTTTCCCTGAGCTATTTGGGTATAGAGCCAGTGGCACAGACCACAGGCGTAAACTGAAAGGCTCCTGTCCCAGGCTGTTCCTCGGTCCCAGTGCCCTGCAGATTCTGGGCAGTGGTGTCCGTCTTACCTCCACTCACTGGCTTGTCCACACTCCCTGGATGCTTGCCTTCTCCCTGCTCTATTTGGTTATGGAGCTCTGTGGCACAGACTGGGGTCCCCAGCCACAGAAGGAGACCGGAAGGCTGCCGTCCCAGGCTGTTTGTAGGTCCCTGTGTCCTGGAGTTTCCGGGCAGGCAACTCCCTTACCCTCTGAGCGCAGGTACTGGCCTTACCCCTGATCACAGGCTTGTCCACACTCCTCTGCAAATTTCTTTTAACCAAAACAGAATCCAATGCAGGCATGGACCCTCACAGATAGCTGTGTCCTCAGAATAATGCTGTTCTTCTTGCCCTGCACTTTCAGGTAACAGTCCATTCATCGTCAGGAAAGGCAAGGCAGGAACTGAAGCACTCTTTATGCACCATAAAACTTTCAGAGATTTTTTTACAGTACAGGGAAATCAAGTAATCTACAAATCCATCACTTCAAATGTATCATGCTTTGGGTTCATCCAAAATCCGCCAGCTGTGTTGATGTGTGCACAGTTAATTGTATCTTGTGCTTCTCATCTTGACCTTTGGAGCATTAGAATATCTAACTATACCCCATACCTGTTAACTGTCCTTTGCCCTCCCTTCCTAGCCTGAGAACACTATTGAATTTTTGTCAACTTGACACAAACTAGAATCACCAGAGAGGAGGAAAATTCAGTTGAGGAATTACCTCCTTTCGATTGGCTGGTGGGTATATCTGTGGGGCCTTTTCTTCGTTGATCTTTGATATGGGTGATGCTGCCCCTGGGCAGGGGGAACTAGAGTTCAAATGAAAACAAGCTGAGCTAGCCAGAGGCTGCAAGCCAGTGAGCAGCATTCTCTGTGGTCTTTGCTTTAGTTACTGCCTGGGCCCTTCCTTGGCTTCCCTTGATGCTGAATGTAATATAAGCCAAATGCAGTGTTTGTCTTCTAAGTTGCTTTTGGTCAGAAAGCTTTATCAGAGCAACAGAAAGCAAACTGGGATACTGTTATACTCTGTTCTTGTATAAAATCAACTTTCCTTTTTTTTTTTTTTTTTAATCTCGAACAAATAACTGTTTGAGTTTAAATTTGTATTTAAATTCTTGTGCTTGACATTTTGCTTAACACAATTTTCTCTACAGTTATGTGTTTAGCATTTTAGTAGCAGGAGAGGGAGAGAAAATGCCACTTATGGGAAGGAGAAAATGACCTTTTGTAAGGGTAAATCACCTGTAGGAGACACATGATAGCTTTATGGCCATATAGGCTCAGGCATGGTACAAGAATTCCCTATTGCTGAGGGTTCCTTTTTCCCCCTGAGCAGAGGACTTTCGGGCATCAAGATTTCAGGAACTCAAATACTTTTCACTCAAAATAAGTTTTGTATTTTATTATTATTCTGGACTACTTCAAGAGTATATATGTATATTTGTATATCCATATCCTTATTAGTATATTAGAGTTTTATTTCTGTGATAAATGTATTGGAGTAGCAATGTAAAGGAGGCAGGAGTTATCTTGCCTCAGGTCTGGGAAGTTTCAGTGCATGGTTCTCTCTCCATTGTTTCTGGATCAGTCAGGCAGAACATCATAATAGAAGAATATGTTGGAATGATTTTGCTCACCTCTTTGTAGTCAGGAAACACAGAGATTTAGAATGAGATCAAGGATAAAGTTTATATTCCCAGGGCACAGTGACATAGTCTCAAAGCCCACCTTTGGTGACATATTTACTCCAGCAAGGCTGCACCTGCCCAAGCAGCACTAGCAACTAGAGACCAAATCTTTAAATCCCTGAGACTTTGTAGAATATTTATCATTTACATCACCATGAGTAAAATGAGAATTCTAGAAAGCCAGCTTAATGTTGTGCCTCCTTGGCAGAGTAATAGAAATAGATTCTCACCTAAAGCCTATAACTGTCTGGACACAGGTTCTTGGACCTGATAATGGCACCAAGTAAAGGTTTCATTTTGAAGAGTGACCCTTAAATCTTGTCATGGTTACTCGCATGATATCTGTGCAGTGTTGTACTGGTTGATATATCTTGCCAGGCTGCTTGTAATTTTAGCTAGCAGCTCCCACAGCTAGACCAGATTGATTTTTTTTCCCTCCTCCAGTAGCTCGCATGGCATCTTTAGCTCTATGAAAGTTAGCCAATAGCTTAGGGTAAAACTTCCAGGTCAGTCCCAGCTTAACCACCCCTTCCATTATTCAAATATATGATGTCTTTTGCAATAGGTTTTTACTGTTAAGTTCTGGAGCATAACCAGGAACAATGGCAATAGTATGTCATTTGAGGGTCTGTGTGACCTTACTGGCCAACAACCCAATGGAGGTAACTTATTGCTGACATGGACCAACATCCTTCTAAACAGAGAAAACCAGAAAAATCATTTCTAACAAAATCAGGAGTAAACAAGGACATCCACTCCTTTGTCTCCTGTTCAACATAGTACTTGATGTCAGTGTTGTCTATGTACATGTGTGTGTGTGTGTGTGTGTGTACATATTGATGTCAAGTAGAAGAGATGAGAGATGCAAAAAGGAGGAAAGGAAGAAGTCAAAGTGTATTTATTTGCAGATGATGTGATTCTCATACATAACGGACCATGAAATGACACTTGATAAACACACTCAGCAATGTTGCAAGATGCAAAATTAAAACAAACAAACAAATCAGTAGTTTTTTTATAGAGTGGCAATAAACACACTGAGAAAAACCTTGGGGGAAACTATCATTAGCATTAACTTACAAAAACATTAAAATATCTTGGAATAAATCCAACTGAGGAAGCAAACAACTTCACTACAATGAAAACTTGAAGTCACTGAAGGAAGAAATCAAAGAAGATGCCAGGAAATAGGACTTCCCACACTTATGGTTTCATAGGATGAATATTGTGGAAATGGCTGCCCTGCCAAAACCAGTCTACAGAATCAGTGCCATCTCCATCAAAAGTCAAATGCAATTATTCACAGAAACTGAAAAAAAAAACCTTTTATATGGAAATTCAAAAGCCCCAGGATAGTCAACAGTTCTCTGTGGTTTTATGAGGACAGAGAATGGCTGTTCAATCTTCACATCTTGCCATAACTGCCGAGGCTATGTGCTTACTGAGTAAGTTAAATCTGCTCTTCAGTCTGACCCTGCCAGTGTGCTCTCTAGCACTTGGAGTATACATCTCAGTAGCTCTTTCCTCTGTGTCATTCAGCTATTGAGAATGAAAGGAGACAGATATGACAGCCTTAGGCTTTTGTGACTTTATTAATGTTTCAAGAAGACTTTTCTTCAGCTTTGCTTATCAAAGAGAGTAATGAAGGGAACTAGAATGAAGAGCATTAAGTATCTGTAGTAGGGGCTGGAGAGATGGCTCAGCAGTTAAGAGCATTGACTGCTCTTTCAGAGGTCCTGAGTTCAATTCCCAGCAACCACATGGTGGCTCATAACCATCTGTAATGGGATCCGATGCCCTCTTCTGGTGTGTCTGAAGACAGCTACAGTGTACTCATACATAAAATAAATAAACTCTTAAAAACAAAAAAGTATCTATAGGAGACCACTGTTAAACATTTAAATGGTTTGTATATATGTTGTTTATAAAAGGTGTATGTATGTCTGTGTGTGTGTATTTATGTAGTGAATTTACCTACACATGTAATGTTGATAACATAATTCCTTGTTCTTTTGTGCTGAGTAGCAGACTCCAGCGTATCAGTAGAACAAAACATAACTTTGGAAAGGCCTTCTCACCTGGAACTCAAATGCACGTTCACTGGGGATCCGAACTCAATGAATGTGACTTGGAAGAAAGATGATGAACTCCTTGAGACTACTGATGGTTTCAATACAACTAAAACGGGGAACACCTTAGCCATTGAGCACAGGTTTGTACATAAGGATACAGCCCGCCAGCCCGCAGTTTAACTACACGACTTTCTAATCACAAAGTGTTTTTTCTTCTGCAATTATTTAAAGTTATGCACATAATCTAATTTCCATGTTTACAGAATTATTTGCTTTAAAATTTTGATCAATGGCTGTCTTCATTTTTATTAAGGATTTTGGGAAAGAAGCTTGTATTTATAACTCTAATTGTCTCTAGGTTCATCGTTTTCAATAGCAAACAAATGGGAAGATATTCTTGTGTCTTTGGAGAAAAGTTCAGAGGAACCTTTAATATCAAAGGTCAGTATTTATGACTTCAGCATTACGTTCTCAGACTTCTCATGTCCCTAGGGTTTTAAGTAATTACTATAGCAATAAATGTAGATCAGATGAAAGAAAATCCTTGGCATTTCCTTGAGTTCCAAGTTCCTGAACATAGTCTGGCCCTTCCCCTCCCCTTTTCTTTCTTCTTTTTCCTTTATCTCTTAGTTTAAAATACAAAATTTAGCTCAAAGGCCAGCTGCCAAGGTTTTCATAAATCCTATACATGCCTTCAATTATTTATTAATTTAGCCCTCTACACTTCTAGTTTTGAGAACAGTCATCTATATTGTGAGTTCCTACATTCCCAGATGATTCAGAGGGCCATAGAAGTCTCATCTACCTCTGTGATGCACAGTGCAACCTGCATTTTGTGTCATTAAGCATGAGCACTTCCAAACACAGTCACGCGTCTTCCAGGGACAGAGCTGTAACTTGCGAACTACATCGTTGAGTAATTTCGCCCTCTGTGTTCTTTGTAAGCCTGCATAGTATAGCCCACCACAGACCTTGGTATGTGTCAGGCACTGCTACTCTGAGGCAAGAATCATACCCAGGAGGTCACTGCACTGAAATAGTAGGCAAGTGCAACACAAAAGGCACACTTCTCGTGGATAAATTTGCTGGACTAGCAATGGAGAGGCGAATGACTCTGAAATCTGATTACTGTCTGTTAGTGTAGAGTTTTAATCACAGCACACTTAGGCACTTCTAAATTTAATTTAAAACTGTTTCTAATAACCAGGGGGTAGTGGTACACACCTTTAATCTCAGCACTCGTGAGACCTAGGCAGGTGGGTCTCGAGTTTGAGGACAGCCAGGGCTACACAAAGACACCCTGTCTTGAAAAACCAAACCAGACCAACAAACAAAACCTTTTTAATTTTATTGTTTATTATATTTAACTTGTAACTTTTTATTTTGCTAATTAAATTTGTTTTTAAACAGTTGACCTTTATAACAATGGCCTAAGCCACACTTTATAGCTATCTAAACATTTTTATCACATTTAATAAACCTTTTTGGACTTTCATAAACTCGTTTTGTTAATAAAGAAGACACTCCCATTGAGTACATCACTATTGATGCCTTCTGTTACAGAACGTGACCACCAGCAGGTCTTCCGAGCCACAGAACATGGTGCTGTTGAGAAGGTCTTTGTTTGGGAGCATGCCCGTGGTGGTTTTTCTCGCTTTGGTGTTGGTTTTGTTATTATAGATTTGCTAATGAGCAGATAATTCAGGATGAATGTTCCCATCTCTTGAGTAGAATCCTTTCTGTGTCAGGGCCCATGATTTTGGGAATGAATTGAAATCTGTTAAGTAAAAGTTTCCATGGAAGTTCTTGATTCCTTTTCTCTCACCTCTTCTCCACTTACCCTTCCACTGGTAATGGGGATCCTCTCCTCTCCGCTATGTTACATTGGCTCATTGGTGACTGAAATGCCATTTGGTAGCATTTTCTTCTTTTTTACAGTTTTTATAGAAACCCACTCTTCCTCATGGTAACAAACAATTAGAATATTTCCTCATCATTAAACAAAACATTAGAAGGTCTCAGTGTCCTAATAAAGACTACTTATTTGAGTTCGATAACTGTTTTCATGAAAATTCCATTATTTTGTGGTAGATTAGTGAACCACAGTTTGCAGGTGTTTGGTAAATGGAATCTGTTGGCACAGTGATTGCTTGGGCTTTGCTTCATACTAATATACCAGTGATCTGACAGTTCTGAGGCCTGAGTAGCTTCTGACAACATCCGGATGCTGTGCTCAGGGCTCATCCCTAGCAGAATGGTCTGCCTCCTCATTGTGAGGGTCTACACCCATGTCCCCACCAAGTCCCCTGTGTACTCACACTCAAGACTTCTTTCATATACTTTTTTAAGTATTTCAGCTTGGAAATTGTAATATATCCTCATAGTTATTCACTTTGGTCTTTCCGGCTGCAGAAAGTGACGTCGTACTTGAGTTACATTGCGTGTGCTCTTTATGTGGCTTCTTTCCTCTGTCGTCTGATTTAATTTGTGCAGCAATAGTCTTGGTATATTTTGCTCCTCCCCTTCTTTCTTCCTTCATTTCTTGCTTCCATTCTTCCTTTCTTTTTCTTCCTCTTCCCTCTCCCTTCTTCCCCCTCTCCCTTCTCTCTTTTCTTTTCAATGAATAATGACCAAAATCATAGGTACTTGCACTATGTATTTAGGGTTGTCTTTTCCAGTTTTGTGAAGAGTGGTATTGGAAATATAATAAGGATTGTGTTGAATCTGTAGACTATTTTGGTCAGTGTCTTAGGGTTTTGCTGCTGTGAACAGACACCATGATCAAGTCAACTCTTATAAAAGATAACATTTAATTGTGACTGGCTTACAGGTTCAGAGGTTCAGTTCAGTATCATCAAGGCGGGAACATGGCAGCATCCAGGCAGGCATGGTACAAGAACTGAGAGTTCTACATGGCTTCCAGGCAGTTAGGATGAGGGTCTTAAAGCCCACATCTACAGTGACATGCCTACCCCAACAGGGCCACACGTTCTAATAGTGCCACTCCCTGGGCCAAGCATATACAAATCCTCACAGTCATGAAGCTAGCAGGTCCATGAGCACTCAGATGTCTCTAGTTACCTAGGACATGCTTCAGTTTCCTCCTTCAGTGTCTTCCCGGGGTGTTTGTTTGTCTGTCTGTTTGTTTGTTTGTTTTTCTTCAGTGTAAAGGCCCTCCACCTCCTTTTGTTATTTCTAGTTTTTGTTTAGTTGTTTAAGGCCATTGTGAGTGAGATTGTTTTGTTGATTTGTTATTGGCATATGAAAAGCTACTAATTTTCTGTATTGATTTATGTGTCCGCTCTTTTTTTTCAAGGTATTGATCAGAACTAAATGGAGTGTACAGACTCTTTTAAGTCCTCCCCCACTCCCCCTGCTCAACTTGTATCTCCTTCATTTCTTTCTCTTGTTTTTCTAGATACTAAGACTTCCAGTTCTCTATTGAATGAGAGTGGCCACCCCTGATTTTTTTTTAGTGGGATGCTTTTGAGTTTTCCTATTTAGAATAATGAGAAGGTTTAGAATAATGAAGGTTTCCCATATATAATTGTTTTTGTAATGGTGAGGTTTCTGCCCTGTATTCATAGTTCCTTTATGGTTCTTATCACAAACAATGTTGAATTTCATCTCTAATTGAGATCTAACTGAAGAGCTGGGGCAAAAAAAGAGAGGAGTGGAATATTTACAATATTGGAGCAGAAGAAACAATTGAGAGTTGATGGAAGGGGAGACGGGAGAGAACAACAACAACAAAAAAAAAACCAAACCAAAACAACAATAAAAAACCAAAATCCTAGAGGATAATGCTATGTGCGTACAATATAGTCATCTGTGTACCCCATCCCCCATGGGATGTTGGTGGACCCAATCTTGTGCATGTCTGTTGCAGGAATTCAGAACTGTGATTTTATGAGTACAAACTGTCATGGCTAGAAGGCAGCAGGTTACAGCATTCCTTCCCATTCCCTGGCTTTTACATTCCTAGAGCCGTAGAGGAGGTGATACAGAAATATATAGAGTTGATAACACAAAAGTCACTTATTTTTGGTCTTTGGCCAGTGATGAGTTTCTTTGCATTTTAAAAAAGAAACCTCTATCAAGGCTGAGAGCAGCATTGATGTGTGGGTATAAATGTAGAGATTCAGAAGGCAGTGTGAAAATATGTGTGTTTAGCATGGGAATTATAGGTCCCCCGAGGGCCTCTGACCTCCCAGCCACGGGATATCGGTCTGTCTCTCTGTCTACCTATTTACTTAGCTATCTATCTATCTATCTATCTATCTATCTATCTATCTATCTATCTATCTACCTACCTACCTACCTATCTATTTTTGAGACAAGGTCTCATATAGCCCAGACTGTTCTCAGACTTATATACCCAAGAATGATGTTTACGTTTTGATCTTCCTGATTTAGCTTCCCAAGGCTGTTCCACCACCCTGCTCACCCCTATCACACGGTTTAATCATCTCTCAGGGCTGTAAAATTCCATTACTTTTTAAAATTTGCTTGAAGCAGTTTAATTCAACTCATTTGTTTTAAATGCCCACTTAACATTAATGTAGCTTTTAAGTATGCATTATATCCTGAAGATACTTATGAAATTAATAACCTGGGTTCTTCTGGAGAGTCCTTGCTAAAAATAACAATTCTCTGTAATTTAAATCAATTTACAGTTGATTATTTTCTGGAGAAATAATTTTATTTGAGTAGACTTTAAAGGCATCTGTACAATTTATTTCATAGTTGTTATTTTATTAGGTTTGTTAGGCTTATGTAACAGTTTATATATTTTGTAAATATCTACATAGCTTATAGTTTTTCTTAGGGAGCATGATCTTTATTGGTACTACAAATTAATATGGATAAAAAGCTAGTTTCATGCTCTCTAGTAAGTTGAGGGAGACTATTCTTTCTCTTTGCCATTTTATTTTACTTTTGCTGTAAACTGCATGAGTCAAGCCCAGTTCATGAGCATAAGACCTTGGAACAATTTACACTGCTTCTGTCCTTAGGGGAGCTGTTGGGTTACTGTGACATGGTACTGATGAGTATGGAAAAAAGCCAGCCAGAGGAGGAAAGCAGAACTACATTTGCTAATATGTTGAGAATCGTGTGCCACCCACAAACATACGCATGAGTGTTGTCATCTGTGAAATACTATGAGCCTCCCCCCAAAAAAATAAAACCCAAAACTCACAACTTCTGTAAAGTTTGTTAATGTCAAAAATCTCATAAGCTAGGCACTGATAGCACTCACCTTTAATCCCAGAACTCAAAAGGTAGAGACAGGTGGATCTCTGAGTTCGAGACCAACCTGATCTACAGAGCCAAGTTCTAGGATAGTCAGATCCACAGAGAAACCCTGTCTCAAAAAGCAAAGACAAACCTCATAATAGAAAATGTACAAATTTAATAGTGAGATTTTGGTAATGTAGCATGTATTGAACCTGGCCCTGGTTCCGTCATCTGCCTTCCCTGAGAATTTTCCTAATGAAAATAGGAAATAGCCTGATTGTCACCCATAGTTGCCTTAGCTGCCTTTGCTTCCTATGATAATATCTAGTTTCCCTTGAGATGAGCATGACTTTGGGCCAGTGTTCTAGCCTGTGAAGGTGCGAACACAGAGCTTTATTTTTGTAACTTTTGGACAGCTATGTCTTTCACTAAGTAGACTCAATCCAATATTCCCAGATGTTACTTTGAATTAGAAATTTCACCCTCCAGTGCCGAGATCCCCCATGTGTCCCACTTTATTCAAAGACTCAAAACACCAAAATGGTGGATTAAAATGCTATCACCCTGCCCTTGTATCAATCAATACGTGTTTCTAGACATGAGTAGTGGCCCAGAACAAACTGTGATCCTCAGTACATTTAAAAAAATTTCCTAGGTCAGAAGTGGTAGCTTCATGCCTTTAATCTCAGCACTCTGGAGGCAGAGGCATGTAGATCTCTTCAAGCCAGTCCAGTTTGTATATTGAAATCTAGGCCAACCAGAACTACCCAGTGAATCTCTGTCTGTCTGTCTGTCTATCATCTATGAAATTCAATTCCATACAGCTATTGATAGTCACACTGAGCCAAGCAGAGATGATGGAAGCTAGGCAGTTTTAAAAATGGCATTTTGTTTAGCCAAGTTCTAAATTTCTGCTTGATTGACAGTTGAGACACAAAAGAGAGTAAGAGAAAAAGATTTTGTTTTCAACATTTGAGATTGTCTGTTTCTGGGTTGTCACCCGATGCCACTTACTTGGGCTGTAGCCTTACCCCAGCATTCAGATGGGCCAGTTTAAGGTCACAGCCATGGCTTCTTAGCCAGCTCTTACGGAACACCAGATTTTCTTGAAAAGCCCCTTCTCGCTGCCTGTTATGTGTCCTGAGCATTTCCTTTGCAAAGCTTTAATGAAAAATAGTTTCTCCTGTTGTTTTACAAATTGATCCCAACCCACAGTTTCTACCTATGTTGGACAATTTAGTTCCCAGATAAAAAACACACACAACCTTTATATTTACAACAGGCCTTCAGCAGTGCAAAGCTGGGCAGTTGCCTACTCTTTTTGCTGTCAGGATCTACGTCCTGTCGATAACCCTGAGTTATTACTTACTATGTTTCATCTGGGCTGCTCTTACCTCTAATTGTCCACCCCTTGGGGCCATGTTTTTGTTAGTCTTAACCCATGGTAGCTTCCCTTCTCCTCCTGCACCATCTTCTCCTCATGGTTCCTCTCTGAGCCCCAAGCCTGGGAAACCTCAACCCCACCTGTATCTCTTCTGCCTAGCTACTGGCTGTTGGCATCTTTATTTACCAATCAGAAATAACTTGGGGCCACAGTCTATGTGTACAGACTCTCTGGTCCCTGGAACAACCAGGCCTTGGGGGCCCACCCTTAGCATTACAATAGATAGCAAAAGACCAAACCTCATCCTGTTCCCCGACTCTCTGACCAGACTTGACTTTTCCCACTTTTGATTCTCAGTTTGTGAATACATGTCAATCTTTTGCTCATATTTCAACACATAATTTCTTGCTAAAGCGTGACCTAATTTTGAGAAGGAAGCATGCTGTACTGTCTAGTTTTGTGTCAGTTTAACAGACGTTAGAGTCATTTTGAAAGAGAGAGAACCTCAAATGAGGAAGTTCCCCCACCGGATTGGTCTGTGGGCAGGCCTGTCGTGAATTTTCTTGATTGTTGGTTGATGTGAAAGGGCCCACTTCACTATCGGTGGTGTTAACCCTGGGTTGTTGGTCCTTAGTGCTGTAAGAAATCAGGCTGAGAAAGCCATGGGGAGCTGGTCAATAAATAGCGCCTCTCCATGACCCTGGCAGCAGTTCATTCCTCTAGCTTCCTGTCTTGCTCTGAGTTCTTGTCCTGATGTTTCTTAGTGACGGAATATGACCTGAGAGTTGTAAGCTAAAATAAATCCCTCCTTCCCCAAGTTGCTTTTGGTCATGGTGTTACATCACGGCAATAGAAACCTTAACTGAAACATGTGCCAGATTTGAAAAATAGAGTATTTAAAAGATAAAGAGCCCAGGATAGCAAAAACCTGAGCCTGAGCAGTGCTGGGCTTCAGAACGTGTCCTTCAGAACACTGTTAACCTAATGGTGAACTGAGCCTGATGGAAGAAGTTCATGAACCAGAGGTCTAAAAGAACCCACCCTTTCTGCTTCTCCACATGGGCCTTGAGAAGTGTGGCTCAACTCTATTTCAGGTTTGGGGGGACCTCATGGCTTCAGAAAAAAGGTGAGGCAAGTTCTCATCCATGCTTGGTCTATAGGTCTCTTCCAAAATAATGGGGAGCCCTGTCTGCCCTAGAGTGACTCATCAGCCATCAAACATGGTGCTACCACAATAGACCCTCACCTAGTGCTGCATGTTGTATGAAGTCTGGTGAGGTAGCAGTGTGTGTGTGGCTGGGAGCGTGAGGGTGCTTTGTCAGGATATCCGAGAGTAGCTTAGTTCCCCGCTTTCCAGTCTCCCCTCCTCACGACAAAACCACAGATAGGGAAATGTGCATTAAAAAGTATTGTTGGCTAGCCAGGAATACAAGCAAGACTTGTATTATAGCGAATCTTGGGAAGACTTGACAGTGTGGGCAGCTAGGGCTTACTGACTTTAATCACAGTGCTCTACCACCTGAACTCAGCTTAGTGCTGATGACTTGGAGAAGAAAGTGCCCATTCATCTGAGTAGGGGGGAAACAGAGTCAACAGGGATGGCATTGTTTCTTTCTGTAAATTTCCACTTCTAGAAAACAGACCAGCCAGTCAGGGTACTACAATACCAGCAAGTATTGTCAGTTCTGCTCTCTAGGGCTCAAAACAGGAGTGTTGAATGAACGAAAGGAATTTACATAGAGTCTAACAGAGACCTCAGTCCATAGACCATTGTCCAGCCTTAGGCAGCTCCCACCACCAATTTTTAGTGAAGAAATCAACCCTGCCATTAGAAAAAACAAATCAGAATAAGATGTTCTGGGATTCCACCTAAATCAAGCCTTTACCGTTTTGACATTTAATCATTTTCTTTTCCTCAATAACTTAAAATATACTTGTTATATTAGTATCAAGACAGATGGTCTGTTCTTTCCCTTGGATCTGGGAATTGCTTCCAGTTTTCTCATAATGGTTAGTTTCCTCCATTTCAGAGCCATCTGGATTTATAAATGAGTCCTGAGGTGATTTCAGTAGATAGAGGATGCGGGACTAAGCACATAGTAGTAGCCTATTTGAGGCCGAACACCTATGTGAGAGATGTCTTTCCCCTACCCCTTTACACCTAAATCCATTTATATTAAAATTATTTTCTTATTTAGTTCTTGTTTTATTTTTTTAATCAAATTACTGTCTGCTTTTCTCTATTTTCTCACTATGAACTATATGTTGTAAGTGAGGTATTTCCTTTTTATTCTTAGGCTTTAAGTATCTCTTCTGTTCCACATCCTACATAGGTCTAGAAGGAAGATTGTTCTGACTTTTTAAATTAGCTATTTCTAGTTACTGGTAAGGACCTACTGGGCATCCTGGTTTAAAGTGTTAAAACTTCTGCTGAACTACAGCATACGTGCCTAATCTTAGCCAGTGCTTGGCCGTGTGGCCTGAACTGAGGAAGAGTCTGTCTCATGGCTCCCATGAAGAGTTGTCTACCGTATGGTATTTGGATGGACTAGGGATCTCCTCAGGGTATGGAGCTAATGTTTCTTCACTCTTCTTTCTCTTCTGTCCTATTCATTCGTCTCTTTTCAGCATCTCCCTTTCCAGATGGTCTGGGTGAATCATACCGAAGCTCAGTTGAACATTCCTGAGTGACTTTAGACATCTTCACAGTTCTTAGATGTATACACATGAACTACAGTCCTCCCTCACTTTCCTCTGTAGAACTCATTTCTCCTCTGCTCTGAAAGGCTAGCTGACCTAAAAACCACAAAGGACAATAACTTCTTAAGAAGGTGGCTAATGGCACTACCTATAAAGGGCACAGCCATTAATTCCGGGAAATCGTGGTTAAGGGAGCTGTATCAGGGCATAATCCCAATAAAAATTGGAACATCATGACACTTATCATGTACCAAGAACTTTGCATTTGTTGAACTCTTGTCTAACCCTTTACAAGAACATAGAAGAAGTACAGTGCTTTACCCATAAGATACTTTTATATATATATCAAGGCTGTCATATATGTCAAATATTTGTTTCCTGGCTCTAAATCTTATCTTCATCATTGTATTACTAGAGCAGTGCTGACTCCTTCCAACACTTATCCCCGATCTTTGAGATAATCCTTAGGAGCTACTGCTTAGCAGGTGTCAGTAAGTTATGCGTGTGAGTTAATAAAAGGAATGCTAAGCTCTTCCAGTAGGGTCAGCCTACCAGTTTCTTCTGGGTGGGATAACCAGAATCCAAGCACCTTAATCAGTTCACATATACTCATCTCTAATCATGTCCCGTAGTAATGCCGGGAAGTGCTTGCCTCTATTGCAGTGCCTGATTGGTAGTTTCAGATAGTTGGTTTCTGTAAAACTTAGACTACTTAGTTTAATCAAAGCATGCCTCTGTGGTTATGGAGAGTGTGAGAACCAGCATCTCAGTTGCTTTCAGTCACTGGAGTAAAACACCATCACCAAGGCAACTTATAGATGAGAGAGTTTATTTAGGTGGACAGTTCTAGAAGCTTAAGAGTCCATAATGGAAGAGAAGTATGGTGGCCGGAGCAGAAGCTGTGGGCTCACATCTTAAACCTCAAGCAGGAAGCAGGAAAAGCAAACCCAAGGGCCACAGATTTTTATGGTCTCAAAATCCGCCTCCAGTGACACACTGCCTTCAGCAAGGCCGTACCCTGAACCTCCCTAAACAGTCACCACCAGGGACCATGTATTCAAATGTCGGAGACTATGAAGATACTTTCTATTCACACCATCACATGCGCTGATGTAGAGATTGCCCGTCTGTCGTTATTTGATTATTGAAGCATTTATGTCTAAGTGGGTGGCGTCCTTCATCTTCCGTGGCTCTCTTTACAGTTGACAGGGCCCCACGACCCACTATAGATCAGCAAGCAGCCCTGAAGAGGACAAGGATGACATGTATAATTGTATCAGATCCTGCGATTTGGGTTCACAGTTACAAATAGAAGGTTTTCCTCTGTCACTGGTGCATTGCTCACCTAAGGACAAAACCCACCAAAGAAACCCCATTTTTAGTCGTTGTCTGGCTATTAACATCATAATTTCTTTTCCAATAGTTAACTGATTTTTTTTCATTTCCCACCTTTACAGTTCATGCATCATGCAAATGCTCAGTTATGTCAGTAGAAAATTCAAGAATCCCTGGACAGCATATTTTATCTAGAGTTGTAGCTGTAGAAGTTGAAAATCTTTCTAATCTCTGCACTGAAAGTTAAAATTACCTATACATTTTGACACCATAATATGACCTCTAGACACTACAGTAGTTTTTAATCTATTTTTTTCTTTGCTTGTTAACTTAATAAACAGAACACACAAAATTAAAAAAAAAAAAAAAACCTTAAAATTAGTAAAAAGAGAGAAAACAAAGGTATCATTGTTGATCCATCTCCAGATAGGGCAAATTTCACCTTGTGGCTTTCTATTGAATGCCTGTGTTCATGTGTTGGAATTTCTTTAAGCAAACTGTTCAGGTATTTAGAATTTAATATTTCTGACTTCGGGTTCCTCAACATTGTTGCTAATTGTATATACTTCAAACTTTCTTGACTAAGAGATTTACCATAATTAGCATTAGTATATGTTCTTTTGAAACCATGCTGTAACTATGTTTCTAAGTTTCTTACTGCTGTGCTTTAATTTTCCTCCTGACAGTGCTGGAGTACAGTGCAGGGCTTTGCGCACATTGGGCGTGCACTCTACATCCTGGCCCATCCGCCTTCCCCCTTGACTTTCCTTTCTCTCTTTGTGTTTCCACCTTCTCTACCTCTGCTGGCTCTTGACAAATCTGCATCAATTAAGACTCTTTTCTAGTCTGGAAATGTTGCCTTTTTATTCATGCCACTTCAGGGTAAGGCTCTGAAGAAACCGTTCCAGTATCAGTCAGTGGGAAGAAAGAACAGCCTTGACAAGAGGAAGCTCCTTTTTTATTTGGCTCAAGCATGTAATACTTTGCTGCAAACTTGGAATGGTTAGAGTTTTAATCACTGGAGACTTTCCTTCCAGTTGTACACTGCCGACAGTTCTACTGACGTCATCCATCCACCACTATTAACCACTACTGCTGGTGTCTCCTGAAGACTACAAGTTGGTTCTATTTTATGTACAATCAAAATTGCATGAAGCGAACAATACGCTAGTAAGAAATGAAGTGGGAAAATGTCCTTAAGTTTAGTACATTTCTTTTGCTTAAACAGATTCAATAATATACATTTTTCTGATTTTGTTTTTCTTAGTACCCAAAGTTCATGGAAAAAACAAGCCGTTGATCACTTACGTGGGGGATTCTACTGTGCTGAAGTGTGAATGTCAAAATGGTCTTCCTTTAAATTGGACTTGGTACATTGGTAATGGAACTGCACGGGTAAGATCGTATTTCCTGGGGCTAGGAAGACAGTTCCCTGGTTGAAAGTACTTGCCCTTTAAGCATGAGGACCAGAGGTTGGATCTCCTGTACCCACATAGAAAGTGAGACATACTTGTAGTCTAAACATTAGGGAAATGGGAGACAGGATGACCTCAGAGGCTTTCTGGCCTCACAGTCCAGTGTTGTTAGGAAACTCCAGATTCAATGAGAGACTCTCTTAAAAACCAAGTGGAATGCAACTGTGGAAGGCACTGGCTCTTTATCTGTGGCCTCCACGTACACCACACAGAAAAACATGCTAACACACCCACACAGACAGGTATGCACACTTGTAAACCTTTTAGTTCATAAATAAGATTATAACTGACTTAAAATCCCTAGGAAAACTAATATTTCTGCTCTAACTGGTAACTACCAAGTAACCACAGTGATAAATGGAGTTGTCATTGGGTATTCTCAGGGCATTACATTATATGTGTGAACACGCTCTTAGTACTTTATTAGGTCATACTCAACTTTTTTTCAAAAAGATTTTGCAAGTTATTCTTTGAAAGAAAATTTAAATTTATTTTCAGGATAGGCATGATGGTTTGTGTGTGGAATCCCAGTCCTAAGGAAACAGATAGCAGGATTGCTACGTGTTTAACCTGGACCAAAGAAATGGGATCATTTAAAACCAGACTAGCCAAGGCTGAATAGCAAAGTTTGACTACAAAACAAAATTAAAAAAAAAAAGGAGAGAATCTTTGCCCAGTGTATGGACATATGACTATAATCTTAGGCCTCTCGGAAGGTGACAAAGGATGATTATTGTGTTTTCAAGCCACAGATAGAGAGTTTGATGGTATCTCAGACTCTATAATGAGGCAAAACCAAAATATTTGTAGTTGACGAGGTTAGAAATAAGTTTAATAACAAAGCCTCACTTTTTACCAGTAACTAGGGAAACAGAAAACAAAGTGCCAGGCTCCTTTTCCAGCTTGTCTCCTGAAATATCTGACACAAGATGACATGTACTATCACCATTTGAAAAAAAAAAAAATGAAATTTGGTCACTTAAACTTAGGTCTTAGATTTTGTTGAGTCATTGGCCCTTTGGGGTGCTGTAGGCATTGGAAAGGAATGGAATACTGCATTTCAGGCTTTATATATCTAAGACAGTTGACTTCATAGAGCTGATAGGAAGAAAACAGTAAGAGTACCCAATGCATAAATTATCGTTGGCTTCCTGACCTCTTCCAGATTGCCTCAAAGATCTCGAAACTTGGGACATGTTACTCTAGGGGTTCCTTATCTTGCCTTGGTGCTAATGAGTATTCAAATTAAAATCCTATTGAAGAAAATCTAATTCTATGTGGCACACATGAAGCAACAAATATTTTAATGAGGTATTAAACTCTTCCCAAACAAACCGAATGCGTTAGAAGAAATGCCAGGAAATGTCTAATTCTGTAATAATAATAATAATAATAATAATAATAATAATAATAATAATGAATAATGCTTTAATGTATCAAGAAAATGATTAGAGGCAGCTTAAACAATGAATCCTCTGCCTTTTGTATTATTGCTGATTAGGACAGGTAGCTGGAAATGTTTCTGACACATAAATTGTAAAAACAAATATCAGCTGTGGTATTTGGAATAGATAGCCTAATAAATTCATGCAGATGTGATAGCAGACAAACTGGAGCCTAAGTCAACTTATATTCAAGTCATAGAATGTTCTTCTCTGCATCTTTGTGCTTTTCTATATGAATCATTATCCTCTTAATTTGACATTGAGCCTGGTCATAATCAGCTGGGAGACAGGTCCAGGGAAGGGGTCGCAGGTCAACGTTTTAGGTTAAGTACTATTTCAAGATGAAAGTCATCATCTATGTCAGAATTAGCTCTTAACTTTCTTAAACTTCAGTCCTTTGATTTATTGTCTCTGATTCATATGGTAGTTTTTGTCCTGAATATTAATTAACAAGCCATACTGCCTGCCTACATAGAGATGGGCAATAGTCAGTCTTTTTTCCTCTTCCCAAATACATTTGCAGAGAATTCTTCCTTGGATAATGTCCGAGAACATTTATATGCAGATTAGCACTTAATTGAACGTCTCAGGCAAGTGATAGAGTAGTAAAGGCGTCAAATGTCCTGAGAATAAAATTTAATTTGAATAGATTAAGTATAACAGCTTCTAAATATGAGTTTGTGAGCCCGAGAAAAACCCAGCAGATCTCAGAAGCCAGTCTACCTGGGAGAGAAAGAAACTGGGACAGGAAAGGGAAGAATTGGACCTAAGCTGTCAGAGAGCTGGCCACTGGAGCTGCTACTAGCCATCAGTGTAGGGAACTAGTGTGTCATGTTAGTGATATATCTTCAGAGGAATGACTAGGATAATATCTTTAGAGGTGTATTGTTCCTTTTGCTTCTGTCTTTGTTTGTGGAGAGCTAGTTATACATGAGAAAACCCAAGAAGACTAGACATGTTTTTCTGCCTTGAATTCTCACCTCATAGTTACTAATGATGACCCAGACATATACTTGTAGTTTTAGACATTCGGGGCTACATCTTCACAGCTGAGAAGAATTTTTCCCTCTTGCTTGCTCTTGGAATACTAACACCCTGATATGACTTTAAAGGTCTGCTTTATATAATGTCTCATAAATTTTAATATGCCCCTTTCTGGTAAGTGGTTTTCTTGGCTCTGTCTTTCAGCCTTGCTCAGAATTAGATCACATAGGACATGTATCTCTTTTCGTATTATGTAAGGGTTTTAATGTCTCCTTGCCTTAGGTCCCCATTGATGTTCACGAGAACGATAAGTATGTTATAAATGGGTCCTATGCTAATGAAACAAGGCTCAAGATAAAGCATCTTTTGGAGGAAGATGGAGGATCCTACTGGTGCCGTGCAGCTTTCCAGTTAGGGGAGAGTGAGGAACACATTGAGCTGGTTGTGCTGAGCTTCATGGTACCCCTCAAGCCATTTCTCGCCATAATTGCTGAAGTCATTCTCTTAGTGGCCATCATTCTGCTTTGTGAAGTGTACACACAGAAGAAAAAGAATGACCCAGGTACGATTTCTTATTTTTTCTATTTCATCATCTCTTAATTATAGTGCATGTTATGACTTAGCACACTTACAAGTTCTGGGGAAGGGGTGGAAGGCTGGCTGGGTAAAAGCAATGGTTAAACAAGTCTAAGAACCTGAATTGAAATTTCCAGAGCTAATAGTGTGAGCATCTCTGATCTCAGTGCCCCTGTGTAAAGGAGACACGTAAAGGCAGGAGATCTCTGGAAGTTTAGGCTAACCAGCCTGACTTGCAAAATGGAGCAAGAAGATCCTGCCAAGGTGGAAGTCAAGGTGAACGACACCTGAGGTCAGGCTGTGACCTTCATACCCAGGCATTGTTTCTGCATACTTGCATTCACACTTGTCAGTGTGCACATACGCAAATACATGCATGCAGACACACAAAATAACTAAAAACTGGTTTGTAACGATTTTTCGTATTTGGACCAGTATTTATGTTTGTAACAATAATGGTGATGTGCTATGAGCCTGGACTGTTTCATCTTCTCGAAGAATATCAATGTTAAAATTATATTTCTTCTCTTGGTGCCACTAAGGGCCAGTTAGGGAATGAATGTTGACATTGGGATTTAGACAAAAACAAACAACAACAACAAACCAGAAACCCTGACTGCTTAATATAAATGGTGTCAAAGAGGTTTTTTTTTTTTAACTTAAATAATTTGTTTTAATCATGTGAGTCAGGGGGATTGCAGGTGTTGTCTGGACTCATCTGTGCATGTGTATTTGGAGGTCACAGCACAAACTTGAGTGTCGTCCTTCTACTTCATTTTGACATAATGCTCCTTCGCTGGCCTGGGGCTTACCCATTAGCATGGAGTGGCAGGCCACTGAGCTCCATGTCTCCTCTTGTTTCCCTGTCCCCACCCTGGCATTAAAAATGTGCATTACCACACCTGTCCTTTTATGTGGGCTCTGGGAATTGATCTTCCGATCTTGTTCTTCCGCGCCAACTGCTTTTTGACTAAGCTACATCTCCCTCTCCATTTAAAAGCTATTTTATCAAATCTTCTATATTCTTACAAAAGTCAAGGTTTCATTAGTGTTGTTTAAAATCCATATCTGTTGGGCTATTGGATGAGAAATTCTTTTTTTTTTTTTTTGGTTTGAAACAGGGTTTCTCTGTATAGCCCTGGCTATCCTGGAACTCACTCTGTAGACCAGGCTGGCCTCCAACTCAGAAATCCGCCTGTCTCTGCCTCCCAAGTGCTGGGATTAAAGGTGTGCGCCACCACTGCCCAACTGGATGAGGAATTCTTGATAAAAATTATCACTTATTCTGTATTTATTTTCTGATTTTTATACAATTTAAAAAAACCTTCAGTGGTGGTCTGGAAAGTTGTCTCAGCAGTTAAGAGTACTGACAGTTCTTCCATAGGTCCTTAGTTCAATTCCCAGCAATCACATGGTGGCTCATAACCGTCTGTAATGGGATCCGATGCCCTCTACTGATGTGTCTGAAGACAGCTACAGTGTACACATACACACAAAATAAATAAATAATTCTTTAAAAAAACAAGAAAACAAACTTCAGTGGCATCACAGTTTTGAAAAAAATATCCCAGGGTGCCAAACTGCTCTTGATCAGAGATTCAGGTAAAGTCTCGAATTAAGAGGGAGGAGAGAGAGGTACAGCTACTGAAGGTGGCACATCTGTCCTTTGCGTGGAACAGTGTTGTTAGGAGCAGGTTGAGTTGGACGTGTAAAAGCAGCCCCATGTTCTTAATTGCCATATCTGTTCTGTTTGTTGTCATCCAGATGATGCGAAGGAATTTGAACAAATTGAACAGCTGTAAGTATTATTTTTTATTGGTTTTTTTCACTTTCGTAAACTGCGCATAAATATGAAATTAAGTAAAATGTTTGCAGTTAGAAACAAGAAAACAAAAGAAGATGCTGGTGTGCATGCTGTTTTCTATGTACGTCTGTGTAAGGCTCAAGTTTGGTACTCAGTCTGCCCCTCCATCTCTACTGGCCTGTGCTTCTGGTTTTGTTTACAAACATTTTTACAGTGCTAGTACTATATATATTTGTTAAATAAAGTTCCATGTATAAGTGGCTAGGACAGACTTTAGTGCACAATAACCAGAAATGCGTATTAATTTTTAAGTGATTCTTTACATTAGTTGTATTTGATCACTGATGAAGACCTTCTTAAGACTGTAATATTCTTGAGGCTAGAGAGATGGCCTAGTGGTTAAGAACATTTGATGCTCTTCCAGTTGACATGGGTTTAATTCCTAGCACCCACATAGCAACCCACAACAGTCTATATAGCAACGGGTCTAGAGGATTTGATGTTCTTTTTGCCTTCTGGAGGCATGTGCACACAAGTGGTCCACATATACATGCAGGTAAGCCATCTATAGGAAGAAAAATAGAAGAGGAAAAAGAGTACATTGTATCCATATGAAAAAAAATATTACAGTGTATCCATATGAAGAAAAATAGAAAGGGAAAAAGATTATTGTCTTAGTCAGGGTTTCTATTCCTGCACAAACATCATGACTGAGAAGCAAGTTGGGGAGGAAAGGGTTTATTGAGCTTACACTTCCATGCTGCTGTTCATCATCAGAGGAAGTCAGGACTGGAACTCAAGCAGGGCAGGAAGCAGGAGCTGATGCAGAGGCCATGGAGGGATGTTTCTTACTGGCTTGCTTCTCCTGGCTCAGCTGGCTTTCTTATAGAGCCCAAGACTACCAGCCCACAGATGATACCACCCACAAGGGGCCCTCCCCACCTTGATCACTAATTGAGAAAATGCCTTACCGCTGGAT
Organism: Uromys caudimaculatus; assembly: GCA_028551405.1. Taxonomy (NCBI): domain Eukaryota; kingdom Metazoa; phylum Chordata; class Mammalia; order Rodentia; family Muridae; genus Uromys; species Uromys caudimaculatus. The sequence goes on along the minus strand of CM052716.1, from coordinate 33,530,113 downwards.
CTCATGGAGGCATTTTCTCAACTGAAACTCCTTTCTCTGTGATAACTCCAGCTTGTGTCAAGTTGACACAAAACCAGCCAGTACAATTATAATATATCCATAGGAAGAAAAATAGAAAGAGGAAAAGATTACAATGTAGCCATACAAAGAAAAATAGAAGAGAAAAAAGAAGAGTACATTGCCCAGGCCTGACCAGATCCCCAAGATCAGCACCACTTAGGTTGGGACCCAGCATCTCCGTGTTCTTGGTGTTCAGGTTCTGCCACACTGAGAATCGCTGGCCTAGAATTCTGTGAGAATCACTTTGGAGAGGATTCGGGTTTTCTTCTCTTACAGCTCTCTCAAGGATAGAACACGAGGATAGCTGCAGATAAGGTGGCCAGGGATCTGCTTTGGTTTGGGGATGTTGGAACACTTCTGCTCTTCCAAACCAGAGAATAAAGGTGCCCAAGTCAGGGACTACAATTTGATAGCCAGCCAGTGGCTGTGAACTAAGGGTTAAGAGATCAGACTAAGATAGCTGAGAGGTGTCCATGAAAGGGGAGGCCCACCCAATTGTTACCAATCCAATCTAAGATGGTGGGCATGACCTGTGAGCCTACATCACATTAAAGAGCAAGAAGGGTCCAGAATGTTGTTCTTTTGTTTTTGTTTTGTTGTTGTTGTTGTTGGTTTTGTTTGTTTGTTTGTTTGCTTTTTCATTTTTCTTACTTTACATCCTGCTCACTGCCTCCAGGTTAATCCTTTCCACAATCCTTCCCCCATTCTCCCGGGGTCTCCTCGGAGCCTGGCACATCAAGGCTCTACAAGGCTAGGTGCATCCTCTCCCACTGAGGCCAGACAAGGCAGTCCAGCTAGAAAACATATCCCATGTACAGCCAACAGCTTTTGGGATAACCCCTGATTTAATTGTGTGGGATCCACACAAAGACCAAGACCATCTGCTATATATGTGCAGGGAGGTCTGGGTCCAGCCCATGGATGGTCTTTGGATAGTAGTAGTTCAGTCTCTGAGATCCTGAAGGGTCCAGGTTAGTTGACTCTGTTGGTCTTCCTGTGGAGTTCCTTTCCTCTTCGGGGCTCATTATTCTTCCTCCTATTCTTCCATAAGAGTCCCCAAGCTTCATCCACTGTTTGGCTGTGGATTTCTGCATCTAAGTCAGCTGCTGGGTGGAGCCTCTCAGAAGACAGCCATGTTAGGCTCCCATTCTTTACATACTTCAGTATTCGAAGTATTCAAAGAGTCATTTTAACCCAGTTTATTCATAGATTCATAGGAGGTAAAATGAGCCAACAAGATGCGTGCTCTCAAAATTATAAGTTGAATTTTAATTCTTAAATCTTTCTGATTTATTTATTTATTTTCTTTCTTTCTTTCTTTCTTTCTTTCTTTCTTTCTTTCTTTCTTT
>CM052716.1:33523955-33528604 GCA_028551405.1 Uromys caudimaculatus | reverse complement strand
CTGGGGCTGTATCTATTGTTATACTGACAGTGGACTACCAGTTCCATGTAATTTAACTTTTATCTCCACAGCTTACCCCACTTACTGCTTCTCTCCAACATCTTAAGAAGCAGTGTCATCATGATGCAACCTATAATGTAAAAAAATGAGGTTTTCTTTGAACTTGGAATAGGACACATCATGTCCTGCACCCTTCATTACATTGTGTCCATCATTGAAAATGTCTTCTAGGGATAAATTAACAAGGGTATTTAAGCTCAATTAAATCAACCCTTGCTATGATTCCTTTTAGATACTTTAGAATTTAGTTAGGAACTAATTTTTTTTTTTCACAGAAACATTCTATAGGTTATATGTCTGATATATTTGACATACACTGTGTTTTGGTATGCATTGTCCTTTTAAATTTCTTGTTTAAAATGACTTAAAAGTAAAAATATAATATCAAAACCAATGCGTTCTCTTAAGGAGAAGAGTAACTCATCTCTTTGATTCATTGTCTGACCATCCAAGACATCTACTCTCCAGTTGTGACATACATGGTTGGGTGGCTGACTTTACTGGTTGATAGTAACCATGGCCACAGACCTGCCTACAACATCCCACTGCTATTCCCTGTGTTTGGTGACTTTTTCGTGAAGACATGCTTAAGGATACTCGTAGTCTTTTTCTGATGCAAGGGGCCACATGTAGCTTCCAATTTAATAGCCATCAAATTGTGACATCTGTCTCATACAAACTGCCAAAGGTCCTGACTGTTGTCGTGCATGTTTCAGAGCAATGTGAGAAGTACCATTACATATGCGCCCGTGGCCCTGCTCTTGGTTGGGAAGAACCAGTTCTCCCTCTGCATAGACCAAGCAAGTCTCTGCTACCATGCCTGTGGCAGTAAGTCCTCCCTAAGCAATGGCATAAGGAAAATCCTCGTCCTTAAGTAGAACAGTGTTAGGAAGGATGAATTTGGTCTACACTGACATTTTAGAGTTTACATTCAGCTATGATGTGCATACTACACTGACTTAATTTTATGCATTGTGAACATCTAGTGCTTCCTTTTTGTTTTTGACACAGGAAATTAGATGATAGCAACGGCATAGAAAACAATGTCCCCCGGTACAGAAAAACTGTAAGTAGCTTATAAATGATAGTAAAGGCGATTTTTAATATATTAAACCTTATTCTTTTTTTCAGATTCATAAAAGACCCAATTCACTGTATGCTTGAATATACTTGTTTACACAGTTTTAGGAGAAAATATAGACTCATACAAAAATAATGGTACCCGGGGCTGGAGAGACTGCTCTTCCAGAAGTCCCGAATTCAATTCCCAGCAACTACATGGTGGCTCACAGTCATCTGTAATAGGACCCGATGCCCTCTTGTGGTGTGTCTGAAGACAGCTACAGTATACTCATACATAAAACAAATAAATAAATCTTTAATAAAATAATGGTATCCTTTTCTACAGAGAATAGATATTAATTATCTCAGCCTCCTGAGTACTGGGGTTCCATACTTGTTCCAGCATACCCAGTTTTGTTTCATGGTCTTTATATTTATGTAAATATACATTTTTCTCCCTTGGGCTAGTTACCTTCAAAAGTTTCATGTAATTTTAAAATTCTCGTCTCAAAGTTTCTGTAGTTTTCTATTTTATTTCCATATATGTCCATATAGTTGATGTGATGACTTCATCCACCATAGCTAACTTCCTTAATTGATTCGTGTCTTAGTTCGTTGTTGTTTGAACTTGCTTTGCTGAGAATTTGGCAAGCTCAGTTGCCAGGCCTTCTGCTTTGCTAGAGAGATAGTAAGTTACTATAGGGCAACATGGCAGTAACTCTTTCATTCTGCTTTGTTTAACTCAGGACTCTGCGGACCAGTGAATACAAAGAGAACATTTTGCTTTGGGAAGACATACAGCGTTGGAGTTTGTATTTCAGTGTCCTTTTAAGAACTCCTGAATTTTAGATTTTTAAAAGACAAAGATGCCCTCAACGTGCACGGGAGTAGCTTTATAAACAGTATAGTCCATTTCCTACCTAAAGATGTATTTTCATTTTGTAATTGCTTTTCATTAAAGCAAGGTCATTGTTTCAGCTGTGTTCTGTGAGCTGTAACCTAGATAATAAATTTTACCCTCTCTGGGAGATAAGGGGTACAGGACAGACACCAGCAAAATCAGTTAATAATCCACAAATAAATGTCTATTGCTAAAGATCTGTTTATTACCAAAGAATTTATTAAAGAGAAAGCGTTTGCCAGTTGTCTTAAGTGTTTCCCTCAGCCATACATGTTACCTACAGAAGTATTTGTAACAGTTTTCATGGGAAGTGTATCCTGTGTTGAGTGTATTCTCTCTAGGAAATGGAAGGTATGCTTTCAGTACTGGTTGCCACACTGCAGTCTCGACACTAAGATATACTTGTGGTCCATCAATAATGCTTGTGCCATGGTCAGTACAACACCAGAGCTCTCATTTTTAGTGCACTCCTTACCACTCTTTCTACCCCAAGCCAAAGCGCTTAAGCAGGGCATTTTCCTTGTTCTTTGCCATGGGGTTTGGATTTCATTAGTCTTCAGAATGTAGAGCCATGTGGTCACAGTACAATACCGCTACCTGCATGCCTTTGTGACTCATGGTTTCTGAGGATCTTTATTTGCCATCTCTTTTCTGCCATAACTAGCTAAGTGTGTAAAAATGCATTATTAGTGTTTTCCAATAATAATAATAATAATTCCTTTGGCTAATATACAGGAGTACTAGTTTACTATTATGTTGCTGGAAATGCCTTAGACTTAACTTCAAAAACATATCTGAGATATTTTATGAACTCAATAGAACCAGATCAGTTCAGCTTGTAATAATAGACATGGAAAATTGTCAGTGGCTTTAAATGAAATAGAATGTAGTGCCTTGGATGGTTGGATGAAATGTCCCTTGTGCTGCTGGGTTTTGTGACACACTGCCTCCGGGAGAACAGGGCTAAAAAGAGAGACCAATTTGGGATTGTAGTTAAAAAAAAAAAAAAATCCATGGTTCTTGGTGATTCAGGGATTAGAGGTTGGGTAAAAAAGAATCCATTGGTTTAAAAATGGAAACTATAGAAGGGTATGCCTTTCACATTACCTAAGGAGACTGTAAGATTTCTGGTGGGGAAAATTATGTAACATCTTGCTTGATTAATGGTTACCAATATTATTAGCAAGAATAATACATAGGAAATAGTTATGGCAGCTGCTTACTGTTCTATTGATGAAACAAAATTCAGTATTTTCTAATAAGACATGTTAATTGCACGTGTGGAATTTTATTGAACTAGAATGTACCTCTGGGTGGTAGATGACACTTTTTCTCTCCTTAGTTCTGTTAGCTACAGAACTTTTTTATTTGTCTTACCTTAATTCATGCTTAATTTGACAAGCTCATATTGATGTTCACATGGCAACCAGTATAAGTAGCCTAAACATTTTGAATCCAAGGAATAGACCCTCTCAAAACAGTATAACTGTGATTGGATACATACCAAACCCAAAGAAGTAACTTTTCTTGCAGGATTCATCTATTCGCTTTGCCACCACTATTTAAGTTGAAATAGTTTTCATGAGGAAAAAAAAATGCTACCCAGAGGTAAAATAATCTGAAACACTTATGTCATACACTGAAATGTTAATGGGCATGTGTGCTATTTATTACTTTAAGAAAGATAAGTTATCTCAGTAACTTGAAGTAGAAAAAGTTCTCTAATATTTAAGTTGATTGTTGGCCTTTCAGAGTCTCTCTGGAGTACTTCTGGAAAATTATTCCATCACCGTTAGATGAAAATGAAATTCTTCTGTTAACTAGCTTCATAGAATTGAAGAGTGGATTGTCTGAGGACAAATTGTAAATTGAATGTAAAAAAAAAAAAAGGCCGAAGCAGGAAACCTATCCTGAGCTTGTAAAGTAGACACCTGGGAAATTCTGCTAATCTTTCAAATAGATGGCATTTTTAGTGTAATAATTAGATTTAATGATGCCATAACCTTTCCAGCTAATCTTAATTCAGTTTACATTGAAATATGTTTCCTTCTGCAATCTGTTTTCCCCGAGCTAGTTAGTCCTTTTGGCTTAAACCTAAATTTTATGTTCTTTTCTTCCTTATTTTGTTGGCTAGGAATCCCTGTTCCTCTGACTCCCCTAATCTTTCGTTACTCCTCAGGGCTTCTCCCGCCTCACCTTTACCAGCTGCAAGACTATGGTCCAGGCTGCCCTGCCTTAGCCCCGCCCATCTCTCCATTTTCCATGGTGCTTCTCAGTCTCTCTCCTTAAACACAAAGGACTCACACTGATGTGTTGGATCAGGCCAAGCCTTATGCAGATCGTTTTTATCATTTCTTAGAACTTCACCTCACCTGGTCACTCTTTGCAGTCCAGTGTCTTGAATTAGTCCAGAATCTGTCTCTGAGGCTTTCTCCCATCCTGCTCATTCAAGGGTACCTTCAGCATGTTAAGGCTTAGAGGATATTCTCTTTATCAGTGGGGTAGGTAGCATCTTCTGTGCTCAGGTAACTCCATGTTTCATTGTGGTTGGTCTCCTTCCTGGATTCTGACTTTTAGTTCTGTGTACAACAGGTTACAGGTTGTGCAGTGTGTTATAGGTGTCGTA
>CM052716.1:33463955-33521455 GCA_028551405.1 Uromys caudimaculatus | reverse complement strand
AATATTAGATTTGTTACATATATAATTAACAATAATGCTATTTAATGTTGCAAAAAAGAATAGCTTCTTGTATTTTCTACCTTTTAAAATAGATATTTAAGCATAAACATTTAGTTTTACTTAAGTCAAGGACCATTGATTATATTTTTTAAAGTTGTTTTCTTTTACATGTGTGCTTAGATTCTTATCACTGATTTCTATATTATGTAAATAGCACAGAAATATCAATACAGGAGCATTGTGAAAATGTCCATGTTGCATACAGATTTAATGTAAAATTAAGCTCAATAAAATGTACTCTGTGGGTTAAAACTTTATGTATTGGGAAATGTATTTTCAAATTTTTCATTTTCAAAAGAATTAGTTCCTTGTGTAGGCTGTGTGTTTGTGTGGGGACCTGTGGAGGCCAGAAGATGCCATAGGATCCCTTGGAGCTATCTTTTTTTTTTTTTAATTTTTTTAAAAATTATTTTTGATACTTTATTTACATTTCCAGTGTTTCCCCTTTTCTAGGTCTCCTCTTAGGAAACCCCTATCCCCTCCCCATCCCCGCCTCTATGAGGGAATTCCATCTCCCACCCACCCGCCCACCCATCCCCATATTCCCACTTTGACATTCCCCTTTACTGGGGCCTCTAACGCCCTCAGGCCCAATGGCCTCTCGTCTCTCCCTGATGGCCAACGAGCTATCTTTTCAGAGGGTTGCGAGCTGTCAGTGTGGGTGCTGGAAACGGAATTCTCACCTCCGCAGGAACAGTGAACACTCCTGGCCACTAAGCCACCTCTCTGGTCCAAGTCTTTCTTTTTCTTTTTCACCTTTCTGTTTCACCATTCTTTCATTTTTGAGACAGGATTTTTCTGTGTAACAGCCCTGGCTGTCCTGGAACTCCCCTTGTAGACCAGGTTATCCTCAAACTCAGAGATCCACCTGCCTCTGTGTTCTAAGTGCTGGAATTAAAGATGTGGTCCACCACTACCCACATATTTTTTTCGTAATAGTTGAAAGATGGTTGTACAGGCCATGGAAACACTGATTTTTATTCCTGTGTGTACTTTAACAAAAATTTAAGTTTTATTAAATAAGGTATTGTCCTTTAGACCAACACGTGAACAAGTCTTAGCTGAGTCTGTTTTAACATATTAAATTGAAAGTCAGCCTGAAAGCAATTTTCAAAACACTAAAATATGTTTTGAAAGTTTAAATTACACCTATGACCATGATTTGTTTTTTAAAGAGTATTTAAAATGAACCTGGTACATAGATTATTTTGCTTGTTTTCCTGGGTAATTTCCTTTCAGCTTTTTGTTACCAATTTAGATTGATTCAGCAAAAATGGTTGCAAAATGGTTTGGGTTTTAAAAAACTAAATATTTGGAAACATCTATTGTTATAAAAGAGAAAAATCTCTCTCTCAAATAGGGCAGATTAATGACTTTAATAATCCCAGGAAAAGATAACTTACTTAAGCAAGACACTAGTTGATTACATGTTATATTTGTTTTCCATCTTTATGAAAGTAACATGACTAATAGCTATCATCAAAATAGCTAATAACAAAATAAGTATTTCTCATCCCTAGCATGTGAGGCCAATTTACAGGAAGAGAGCAATTGTATTTTGTGATTGATTTAAAAAAACTAATGGCTTGTGGTCAACTTGTAGACATATAGAACAGGCATGGTTTTACTGTGCTCTTGGTAATTGCATTAGGCCTTATACAACAAAAAGTAAATGATTCTCACTTTAATCAAATACTACTACTAGAATAAAATTTCAAACTTGTTGTTGAGGCATATGACTGATCCAGCTGTCAGGAGGGTGACAGTGAGTTGGAAGTCAGTCTTGACTACCAGTGAGACCCTGTAGACCAGTGACAACTGGGGCAAACTTTTAAGAAAGTAAATTGAACAGATTTGGCAATGGCGTATACTTACATAGTCACAAAAATGAGGAAACGTAATTCAATAAGTGAAGTATGCAGCAGGATATATGGTTATCAAAATCAAGGAAGCAACATAATCTCTCAAATAATTTATGTATATAGCCTGTACATGCGTATGCATGCATGATCCTACAGAGGCTAGAAGAAGACATTGAATTCCCTGAAGCCAGAGTTGTACATGAGTGTGAGCTGACCAAGGCATTCGAGACTTGAACTCTGGTCTTGGGGAAGAGCAGCAGGCACTTTCAGCTACTGAGCCATGGCTTTAGCACCAAGACAATGATTTTAACAGATGTTCTCTAGTATCTACAGGGAAAGGACGAGTTGAACAACAGCAGATTTATGATAAGAGACAATGACACACTCTCAGAAGTGTCACAGTATTAGAATCAGGTTGATACTACCGATTCAGAATTCTGTATGTCCAGAAAAGATCCTTCAGCGATGTGATGACCATCAGGATGACAGGGACGAATCTCAGTGGTGGACCACTTGCCTACTGTCTAGAGTCTCTGGATGATATCCCCAGCTTCACAGGAAAAACAACTGAAATTCAACGAGGGACAACTGAGCACCGTTGTCACTAGTAGGCCAACCTACAAAAATGTCTAAAGAAAGTTCTCTGAAGAAAAAGGGAGTAATGAGGAATTTTAGAACAACAGAAGACAGAAACAGTGGCCACAACTAAAACCAACATTTTGATGTTTCTGTTGTGCTGGACTAGGAAAGCCCATTACAGAATTGCACTGCTTGCCAATGTAATATAAATGGAAAGGAGACAGTATTGTCACCAGTGGAATAAAAACGGACATAAAGAAGGCAGGGTTCCCATAATTCACTTCAGCTGGTAAACTGTCAACAGGAGTAAATTTAAACCATGGGTCATTGTGTAATGATCTATATAACCCTTAGAGTGCCCACTAAGACAGTTGTTTAAAGGCCTATGGCAAGTCATTACTGAATGAATGATTTATGAATGAAACTATTGGTGTTTGGGATTGGGGGATGGGGTGAGATAAGAGAAGGTGCATGGGAGACAGTAATCAGGACATTTAATGTACATGTATGAAACTGACAAAATTATCAATAAAAATTCTAGAAGATGTTCTAGTTATCCCTGTAGTACAGGGAAAAGCAATAACAGCAAGAAGAAACAGAAGACAAGAAACAAGCTAGCAGTTTCAGGCCTTATTAATATCAATAATACTACAAATCTTAGTAGACGTCCATATCCATAGCAGGCATTCGCACATACAGAAGAATCCAACTATCTGCTTGTGAGAAACTAAAAGCAAAGGCCTGGGAATACCAGCCATATAAAAGACTTAACTGAAACAAAAGCAGAAGAGGCTGTATATCCATGTTACATTGACTGGATGTCAGGCGGAGAAAATTACCAGAGACAGAAAGGAACACTGGGCAAGGATAAAAAGAATTGACGCACCCAGAAAACTCAGGCCAAATGAATAAGTTGTAAAGCATACCAGGAAATCCTCAACAATCACTGACAGAACTGAAAGGCAGATTACAATTTCAGTCAAAAACCACATCACCCATCTCTCCATCACCTTCAGAACTAATAGAACATCAGTGGTTGGCTTGGGGGACTCAACCTTTAACCCTATCAGCTCCAGAAGACAAGTCAGGAGTACTGCTGCAAGTGTGAGGTTATCCTGAGCTGCTGAAAACAAAATACAAACACACAGACACACATGCACATGTGCAGGCATGGGTATGCACACATGGGCACATGCACACACACACGTACACAGACACAATAAAGTGTAACCAAAAACGAAACATTAAAGGGAAATTTAAAAAGTACATTTGACAGAAACTAAATGAAATCTTATAAAAACATGAAAAGTCACATCATGAGAGACATATGTGGCTGTAAATTCTCCAGTTGGCAAAGAAATACAGCCTCATGTTAAAAACTAGAAAATAAGATGGTCCAACATAATTGGTTTTCCTTTCCCAGCTAGTTACAGGCATGACCACATAATTCATGGCGGTCTCAGTCAGCAGAAGGAAGCAGATAATGAAGACAAGGGGAGAAATCAATGAAGCTGAAAACACAGGCCATGCAGAAAATCAATGACATAAAAATCCATTTTAAAAATAAAGATAAATAAAATGGGAAGCTACCAGTAAGACTGAAAAGGAAAAAAAAAATGTCTCAAAGACTAAATAGGTAATCCTGTTGTAATGGACAATTAAAAAATAGTACAAATGACTCCTTTTATCCTTTTTAATTTTTTTCTGAGATTATAATTATATCATTTACCCATTCCCTTTCCTCCCTCCAAAACCTCCTCACCCTCCTTCAAATCCATGGCCTCCCTTTTACTGTCATCGCCTGTACATATGTATATTACACACATAGCCTTCCTCAATATAGCCATTTCAGTCTATATAATGGTACCGCTGTGTACGTTTTCAGGGCTCACCATTTGTCCCTTCCCCGGGGGAGAGCATCTCTCCCACTTCCAGCTTTCCCCAGTTGCCTGGACATGACACTTACAGATAGGTTAGCAATTGAGCTGAAAGGAGCCTTTCAGCTGCCACCCAGACTGACGACCATGTGCCATGCAAACGAAGAAACAGAAACACTGGGCCACTGCAGGTGGTCCCCCCCTGAAACGCATGAGCCACTATTTACAACTTCACAAGTGGAGACAAGTGCTTTATCACTGAGCTAAACTCTCGGAAGTCAAGATTTTTTTAATGTTTTACAACAGTGCTCAACTAGTTACCTTCATTTAAAAACTTACCTTTAATGTTTAGATTTGCTCTTTTCTGGGGCTCCTTGTACATAGTGTGTTATGCTCATCCCATAGTGAGCCCCGGCAGTGAGCTGCAACTCTGCTAGCCACAGGAGCATAGAAACAGTGGATACTCTTCACTGTTCATACTATATCCAGTAAGTCACATGAGATTATAAGATTAGCTTTGTGGTAGGTGATTTTGGCCAACTTTAGCGTAGGCCAGTGCTCTGGCCAGGTTTCCAGACAGCTAGACTTAGCCTTGATGATTGGTAGGTTAGATCTGTGTATTTTCAATGTAAGTCATTTCACTTTGGCTTACCATGAGTTTGGGATCTTCCTTCCTACCCTTTGAAAAGCAAATTAATCACAGCAATTGCACTCTAAATATATAACATAAAAAGAAACAAATAGAAGTGAAATAACAAATACTGAGTGGGGGTGCCCTGAAATCATGTCTCTTACACATTGCTTGTAGAAACATAGGGAACATGGCAGAAGGGGGCATGATTGGTTCTTAAGACAACAAATACACTAGGTGATCAAGGACTGTTCTTCCCAGCCATCCATTTCAGAGAAAGGAATGAATATGCTTCCTCCAAAGCCTTTCAAGACTCTTTGTAGAACCCAGATACATTGTCTTAAGAACAGAGTGACTACGTAAACAACTTGTGTTCAGAATATTGCCATAGTTTAAAATTTAAATGTTCCCCCAAAGGCCCATGTGTTAAAGGGCTTAATGATCACTAGTTTGGCTCTCTTGGGAAGTGATGGAGACTTTTAGAGGTAGGGTTTTGTGAGAGAGCTCATCAGAGCCATGTCCTGAAGGAGTACTGAGATTCCATTCTTTCTATCTATCCCTTTCATTCCCAGGCATGAGCCAAGCAGTTTTATCATGTGTGTCTTGGCATGTTGTATTGTTTAGCCACAGGCCCAAGGTGGTGACCAGTTACTCACAGACTAAAAATGAACCATTTCTCTCTAGGTTATCTCAGGTGTTTATTAGAAACCTGACTAATATACCCATGGCATGTGCTACCCAATGCGAGGGAGCAGGTTAGTAATACACGCATCTTATTAGACTTTGAGCATGTTGAAAGTGCATCTCCAAAGGCAAGATTGTGTTTACATGAGGTTCTAAAGATGACAAGGCTATATCGATGCTGAAGTTTGCCAGAACTAAGAATGCCAGAGCAATGAGGCAGATGTGGGTCATAACACAGAAGCTACAGGGAAAACTTTGCAGTGACATATTAGTTTCATATTTGAGTGACTTTTGTGAATCTGTGTGATACCAATGCCAGTTTTCGTCTTTTGATATTGAACTATAATCACTGAAGGAGGGAAAGAAGCTGAAGGTCGTGGGGTCTATATGAACCATCTCTGCAATTCCTCTGAATCTGTAATCTTTCAAAACTAAACTAAGAACAGGCAGAAAATCAGCCTTCAAAGGTTAGCTAGAACCATTGATAAAAAGCAAGATATAAGAGTAGCTGCAAGTTGCAAACATTTAAATTATAAGATCTTACCAGTTAGCCTTTGCAGAAAGAAAAGTTTGTTATTCCTATGTAAATGATAACACATTAAAAATTTTGCCCTATCATTGGAATATATCTATATGATATGTATGTATTTGGGCACAGGATTTTTATTCTGTGTTATTGTAACTACATACAAGAGAGAAATGACATACTTTAGGTTGCTCCTTCTCATACCTTGCCATAGCTTCAATAGACACTTTGTGATGAAGAAAAGTATTACTTTATTTTGGAAATAAAGGAGCTCTTAAGGTTGAATTCAAGCTGTGCACATTTACAAAAAACAATCTGCACATAAAAAGCTATAGGACAGGTATTCATATCCACGTCATTCCTCTGTCATAACTGCATTAACCCATGCTTGCTTCTTAAACATGATTTTGCAGCGATTATGTTGGCACAGCATGGAGCCTGAGATAGGGAACAGCCAGTCAGCGTTCACAGTGGCTTGCAGAGGCAGGAAGCAGGTTGTGGGTACCCACAGCATCCAGCAGTATGAGTTTAAAAGAGAAACAGACATCTATTTGATGACTTTGTGAATCAGCTCAATGCACATGTTATGGAGAATATGACAGAAATTAATTAAGTTCTGTGTAATAAATCTTTTCAATGCTTTAAAACTTCCCAAGATTCTGAAAAGAATTACCAAATTATAGTCTATTTCTTCTCTTGATTATATTCTGGGGTTTCCTATGTTGGAAAAAAGAAAAAGTAAAATGTAGTTTAAGCATGATTGTGTGATGAGAACTTCATTATTTTTGAGATATTAGGAAAATTAAGCTTAATCTTGCTTTTTGTAAGATTATTTCAAGTGTACAGCACAGTGTTAAGTATGTGTACAATATGTGTCCTGTCTCTAGGATTTAGCTATCTTACGAAACTGAAGATTTATTCTGTTTGAATGGCAGCCTCTTACCTTATACCCTCTAGCTCTGTTTCTGGGAGATTGTTTATATTGTATATTTCATATTAATGAATCATATAGGACTCCTAGAACTTGGCTTCTGTCCCTGTCTCACTCAGCAGATATTCTCCTGATTCATCCATGTTCCTGCATGTCAGAATTTCTCTTGTGCTTTTTTCTTATTTTCTTTTCAAGTTACTGTGATAAGATACCCTGATAGTAATTCAGGGGAAAGGGCTTATTTTAGCACACAGTTCCAGATTCCAGTCCCTCATAGCAGGAAAGTTGCAGCAGCAGGAGACTGAGAAAGTTGATCCTGTTACATCTATAGTCAGTAACAAAGTGTAGTGTGTGAAAGCATGTGAGTGCTCAGTTAACATTTCCTACTCTTACACAGTTCAGGATGGCCCACCTAGGGAATGGAACCACCCACATTGGACAAGTAATCAAGATAATCCCCCAGAGACATGACCTCATACCAGCTTTCTAAGAAGACTGACCACCAGAGTTCAGTACCCAGGACTCACATCCTGGAAGGAGATAGCTAAGTCCCACAGGCTGTTTTCTGACTTCTGCACCTGCCCTACACACGTACACAAATAGATAAAACACGATTTAAAAATTAAAACTAGTCAGAGTCACTTTAAATGCTAGGTAATACCTTCTTAGCTTATTAGTTTTTAAAGTGGAGTTTTCTCCCTTTCTATCCCCCTTGTCTATTTCCAGAGTGGACATGTTCCCCTTAGACATTTAGAAATTTTGAAATTCTTGTTTCTTTCTTTTTATTTATTTTCAAAGATTTATTTATTATTTTATATATGTGAGTACTCTGTCACTCTCTTCAGACACACCAGAAGAGGGCATCAGATCCCATTACAGATGGTTGTGAGCCACCATGTGGTTGCTGGGAATTGAACTCAGGATCTCTGGAAGAGCTGTCAGTGCTCTTAACCTCTGAGCCATCTCTCCAGCTTATTTATTTATTTATTTATTTATTTATTTATTTATTTATTTATTTGACCAATTTTGTTTATGATTTGACAGTTGATCCCAGGACCTTGCTGAAGATAAACAGCCACTCTTCTCATCGATCTACGTTTCCAGTTCTTTATAGCAATTTTCAGTTTGGGGCAGAGTTTTGCTGAGTTGCCCAGGCTAGGTTTGAACTTACTTTATAAGTTATGCAGGCCTTGGAATTGTGGTCCTCCTGCCTCAGCCTCCTTGGTAGTTGGGATGACAGGTGTAGACCATTGTTCCTAGTAACGGCTAACTTTTTTGTTTATTTGAGGCAAGGTTTCTCTGTGTTGCCCTGACTCTTCTGGAACTTGCTCTGTAGACCAGGCTGATCTCCAACCCAGATATTCCCCTACCTCTTCTTCCTGAGTATTGACATTAAAGGAATATGCCACCAGTGCCTAGTACAGGCTATGAACGGCTTATCTGTAAACTTTTTAAAATGCTTAATAATATATAAATGTGTGGGTGTGTGTATATATGCATATATGTATGTATGAACATGTACATTACAGTCTCTCGATATATATTTCACTTACTTGTTTTATGATTTTTTATTGAAAATAGATTTTTTTCTACAATATATTCTGATTACAGCTTCCCCTTCTCCAAATCCTCCACATCCTTCCCATGTCCTGACTCACTAAAATCCACACCCTTTTCTTACTCTCTCTCATTAGAAAACAGGCATCTAAAAAATAATAACATAAGATAAAAACAAAGCAGAATAGGATGAAACAAACAAATGGAAAAAAATAACCTAAGAAAAAGCACAAGAAACACATGTAGACTCACACACCGAAATTCCATAAATACACAAAACAGAAAACCATAGTATATAAGCAAAGGGCTTATAAGGTTAAAAAATCCATATAAAGCATTATGAGACCAAACAAAACAAAACAAAACAACAACAACCCAACAAATTACAACCCTCTAAAAACACCACTGAGCTTGTTTTGTGTTGGCCATCTACTGGTGGGTACGGGGATTGCCTGTCAGTGTGGCTTGTCTTCCCAGCAAGAACTTCATAGGAGAAGACTAATTTTTTTCCTTTGTGAGCAGTATCTACTTTCCTGCCGTGAATTGTTTATTCTACGGCTTGTGTTTTCATAGACTTTATATTCTCTTTAAGGGCCTTGAGCATACTCATAACAGCTCTGCTACATTTACACTGAAGTTTTCAAGGCCTACATTAGTAGGGTCGCTTTCTTTCTGAGAGCTAGTGGTGGTGTTTTTGCACCAGTGCCTAGGCATGTTGGTTTGGGAAGATGGTTAATTCTAGGTGTTCTGTTTGGTCTTGTCTTTCCGAGTAGTAGATGTTCTGTTCTTTGGTTTCAGTTGCCCTCTCTAGATCTTGTAAAAATGTCCTGGATGTGGGTTGCCTGGTAGGGGGTGCTACTGAGTCCCTGCCAGTTGTGGCTCTGTGTGTGTGTGTGTGTGTGTGTGTGTGTGTGTGTCCTTGGAAGAAAGTGATTACAGGTATTGGGAGTCGCCAGAAGGGGATGAAAATGGGCTAGAAGGGATAGGTTGAGAAGTTCCACAGGAAGAAGGAAATCTAAGTCTGTCATAGGGTTTAGAAGAAGGTCCCTGCAAGTGTTCTGCTATAGGCCTGATAATGGGAGTAGGGAATTTGCAATGGAAGACAGAAAGGAGAGTGAAGATTAGAATGAAGCCTACCTGATTCTCAGGCTGGGTTGGCCAGAGGGTTCCCAGGTAGAGAAAGCCTCAGGGTATTGGCAGTGGACTCAAAAGGTTCTACAGAGTCCCCAGAGAGTAGGGACAGAGGCAGACAGGCCCCTGCAAGTGGTCAGCTAGGGGGCTGGGAATGAGATTCTAATCAAGTTATTTTTCTTTTAAAATAACTTTTATCTTTTGGTGGATATACTCATTTTTTAAACGCAATTTATTTACTGGTTTGTGATCTATTGCAACTCACCAGTGTCTTTAAAGATGAGCCATTTGGATTCCTGGGCAGGACACCCTAGACCTTTTAGGCTTATCTAGGTTCATTTCGTTCCTTCAGTTCTGTCACGATTTCCTAATTCTCTGTTTCGTGCCATTTCTTTTTTTTCTACACATTTGAAGAAACAACTACTGCTTAAAGGAATTATTCATAGATTGGCTTGCACATAAATAAACGGGGATAGATTAGAGGGCTCTTCCCCCTTTACCCCCGTGGCACTGGGCAGCAGTTCATTGTTAAATGCTGGTAAGGAACTGGTAATGGTGTCTTTCTGACAAATCCGTTTTTAATGTGTACAGTTCTTTTACGCCAGCTAAGGCGTTGGCGACTGGGTGATGACTCCCTCATTAACTGCTATTAGGCCCTTCTTTGGTGCTTCAGTTTCCATGAGCAAGATTACGAGTCAGGCAGCACATCCACCTGCCCTTATGCTCTCTGATGCTTTGCACTCTCTATGGATGCATTAAGGAAACTATATCACCACCTCAGTTGTTTATTGTTAAAGCCTAAATCTTGTCTTAGATGGCATTATCTTGACCACAACTGCTCTAAATAGCTTATCCCAGACTTTTGCCATCACCGGTTATAGCAAATACCCAAACAATGCTGCTGCCGTGTTTTTTCCTGAGACGAAGTATAGCATTTCTTTTGTTACACCAGCAGAAGGCTTGCCAGGGAAGCAAACATCATCTTCCTTTTCCTAGGGGATTCTGTTATGACTGGTGCAAACATAGTTCTTCATTTGCATGTCTGTTTGGTCCAGACATTCTCCATAGAACCATTCTTTCCCCCTATAAATGACTGTTTAGCTTCCTTTGCAGCTCAGCTGGAAGGAACACCCCTGTAACATCTCCGGCTGCCCCTTGGCAACCTAAGAAGCATAACATGCTCCCTCCAAGTTGCCTATTCTTGCTTAATTTTGATCTTGCCAGTAATTAACTGAGTCCACTCAGGCAGGCTGAGTTTGTGACAGGAGGCAGGGATGGTGGAAGCTGCCAGAGCAGTGTTGGGACATCAAGAGTGATGAGAAGTGAGACGGGAGGGGCAGAAGAACAGAAAATAAGACACCAGAGATGGCGGAGAACGGTGGCAGTTAAGAGAAGGCAAGAGAGGTAAAAGCCAAGAATAAAACCAGAAAGTGGTAAAGAACCAGGGGAGTAAACTGCAGGTCCTAATCTCTGGGAGCATTGCAGAGAGCTGCCAAACCTTAAGGGGAAAGATCTCAGACACGTGAATTCAGGTTTGAGAGCTGTCACTCGCTGCTCAAGAGCTGTGACATTTAATGATGGAGGGGTGAAGGTTTCAGAACCCGAAGCCTATTTCTGCGCTGTAATATTAAGAGTCAGCATCCTTTGCTGCCTCCTGCTACCTAGTGTCTGCTGTTGCCACTCACGGCCAAGAGTTAAAATAGCTGGCAAGCCCTGGGACCATTGGCAATTAAGACTCAGAGCAATGCATTGCCAAACTGAGCACCTCTCGGTCTGGAGCAGGTGGCCCTTAGCTTCAGGGGTTGGAGCTGAAAGCCAGGGCAGCCCCAAGGCCTTGGTTGTTCAAAGGTAACCCGAGAGTGCCAGCACTTTAAGAGGGTTTCATCTATTTATGGCAATGGAACCCACCCAGATGATTAATAACACGACCCTCATTGAGCACTCTGACCAATGAGTTTCTTTCCAGCGTCCTTAAGGTTAGTCATTTTTCCTCTGCTTCTTTTCTTGGAGCCAGTTATCTCTGATGCCCTCTGTGTTTCAGTATGTCAGTTCCTTAACAGGGTCCTTTTCTTTCATTGGGGTGAGGGAGAGCCTCAGTTCCCAGCTTCAAAGACTGGTGCTAGCTGTAGGGTGATGCCCACTTCTGTACTTCGCTGCTTGCTGTTTGTCTTAGTCAGGGTTTCTATTCCTGCACAGACATCATGACCGAGAAGCAAGTTGGGGAGGAAAGGGTTTATTCGGCTTATACTTCCACACTGCTGTTCATCACTAAAGGAAGTCAGGACTGGAACTCAAGCAGATCAGGAAGCAGGAGCTGATGCAGAGGCCCTGGAGGGATGTTACTTACTGGCTTGCTTCTCCTGGCTTGCTCAACTGGCTTTCTTATAGAGCCCAAGACTACCAGTCCACAGATGGTACCACCCACAAGGGGCCCTCCCCCCTTGATCACTAATTGAGAAAATGCCTTACCTCTGGATCTCATGGAGGCATTTTCTCAACTAATACTCCTTTCTCTGTGATAACTCCAGCTTGTGTCAAGTTGACACAAAACCAGCCAGTACACTGCTCTAGGCATCTGGATAATTGCAGTTCCTTACAGACCTGGTCAGAGGTGCCTCTGAACCTTGCTACTCAAGGATACACTGACAAGCTGAGAGCCTCGTCACAGATTCACTCCCTGCCCCTAGGAGAAGTCAGGGACCAGCCAACCTCTCTTGGTCCTGAGCTAGGCCAGTTTTAGAAAAAGGTAGGTAAAGTGTAGTTTCTCTTGGCCATTTCCGGTGGCCATTCTTTTTTCTGGCTTGTGCAGCATGCCGTGACATCTTACCTGCATCCAGAAGTTATAGCAGAACATCTGCACTCTTGTTGTTTCTGTTTCTCAAGAGAAATGAGGATGCTGACTTCTTTTCTTCTACCTCGCTAACATCACTGTCCCCAGGTTTTCAATGTAATGAAGGAGCACAAAGATGTGGCAGAAATGATACAAATTTAATTAAGTAGGTAAAGTTACAATTAAGAGAAAAAATATCGTGAGCGATGGTGGCTACACACATTTTTAATCCCAATAAGAGGCAGAGGCAGGATGAATTCTGTGAGTTAGAGGCCAGCCTAGTAGACAGAGCAAGTTCCAAGACAGCCGGGGCTATACAGAGAAACATTGTCTTGAAAAACAATCAAAAAACAAAAAACAAAAACCAACCAAACCACCACCACCACCACCACCACCACCACCACCACCACCACCACCACCACCACACACAATACTCAGCTCTGAAGCTTTAGTTTCTATCCTGGCTCTGAGAAGGTAGCACGTTACTATCCATGCTCTATGACATCATTCTGATGTTAACAATTGAATGAAATTACAGTTTGAATTCAGTCTCCAAACTTGTCATTAGAGTCAGTTGTAGGAGGAAATGATGGAAGTTTCCTCACGTAATAAGAATAAGAATTATCTAATGTTTTTCTTCTTAATCTAGACTACATGAAATTTATCTATAGTCTAACTTTTCTGTTTTAATTGTATCAATTTGCTCAAAGGTCTGATTCCTTTTATATCTCTGTCTCTACAATTGCACACACAGACTAAATGGGCTCCAATTAATGTAATAATATGCTTCAGAAAGGCAACCACTATCCACAGGAGAGAACATAGGCTGGATGCCTCTCAGTCCAAATGATAGTTATTAACAGCCACGAGCTGAATGGCCTTGGTTTTGGCTGATTTTAAAAGCGTGATCCCAAAGAAACAAACTCAAACTAGAGAGTGAGTTTTGCAAAATCTAGGCATTTGTGGCAAAATGTTTTAAGACCATTGGAGATCATAAATCAGAACTTATGTATTCATTTTCTTTCAATTTTTCTTTATACTACGGTGGAGGATGGTGGAGTTTGGTATGTTGCCTATGGCAAGAGTCTAATGAATGAGAGCACTGAGCATCGGCCAGTGTTTTCTTTTATCAAAGCAAAGCCTTAGGCATCCTGGGAACTTACGTCTGGGAATGGCAGATAAGAGATTTAGAGAGGTCATGATTTGAAGCTACTGTGTTTTCTTGGAATTAGATAATAACCTAGTTGAGAGAACAGAACTTTCTTCCCCTGTTTCTTCCCTAGTCTCTTCTCTACCCCCAGCCCTAATTTTATAATCTTGAAAGACAGAACAGGCATTGCAAAAACGTGTGGAGGAGAATTGTGAATTGAACTATAGAGTCTTCTCACTTCTTCTATCGACCACACCCAGGCATTTTTACAATAAAAGTATACTGAAATATTGATGCTGTCATTTCTGTAAGACCCTGAATGTCACTTAAGGTCCAATCAATGTAACTAAGATACATTTTGTACATGTTATTTCATTCCAATCACCCAATCACGGGGATGGTAACAACACAATTTAAAAGCTTTGTTTATGATTTTTCACAAGTTACTGATTCTTACTTGCTCAACAGTATGGTAGGCAGTGCAAATACATACATAAAAGAAGCCATTTGGCCTTTAAAGAGTTGACAGGCAGCTGGGCAGTGGTGGCACACGTCTTTAATCCCAGCACTTGGGAGGCAGAGGCAGGTAGATTTCTGAGTTTGAGGCCAGCCTGGTCTACAGTGAGTTCCAGGACAGCCAGGGCTACACAGAGAAACCCTGTCTCGAAAAACCAAAAAAAAAAAAAAAAAAAAAAGAGTTGACAGGCCTGTACTGGGTAGAAAAGTGAATGACGGTTTTCAATACAACATGAAATATGCTTGACTTTGGATAAATAATCTCTAGAATAAAAATAGATAAAAGTTCTCCCATAGCTAGTTGTTCTTAAAATGGGATCATCTTCCTGCTAGATTTTGAATAATCAGCTTCTCAAATCTCAAGTCAAAACAGTGTCTTGCTCTTAAGCATCTGGTCCTTGACTCCCTGACTCTCTGCTTCTGCGTTACTCCCCCCAACCAGGTTGCCTGTGGGAATTGATCCTAGAACACAGCTACATCCAAAGTGAGACCGACCCTCTGGTTTTTCAAAAGGGCTAATGCTTTTTCTCTGCTTATTTTAGCCTAAGATGTGAGAAAGTTACTTTCTTTTAGTTCCTTATGAAATAGGAAAGATTCTTCTGAAGGTTTCACGACACTGGAAGTAGATACAACACAGGAGAGATAGTGTACAGTTATATAGTTGCAGCTCTACACTGCAGGATTGTGTGTGTGTGTGTGTGTGTGTGTGTGTGTGTGTGTGTGTGTGTTTCTAACCTCTTCCTATTTATATCCAGCATGTCTCCAGCAATGAGAGAACCAGCAGTGTCCCACTCAGACTGCAGAACAGGTATGCAAAACAAATTGCAGGGTGAACCAAGTCATCCTTCTCAGCCTATGGCATGTCTCTGGGCTCTTCATCTTTCAGAAGATTAACATCTTTCCTGTATGATTGACAATGGAAAGACCTGTTGAGCAGCACATCACACTCCTGTTCTTAAAATACCCATATTCAATCATCCCTAAAGTCCTGTAGGATGAGAACAGTTGTAGAATTCTGAAGAGGGCAAATATCATTAAAAACCATGTTGAGCCCAAAGTTGCCCCGTCCATGTGAGGACCAACAAAGCCAATTCACTCTCTTCCCATCAAATTAAGGAACAACAACAAAACCAAACAACAGCCGCAGCACCTCAAACCCTCAGAGCAAGCAGAAGTGAACCTTAGAACTAAATTTAAGGTTTAATCTCAACCAAGTTGTCTGTTTCTTCTAAAAATTAAATCAACCGTCTAATAATTTACTGAATGGAAGTTTGACAAATCTATAGGAAAACGTTGTCAAACCTCTCACTTTACCACTTTAGCTATGCTGGGGCATGTAAAGAGGACGTATAGTGCATGATCCTATGGGAAAAGTCCAATGCATAGTTCCCTTATCCATTCATCCATTTTATATAATTATATAGAGAAGTAGATGCTTACTTGATATCTATCCATCCATCCAGATATGCCTCTATATATTTATCTGATTTGTGCATCCTATCTGTCTATCTATCTATCTATCTATCTATCTATCTATCTATCTATCTATCTATCTACCATATGTCTACATCTCTGTATAGTCTATCAGCTGTATCTATTCTCCACCCTTCTCTTTCTGTCTCTATGTGGTTCAATTCTGACTAACACAGTTAGTCTGAGACCTAGTATATTAAGCAGAATGAAGTACTTATCCTGATTGAATTTACCTCCTTGTAGAGAAGATAGATAAACTAAGGGCCAAATAAACATTGACTATATGAACTGGATTAGTTAATGCTACAGAAATGTTGATGTAGGACACGCAGGCTGGACTTTGCTCTTTTGTGTACAGTGTAGGTATGAGAATGCTTTTTCTGACAAGGGTTCAGACAGAAATCATATCAAATTCCTAGAAATGTCTGAGGGGAGACCAGTACATTCTGAAGGGAGAAAGTAAAGCGATACGGATGCTGTAACTACATAGTACAGTAAGCAGGAGCAGCAGGAAGGGCAGGTTAGAGAGAGCAACGAGAGTGAAGGGTGGAAACATGAGAAAATCGTGTCTGAACAGTAAGCCATGAATTTTATTCTGTTTTATGAAAAAAATTGAGGTAGATAGGGCTTCTGGTAACAAAAATTATATATCTATCTTACCTTTGGAAAGACAGACTGTCAATTCTCATTCACTTAAAGACACCATGAAAGGGGCTGGGGAGATGGTGCTGCACTTAAGAACCCTGGCTACTATTGCAGGACCTGGGTTGGATTACCAGCACCCACGAGTTATCTCACAGTTGCGTCTAACTCCTGTTCCAGGTGATTCAATGCTCTCTTCTGGTCTCTGTGGGCACTGCAAGCACTTGGTGCACAGATATACTTGCAGGCAAAATAACCATAGCCACAATCATAAATAATTAAAAATGACATCACAGTACAAGCATCCTGGTCAGCTTCAAAACTTGCAGAATTGGGATCCTTGGGGTTTCTGTTCAGTGGTCAGAATGTGACTTCTGATTTGAGCCCTGAAGTGGCTTTAGTATCTATCACCTGGATATTCCATCCATCAGAAACCACACGAGAGAAAAGAGCTTCCTCTATCTGCAAAGTTATGTCTTGAAACAAGCTCAAGACATTTCTACTTAAATCCCATCAAGCAGAATCAGCCCATAGTGTGACCTTTACCTTTGAGAGAAATGAGACAATGTTGTCTCTACTGGAGTCATCTGTGAACACCAGGGCTTCATTTTCTAAGTGGGTAGGCACTGGAGAACTATCAGTAAGCTCTGAAGTTGTGAGGAGTCACTGAACAGGATTGAGCATGACATACAGATTGATACGGTTAAATTATCTGTTTGATTGTTCTGAACAAAAAGACTCAAGGGTCAAGGCAGTGAAACCACCTTGTACTCTGCGATCATAAACTACATTCTATTAATACCACTCTGGTGATGGCTTAATAGATTTTTAGTTACAAACCTCATCCTGTTATTAGCCACATAATCAGATGCTGCACCCTGAAAATTTTATTTCCTGATTTATACACTTAATCTCCGTTTGCAAAAGATTACAAAGCCACTTGACAATGTAGAAATCTTCTTATACTCCTATTCCACTGAGATCCTTATCAAATCTCATTAAAAGGAAATTTTACCTGTGTTTTTAATACAAAGAAAGCTTGCACAGACCTAGTTAGCACATGTTCAGGTCAGTACGTTACCAGTCTTAAGAGAAATCAGTCTAGACTTGAAAGCAGTGCTGCCCATTCCCTGGCATAACCTCACGATAAACATTTTCCACACTCTCCAGGCAGCCTACATGGACTAGATTCAGAAACACATTTTCCACTTGTGCTGGCTAGTTTTATGTCAACTTGACACTGTAGTACCAGGAAGTGTTAGTGAACCCTGAAAGACCAATCAGGAGCCAATCTGATGCAATCACACAAGGGTCTTTATTCACAAGCTTGGGCTTAACTCACTTCGAACCCGAACCCACAGCATACTTTTGGTGGAGAAAAAGCTCTGAACATTCATCGAGACAAGGTTTTATAGAAAATGGCAAGCAAGAGATGAGTGTTTCTAGCCTGACAAGCATCTAATTGGGGGACTACTGTGGCCTTTAACATAATTGGCTGGTGCTGGGAGCCAAGCCATAAACTTAACTTCTGCTTTTCTCTTGATTGGTGGTTGTTAGGCAGGGGGCGGGCTTGTAACCTGGAGGTGCAGATTTGTTGGGGGAATAACCTGGAGACTGGTGCTAGGTGCTGGATTTATTTGGGGGAGAGGTAGCCTGGAAACTGGTGCTAGGTACTGGCCTGTTTACTTGAGTTTAGGTCAGGTTCTCTAAGATGGTGTCTGAACCCAAAAATTTTAGTCCCTCAACACAAGCTAGAGTCGTCAGAGATGAGGGAACATCAGTTGAGAAAATGCAAGCTTTAGGGCATTTTTAAAATTAGTAACCAATAGGGGAGGGCCCAGCCCATTGAGGCTGGCGCCGGCCCTGGGCAGGTAGTCCTGAGCACTGTAAGAAATCAGGCTGAGCAAGCCATGAGGAGGAAGCCAGTAAGCAGTACCCCTCCATAGCCTCTGCTTCAACTCCTGCCTAGAGGTTCCTGCCCTGTTTGAGTTTCTGTCCTGACTTTCTTTGATGATGAACTGTGATGTGGAAGCGTAAGCTGTAAGCTTTGGGTCACGGTGTTTCATCACAGCAATAGTGACCCTAAGATACCACTTACTATGAATAAAGCTGCTGTGAACATAGTTGAGCACATGTCCTCGTGGTACGGTAGGACGTCTTTTGGGTATATGCCCAGGAGTAATATAGCTGGGTCTTGAGGTAGAACTATTCCCAATTTTCTGAGAAAATATTTTCCAAAGTGGTTGTACAAGTTTATGTTCCCACCAGCAATGGAGGAGTGTTCCTCTTTCTCCACATCCTTGCCAGCATCTGCTGTAACTTGAGTTTTTGATCTTAGCCATTCTGATGGGTGAAAGATAGAATCTCAGACTAGTTTTGATTTGCATTTCTCTGATGGCTAAGGATGTTAAACATTTCTTTAAGTGCTTCTCAGCCATTATATATTTTTCTGTTATGAATTTTCTGTTTAGCTCTGTACCCATTTTTCATTGGGTTACTGGTTTGCTAGTGTCTTTATATATGTTGGATACTAGACCTCTGATGGATGTACGGTTGGTGAACGGTGGAAGGGGGAATGGGGGAGGGCTGTGTGAAGGTGGGACTTGGAGGAGAGGAGGGAGGGGGCTTCGATCAGGATGTAAAGTGGATACATAAATTAATGTAAAAAAAGATACCACTTACTATAAATATCTCTCCAAGAGAATATGAGATAAAAGAGAGGGAGAGGAAGAGAGGGATGGAGGGAGGGAGGGAAGGAGGGAAGAGACAGACAGACAGACAGCTTGTGATAACAAAGTTTAGGGCTGAAGCCAAAACCAAAGAAAATATTGACATGCTACTTAATGCTACTTGTGTTTTTTTATTATTTCCTCTAATTGTCCAGGATAAGTGTTTCCTTTAAGTGTCTTTAATAATGTATAATGTTTGCAGCAAAGAGATGATGGTTAAGCTTTGTTTCCGAAGAGATTCCTCCCACGTGGCTAAAGAAATGAAGTTTGTATTATGCATGCCCCAGGGCAAAGAGAAAAAAGGAAAAGTATGAGAAGAAAAAGAAGCTAGGAAACAGGTCATTACTTTTCATTCGCTAAAGTGCATTACCCTTGATTTCTAAGACGACTTGACGGGTTTGGTGTCTTGATATTAAGGTCAGCTGATTGTGCAGGTTTGTGACAAGGGTTGCTAGGAAAGTCAAAGTGATTCTGTTTCCTTCAGTGATGTCGTTGGTTCAGGACAGCACCACCTAACCCATCTGTGGGACACAGAGAAAGCCAAACACCAGGCGTTCTCTCTCTCTCTCTCTCTCTCTCTCTCTCTCTCTCTCTCTCAAAGGGAGCAGGACTGAGACATCAGACCAACTCCATCTTGAGTTAAGACTCCGTCTTTGAGAACCTGACCTAAGGGGTGAACTCTACCAACAAGCCTGTATATCTAACACTAATTTCCAGGTTCCTCCCCAACAGGCCTGCATGCGTACCTAGCATCAGTTTCCAGGTTACTCTCTAGCCTGCCTGTTAACTCTATGTCACTCCGGAGCAACCACCAACCAGGAGGAAAGCAGAAGTTAAGTTTATAGTTTGGCTCCCACCACCAGCCAGTTATGTTAAAGGACAACATTCCATAATAGTCCCCCAATCAGATGTGTGCCAAGCTGGATACACCCTTGCTTATTTGCTTGCCTCTATAAATGCTTGCTTGAGACTGGGCTCTGGGCTTCACCCTCCCATCCTGCTGTGTCAGGATCCGCAGTGAGGCCAAGTGGGACCATGAATAAAGACTCTACTGCGATTGCATCAGAGTCGGCTCCTTGGTGGTCTTTTGGGTTTGCAAACCGGCACTGCAGTGCGAGAGAGGATCAACACTTAGCAATTGTTACATTGCTAGATTAGAGATTTCATCACAAAATTCTTTAGCGACTTAAAGTGACCACATCAACAGTATATGTTCACCGCAGCGTTTGAGCCATGAGGGGTCGTACATCTAATTTAATAAGAGTAGGCAGTTTCCTCGTTCTAAAAATGGTTAGGAATGAAATTAAACAGTTGTTCCAGAAGTAGTTAGCTGGTCCACAAATTAGAGTCCTTCGACTTATTTTTCCCTCTTATTCTACTATAGTTATTTAGGCACCATTGAAATATTAGGAATGTACGTGAGACTGGAGTTCACGACTAAAATCCATGAACTATGCAACATCAAATAATCTGCCTTATTAAAAGGAATATCTTCTTTTGAAAGTTCGAAATTTATATCCTTCTAATTACATCTTGCATAGCGGATAATCAGGAATGGAAAAATATTCATGCTGTGAAAAAAAAATGAGGGCTTTTAAAAACCGAAATTGTCCGTGTCTTTAAATTTTCTCTTTGGGAGAGTATCAAATATCGCAGGAACTGAAAGTTGATAATTACAGTGTTTGCCCAAGAAAAAGTTACCATATGCTTCCAAACTGTTAAGTGGAAGCCCAGTTTTAATGAGTCATAGATGAGTGATTTAATTGAGTTTATTCCTTCTATACTAATTACGTTGTGACAGGAAATGATATTCTTTTGCTTTTATGTTGCTCACAGTCAACATACCTAAATGGTTCCAATCTCAAACCCCTGTGCCCTGATTTTTCTCTTAACTTTCAAAGTAAGCATTTAAACTGTTGGGAAAGGCAGAGGCAAAGGGGAAAGGTCACATATACAATTAAGGAACAGTTTATAAAAGGACAAATGACTGGAAATGTCTAAAATTAGGTGACTACATAAAGCAGAATAACAAATAAAATATACAATTACAGAATAAGTAAAGTAATGATGCTGAATGTAGTGGAGAGTATAGAAAAAAAGTAGTTTATTTCTGGATCTTCAGAGACTGGACCGCCAGGTACACTTATTGAGTGGAAGGACCTGCTGAATTGTGGGCTCTTGCTTTTCCTGTGGCTGAAGCCAAGCAGAGCCCTCTCCTTGACAGCTCTCTTTTGCGTACCAGCGACCTCTGCTGGAAACAGCTAGCATTGCAGTTTGTTTGTCCCAAGTCCTCTGAGATTGCCTTCTCTCTGTGAACTCTTAAGTTTTAGTAGGGGAACTTGTTACATTCATTGCTAACCACAACTCTGGAAACAGGCAGAGGGTATATCTTCTCACTTCCCAGACCTCCTACGTGTCACTTATTCCACCCACTTCTCTCAGACTCATCCTTGTCAAACGTCAGGATTATTATTTTTAGTTGATAACCAGGGCTAGCCTCAAGAGTAGGGCTAAGTCTCTACTTCCTTGCTAGAGCAGAGACATCTAAAGATTCCTGACCTAATGTCCTGGGCCTAGATCTCAGGCCCCAGGTCATCTCAATATTTAACAATAAGCTCTCTCCCAGGATGGTACAGGCCACTGCCCTCTGTTAGAGTGACCAGATGGGACTTCCCTGTTCTGCTGATCCATGAGACACAGCAATACTGTCTCACCCGGTCCTCACTTGAATTAGATCCCTGTGAAGGCTGTGGTCTGGTCGGAGGGTAGGAATGCCTGGCTCACAATTAGTATCGCCTTCCGGGCCGCACCCCAGGCTCCCGAAGGTGGTGTTGGGCTTACTTCGGACCAATGAATGGGTTCTCTTTTTTGCACAGTTACCTCTGAGGTTTCTTTTTACTCCCTTTGCGACTGTTCAGAACTTTCTTCCTTTCTTTGAGTTAGAAAAGTCTCTCTCTCTCTCTCTCTCTCTCTCTCTCTCTCTCTCTCCATATAAATGATAACTTTAAAAACATGTGACGTGTGTGTGTGTGTGTGTGTGTGTGTGTGTGTGTGTGTGTGTGTGTGTTTGCCTGGTGTGCCTTTGCAAATCAGAGGACAACTTGTGGGACTTGTTTCTCCCCTCCACCATACATCATCCAGATTTAATGGCAAGCATTTTCACTTGCTGAGCCATCTCACCCGGGGCTTCTGTTCCACTCTTTCGCCAGACCCCAGGCAGGCAGCTTGTAGCCCATGATAAGATATAGCACAAATATTAAATGTGTTTCTAATACTGAGATTCAGACTCCTGTGTTTAAGAGGAGAGCCCTAATGAACACTGGGTATGCTTGAGATGGAAGAGATGTTTTTCTGCCTGTGGAGAATGCTGTGGGCTGAGGCTCTGGGCTGCCAGCCACCTACATAATTAATTACATTTGGCTACAATCACTGAGCCCACTGCAGATCATACGATCTGCCTCTCAACGTAGTTTTAAGAGAACTACTATTTGTCTTTGTTTAAACAATGAGCATAAAAAGCAATATTACCAAAGATTTCCAGTTTATGACCTAGGGATCTAGTCACTGCTTCTTATGAATATAAAATTTTGTGGTAATATGTTCAAGTCCACTTATTTGCATAGTATCTTCGCTTGCTTTCCCTTTATTGCTGCACTGCTAAGTAACTGAAAGGAAAGAAGATAGCTTATAAAGCTGAGCTATTGGAAGCCATTAAATAAAAGCTAACCCATGATCTGTAAGTTCAAAGGACTTATGGATCTTGAATCAACTAAACTTACTGTGTTGTCTGTGGTTAGCACCAAGAAAACCATTCAGTTGATTGGTAAAGTTGTTTCTCCCATGGAATATTAATTTTTGTAGCTGCTCCTTTAAAAATAGGTCCTGAAATTAAATGTCTTTGGGATATGCTATGCATTTCTGTCTTGAAAAATCCTCATACATAGTAAAAGACTTGCGGAGATTCAGTTTCTTCTGGGCTCGGCAGAAACCTGCACATACATAGCACACATTTACACACATGCAGAATTAAAAACAGAAACATTGAAAAGGCCTAAAAAGAGACACTTGCCGTTTTTCTTTTTATGTTAAATAAAACACACATAAATTTTTACTTTAAAAAGCTCAGTGTGGTATAAATAGGAAAACGGTGATAGCTTCAAATTCATTGTGTATGCCATAAAAATGGAACTTAAAGCAATTGAGTAAAACTATACACACACACAAAGCCATGGAGCAGACAGAAAGTTGTGAGATTGTAAATAAGGGTCTCCAACGAGGGTGTAACAAGCGAGTACTGGGCTGTAGGGCAAGGAGTTCCCTGTTTCTAACACTTTATAGCACTCATTTGTGACAAATATGGAATATTTCAATAGTGGGTAGAGGAGATTTTACATGCTCCTGACACATACAAAATGATTTTACTCTATTGTGATAAACTACACTGTATATATGTATTCAAATGACACGTGGACTTCATCAACCCAAACATTTGTTATGTGCTAATAAAAAATATAAATAATTTTAATCAGAGGAAAAAGATTAAACCTGTATCTTGTATGAGCAACTGGGACCAGGTGTCTGGACACACAAAGTATCACTTCTCACAAGTTTGTAAAGCTTATGTTAATTTTAAAATTGCTACACGTTATTAGGATAAATTGTCTAAACAAGCAGTTGCTCCTTGTTTTCTCTTCTTCTACTTCTCAAGGGCTTCAGAACCGGTTCTATGCCACGCTTGGTTGTATAAAAGCTTGGGGGAGCTTTCTGTGTCTGTGGTTCCTTCTATCTTCTCTGTTGGCCTTTTTTGCTGCCTGTGCCCACAGTTTATTCAAACAGCCTTTTAAACTAGTTGTAGCATTCAGAACTTGTTGTTTAGCTGTTGCTCTTTGTTTATTTATTCTTGTTCAAGGCTTCAGAAGTGCTGAAATCAAATTCTTGTTATGCATTTTGATAAGGTTCGTTCTTTAAAGTAAAATATCCCCACAACAGGATTTCTAGGCAACATGTTAAATGTAACTAAATATCTTTTATAGAACCTGCACTGAAATTAACTGAGTGTCCAGTGCCATGCTCTTTCTCCATATTCCTACTTGCATTAAAAAAGTCCCTTATTTGAGAAATGCAAATATATATATATATATATATATATGTATATATATATACTGTTGCATTTAAAAGTAAATACAAAGAAAACATGTTGTACTTTAATTATCCCCCCTTTTACTACTGATGCCATCTTTCAGACGGGAGCACAGGGCTACATTCTTATTTATGATGCCAACTTTTGTAAAAATAGATCGAGGATTTCAGACACAAATAAGTTGGACCTATTAAAATAAGAAGTATTTCAGCTAATTATTGGACAAAGCCACAGTTTCTATTTTGTGGTTATTAAACTCATCCATAATCCCTCTCAGCACTCATTTTCTGAAGTTAGGTAGCTCAGACATCAGAGGAAGTATACTGGAGTCCTGTAGATGTTATTTTTATAATCGCTTACATTTGTTTGTTGGAGCCAAGGGGCCAGGGAGCTGAAACTTATCTAGATGAACTCCATGTATTTTCCTGTTTGCCCCTATTGTTAGGTAATGATCCTGTTGGGGATTTTCAGTTTCTCTCAGGACTCTCAGGTTTATATTAACCATGGGTTGACAATGAAAGATTAAAGCAGTGGAAAGTATCAGAAGTGTAGTGTTTGCACAAGGAACTTTATCTGCTGGTTCTCTAGCTATGGCTACAAAACAAGCCAGTCTCTTCTAAAGTGAGGAGCTGTGATTTTGAATTAATGAAGTACCTTCCCATGTGGGTACAAACTGTAACGACAAATTAAAAACTCATGTCTTTAAAAGACTGTAATATGGATCTGGGTCCTTTGTGAAGCTGGCTTTTTCTCTTTTGGGAAATGGAGGTATTTTCTGAGTTGAAACTGGTAAGAACCAGATTCGTTGTGAGTGTCCCTTCCTCTCAGTAATCCCATACTAAAATTGGTTTGACAGGTAGTGGTTGCTTTTACTTTAAAATTAATTCCTTCTGATATTTTATAGATTCAGAGTTAAGTGTTAATTAAAATTATATAGAAAATTTCATATTTGTGATTGGAAAAGGAGTAAGAGCAAACGACTGCTTCCTCCTTTTCCCTCCCCCTTCTCCCTTTTCTCCCCTCCCCTCTTTCCCCCCTCCCAGTTGTATTTGCAAGTAATGAGTATCAGTAGGCTGCTTTCCCCGTGGTTCAGAGAAATCTTCATGCAGAATCCTCCTCACTGATCTCTGTGCCTGGGAGGGAACATCATGTGCCAGTTGCCAGTCTCAAAGGAAGAGTCTTAGACAGTTTGATACTTTTTGCCAACATTCTTTGGCAGAAGGTTTTGCACAAATGTTACTTGAGTCAATCAGTGCTCTTGTACAAGGTAAAGCAACATTGTAGCTGACGTACAAGTAGGGGGAACAAACAGAAGCTCCAAACCCACAACATGTCGGCATCTATAGGCTCAAGACAGAAGCACAGGGCAGAGAGTCTTCTTTGCATGTGTCCCTTTCACAGGGAAGGGGCGGGACTTTGGAGGCGCTCTACTGATTTTACCCTCCAAGAACCTGCAATGTCTAAGTATTAGCATTACAGGGCAGCCTGTTGTGGGAGGGACCAGGACACAGCCAGGACATCTGAACTGTTCTTCCTTCAATATAACACATTCTTGGTGCATTCTGCTTGAGATTTGCAAGCAAGCTAGGAGGAGAGCAGCTCCTCTAAATTAATCTGGGGACGGGGGGCTGTAAGGTGTCATTCATTCCTGGTTAGGCACTTCTCTCAAAACACCTCTTTCCTTCTGATGCATTTTCTAAGGCTTTTCATGCAAAAAGGTCTAGCTCTGCTGTCCTGGAAGCGTGGCTCAGAAACTGAAAAATTCGTTCTTAGATACTTCTCTGAATTCCTTTGTGAGGACTCTGCTCTTTTGAAAACTTCACTTGATTCCACAGCTGGATGTGGAATAGGCACACCATATAAAAATCTTAACAATAAGGAGTCTGTCAAATAGCTTAATGCAAAATTGGCAAAATGGCAAAGACAGAGCTGCAATTAAGGCAGATGCCCCCATTTCCTTTGCCACAGCTCTGTGGTCCAACATATTTTTGTTAACGTAGTGGTTTTTACCCTTAACTGTTAATAAGGACAGACTCTCTTTGGTGACTTATTCAGTATTGAAGGAGGGTATGGTATTGAAATCAGATATATTCTGCTTCTGGTGTATTTATAACCTAATTGGATAAAATATGTGCGTGTATATGTAATAATGTAAAAGAATATTGAGGGGAGGAGACATTATTCAGAGAAGTTAAGCCAATTATGAGGAATTATTCCAAATGGATAGGAAAGGTAACAATTATTTATGTGAAACACAAGGAAAAAGGACTTATAAATGATGGGCTTTATGATAATATTTTATCAGGAATTGTGAGTAATCTTAGAACACAAGGCAAAATTGTTTCAGAGACATCACTCTGGATACTCCATTTTGTTACACCAGGAGTTCTTTCCTATCCTCCACTATAGAGTTTTTGATAGGGAATTTTGTTTGTCAACTTGATACACCTGGGAAGAGAGGGCATTGATTGAAATACTACTACCGTTGTATTGTCCTATGGAGAATTTTCTTGACTGGTAATTGATATGGGAGGGCATAGCCTACTGTGGGTGCTACCATTTTTAGGCAGGTATTAGACAGGTAGCTAAATGTAAGCCTGGAGAAAGCCAGTAAGCAGTATCCTCCATGGTCTCTGCTTTAGTTCCCTCCTCTGGGTCCCTGCCTTGACTTCCCGTGGTGATGGACTATAGCCTGCAAGTGAAACATCCCCCTCCCCCCCATCTGAGTCACTTTTGGTTATGGTATTGCTTTTTCTCCCCCATTAATTTACTTACTAATTTTACATCCAGATCGCTGCCCTGGTTATGGTATTTCTTATAGCAACAAAAAAGCAAAGTAGAAGAGAAGTTGCTACCTAAAAAGGAGGGCTGCTCCTGTGATAGGCCTAACAATGTTGTCTTTGGGAAGACTGTAGAAACAGTTTGGATCTCTTTTTTAAATTTTTTTTATTTTTTGATACTTTATTTACATTTCAAATGTTTTCCTCTTTCCAGGTCTCCCCTTTGAAAACCTCCTATCCCATCCTCCCTCCCCCCTGCCTCTATGAAGGTATTTCCCCACCCATCTACCTACTCCCATGATCTTCCCTCCCTGTCATCCCCCTATACTGTGGCATCTAACACCCTCAGGCCTATGGGCCTCTCCTCCCACTGATGGCCAACAAGGCCCTCCTCTGCCACATATGTACCCAGCACCATGGTTCCCTCCAAATGCATTCTTTGGTGGTGGTCCAGTCTCCTGGAGCACCAGGGGGTCAGGTCAGTTGACACTTTTGCTCATTCCATGGGGCTTCAAACTCCCTCAGCTCCTTCAGTCCCTTCTCAACTCCTCCATCTGGGAACGCACGCTCAGTCCAACTGTTGCTGTGAATTGAATCTTGGATATTCTGAACTTTTGGGCTAATATCCACTTATCAGTGAGTACATACCATTTTTATTCTTTTGTGACTAAGTTACCTCACTCAGGATGATATTTTCAAGTTCCATCCATTTGCCTAGGAACTTCATGAAGTCATTGCTTTTAATAGCTGAGTAGTATTCCATTGTGTAAATGTACCACATTTTCTGTATCCATTACTCTGTTGAGGGACAGCTGGGTTATTTCCAGCTTCTAGCTATTATAAATATAGCTGCTATGAACAAAGTGGAGCATGTGTCCTTATTACATGTTGGAGCATCTTCTGGGTATATGCCCAGGAGTGGTATAGCTGGGTCCTTAGGTAGTATTATGTCCAATTTTCTGAGGGTCCACCAAACTGATTTCCAGAGTGGTTGTACCAGCTTGCAATCCCACAAGCAATGGAGGAATGTTCCTCTTTCTCCACGTCCTCAGCAGGGCAGCATCTGTTGTCACCTGAGTTTTTGGTCTTAGCCATTCTGACTGGTGTGAGGTGGAATCTCAGAGTGGTTTTGATTTGCATTTCCCTGATGACTAAGGATGTTGAACATTTCTTTAGGTGCTTCTCAGCTATTCAAGTTTCCTCAGTTGAGAAATCTCTGTTTAGCTCTGTACCTCATTTTTTGATATGGTTATTTGGTTCTCTGGAGTCTAACTTCTTGAGTTCTTTGTGTTTGTTGGATATTAGTCCTCTATCGTATGTAGGATTGGTAAGGATCTTTTCCCAATCTGTTGGTTGCTGTTTTGTCCTATTGACTGTGTCCTTTGCTTTACAGAAGCTTTGCAATTTTATGAGGTCCCATTTGTCGATGCTTGATCTTAGAGCATAAGCCATTGGTGTTCTGTCAGGAACTTTTCCCCTGTGCCCATGTGTTCAAGACTTTTCCCCCTTTCTCTTCTATTAGATTCAGTGTATCTGATTTACATGGAGGTCCTTGATCCACTTGAACTTGAGCTTTGTACAGGGAGATAGGAATGGATCAATTTGCATTCTTCTATATATTGACTGCCAGTTGAATCAACACCATTTGTTGAAAATGCTGTCTTTTTTCCATTGGAAGATTTAGCTCCTTTGTCAAAGATCATGTGACCATAAGTGTGTGGGTTCATTTCTGGGTCTTC
Organism: Uromys caudimaculatus; assembly: GCA_028551405.1. Lineage (NCBI taxonomy): Eukaryota > Metazoa > Chordata > Mammalia > Rodentia > Muridae > Uromys > Uromys caudimaculatus. Next base: position 33,492,618 of record CM052716.1, on the reverse strand, counting down.
ATTTCTATTCCATTGATCTACTTGCCTGTCACTGTACCAATACCTTGCAGTTTTTAATCACTACTGCTCTGTAGCACAGCTTGAGGTCAGGGATGCTGATTCCCCCACAAGTTCTTTTATTGTGGAAAATACTTTTTGCTATCCTAGGTTTTTTGTTATTCCCAATGAATTTGAGAATTGCTCTTTCTAAGTCTATGAAGAATTGAGTTCGAATTTTGATGGGGATTGCATTAAATCTGTAGATCGTTTTCTAGAGGATGGCCATTTTTACTATATTAATCCTGCCAATCCATGAGCACGGGAGATCTTTCCATCTTCTGAGGTCTTCTTCAATTTCTTTCTTCAGAGACTTGAAGTTCTTGTCATACAGATAATTCACTTGTTTGGTTAGAGTCACACCAAGTTACTTTATATTGTTTGTGACTATTGTGAAGGGTGTCATTTCTCTAATTTTTTTCTCAGCCTGTTTATCCTTCAAGTATTAGAATGCTACTGATTTGTTTGAGTTAATTTTATATCTGGCCACTTTGCTGAAGTTGTTTATCAGCTGTAGCAGATCTCTGGTGGAGGTTTTCGGGTCACTTAAGTATATGATCATATCATCTGGAAATAGTGACATTTTAATTTCTTCCTTTCCAATTTGTATCCCTTTGCCCTCCTTTTGTTGTCTAATTGCTCTAGCTAGAACTTCAAGTACTATATTGAATAGATAGGAGAGAGTGGACAGCATTGTCTAGTCCCTGATTTTAGTGGGATTGATTCAAGTTTCTCTCCATTTAGTTTAATGTTGGTTACTGGTTTGTTGTATATTGCTTTTACTATGTTTAGGTATGGACCTTGAATTGCTGATCTTTCCAAGACTTTTATCATGAAGGGATGTTGAATTTTGTCAAATGCTTTTTCAGCATCTAATGAATAAGCATGTGGTTTTTTTTCTTTGAATTTGTTCATGTAGTGGATCACATTGATGGATTTCCGGGTATTGAACCATCCCTGAATCCCTGGGATGAAGCCTACTTGGTCGTGGTGAATGATCCTTTTGTTATGTTCTTAGATTCGGTTTGCAAGAATTTTATTGAATATTTTTGCATCAATATTAATAAGGGAAATTGGTCTGAAGTTTTCTTTTTTGTTGGGTCTTTGTGAGGTTTTGATATCAGTGTAACTGTGGCCTCATAGAATGAATTTGGTAGTGTTTCTTCTGCTTCTATTTTGTGGAATAGTTTGAAGAGTATTGGTATTAGGTCATCTTTGCAAGTATGATAGAATTCTGCACTAATCCCATCTGGTCCTGGGATTTTTTTGGTAGGGAGACTTTTAATGACTGCTTCTATTTCTTTAGGGGCTATGGGACTGCTTAGATGGTTAATCTGATCCTGACTTAACTTTGGCGTTTGGTGTCTGTGGAGAAAATTGTCCTTCATCCAGATTTTCCAATTTTGTTGAGTATAGACTTTTGTAGTAGAATCTAATGATTTTTTGAATTTCCTCAGAATCTTTTATTATATCTCCTTTTTCATTTCTGATTTTGTTAATTTGGATACTGTCTCTGTGTCCTCTGGTTAGTCTTGCTAAGGGTTTATCTATCTTGTTGATTTTCTCAAAGAACCAGCGCCTGGTTTTGTTGATTCTTTGTATAGTTCTTTTTGTTTTTACTTGGTTGATTTCAGCCCTGAGTTTGATTATTTCCTGCCTTCTACTCCTCTTGGGTGTATTAACTTCTATTTGTTGTAGAACATTCAGATGTGCTGTTAAGCTGCTAGTGTATGCTCTTTCCAGTTTCTTTTTGGAGTCCCTCAGAGCTATGAGTTTTCCTCTTAACACTGCTTTCATTGTGTGGGGCAGTGGTCTGTGACAAGTAATCTGACACCTAGCTGAGCACAGGCTTAAACCCCAGGAGACCCAGGAGGGTTTACCCTACAAGGGACCGTGAAACATTTTTAGCCAACAATCCTAGGAGGCCCTGGTCTTCTGTCAAACAGCTACAACCTCCACAGCCTCCTGTAGAGAGGTCTGTCTTGTGAAGTTTGTCACGTACATCTCTCCTCAGGTAGAGGCTTGGCCACGCAGCCCCAAGCCATCCCAGGTTAATGAGACACCTAGAGACTTAGCCACGCCCCTTCCCCAGTTACTATATCTGCCTCGCCCGATTATATGGTCAATTTTGGAGAAGGTGCCATGAGGTGCTGAGAAGAAGGTATATTCTTTTGATTTAGGTTGAAATGTTCTATAGATATCTGTTTTATTCATTTGGTCCATGACTTCTGTTAGTTTCATTGTTTCTCTGTTTAGTTTGTGTTTCCAAGATCTGTCCATTGATGAGAGTGGGGTATTGAAGTCTCCTACTATTATTGTGTGAGGTGCAATGTGTGCTTTGAGCTTTAGCAAAGCTTCTTTTATGAATGTGAGTACCCTTGCATTTGGCGCATAGATGATCAGAATTGAGAGTTCTTCTTAGTAGATTTTTCCTTTGATGAGTATGAAGTGTCCTTCCTTATCTTTTTTGATGACTTTTGGTTGAAAGTCGATTTTATCCAATAATAAAATGGCTACTCCAGTTTGTTTATTGGGACCATTTGCCTGGAAAATTGTTTTCCAATCCTTTACTTTGAGGTAGTATTTGTCTTTAACACAGAGGTGCGTTTCCTGAATGCAGCAAAATGCTGGGCCCTGTTTATGGATCCAGTCTGTCAGTCTATGTCTTTTTATTGGGGAATTGAGTCCATTGATGTTAAGAGATATTAAGGAATAGTGACTGTTGGTTTCTGTTATTTTCAATGTTACTTTTAGGTTTGTGTGGCTGTCTTCTTTTCAGTTTGTTGAATGATTACTTTCTTGCTTTTTGTAGGGTGTAGTTTCCCTCCTTTTGTTGGCGTTTTCCATCTATTATTCTTTGAAGAACTGGGTTTGTGGAAACATATTGTGTCAATTTGGTTTTGTCATAGAATATCTTGGTTTCACCATCTATGGTAATTGAGAGTTTTGCTGGGTACAGCAGCCTGGGCTGGCAGTTGTGTTCTCTTAGGTTCTGTATGAGATCTGCCCAGGATCTTCTAGCTTTCATAGTCCCTGGTCAGAAGTCTGGTGTAATTCTGATATGTCTGCCTTTATATGTTACTTGACCTTTTCCTCTTACTGCTTTTAATATTCTTTCCTTGTTTTATGCATTTGGTGTTTTTACTATAATGTGATGGAAGGAATTTCCTTTCTGGGCCAATCTATTTGGAGTTCTGTAGGCTTCTTGAATGTTTATATTCATCTGTTTCTTTAGGTTAGGGAAGTTTTCTTCCATAAATTTGTTGAAGATATTTACTGGTCCTTTAATTTGGGAATCTTTACTCTTTTATACCTATTATCCTTAGGTTTGGCCTTCTCATTGTGTCCTGAATTTCCTGGATGTTTTGGGTTAGGAGCTTTTTGAATTTTGCATTTTCTTTGACTATTGTGTCAATGTTTTCTATGGTATCTTCCCCACCTGAGATTCTCTTTTCTATCTCTTGTATTCTGATGGTGATGCTTGCATCTATGACTCCTGATCCTTTTCCTAGGTTTTCTAACTCCGGGGTTGTCTCCCTTTGTGATTTAGTTATTGTTTCTATTTCCATTTTTATATCCTGGATGGTTTTGTTCATTTCCTTCACATGTTTGATTGTGTTTCCTTGTAATTCTGCCTGTTTGATTGTGTTTTCTGTAATTCTTTAAGGGACGTTTGTGTTTCCTCTTTATGGGCTTCTAGCTCTTTACCTGTGTTCTCTTGTATTTGTTTAAGGGAGTTATTTATTTCCTTAAAATCTTCTATCATCATCATGAGATGTGATTTTTAATCTGAATCTTGCTTTTGTAGTTTGTTGGGGTATCCAGGGCTCACTGTGGTGGGAGAATTGGGTTTGTATGATGTCAAGTTGCCTTGGTTTGTGTTTCTTATGTTCTTGCCCTTGCCTTTCGCCATCTGGTTGTCTCTGGTGTTAGCTGGTCTTGCTCTCTCTGACTGTGACTTGTCCCTCCTGCAAGACTCTGTGTCAGTACTCCTTGGAGACCAGCTCTCTCTGAGATGAATTTGGGTTTGGAGAGCTGTGGTACAGGGTCAGCTCTGGGGTGCAGACGGAAACCAGAAGGATCCTATCCCCAGTTGTTCCTTGGTTGTTGTGTCCTGATGGCTCTGTGAGGGTCCCTCTTGATTGAGGAATTTGAACAGAAGTGGTGGTCTTGCCTGTGCTTGAAGGTACATATGCACTCCTGGGAGACCAGCTTTCTCCTGGCACTATTTGAGTATGGAACCCTGTGTCACAGGATCAGTTCCCCGCTACAGAAGGTAACCAGAAGACCACTCCTTAATCCCTGTGTCCTGAGGATTCCAGCGGGTCCAGCTGAGCAGTGGTGCTTGTCTTACCTCTACTCACGGTTGTCTGAACTCCTGGGCGGCTAGCTTTCTCCTGGCACTATTTGGCTATGGAGCCATGTGGCCCAGGCTGAGTTCCCCAGCTACAGATGGAAACGGGAAGCCAGTTTGGACTTTTAAGATGCTTGATGGGATAGCTTGGAATGTATGAATGTTGAGAGAAATATAGATAACAGTTGCCTGTCTTGTGATGTTTTAGGGAAGCAAAGACTTTATCAGCACTGTTTGTGTAATATTCTGGATTAAAACTCCTTTGAAGTGAAATCTTTGTTTTACTGGTACAATGGATGCTGGTTAGCTGGAGCTGAAAAGCCATTTGTGATTAACAAATGGATTGCATTTCCCCAGGGTTAGTACATAGACACTATAGTCCAGTGGAGGACCAAGGCTACATAACAAGCTCACAAATAATATGTAAGACTCTCCAACATGGCACTGGCTTTGAAGGCATGGAAGAGTCATGGAGAACACTTAGCGATTGCACTATGTATGGGGTTCAGAAGACAGACCAAGAGATGCCATTGGCAAAACTACAATGGACTCCAGCATACCAGAGATGGCAGGCTCATGCGGACTTGTGCCCGACAGCTACAGGTATGTAGTGTAGCTGGCCTGAACCCCCAAGACAAACTGTGTGTGCTGCAGATGGAAGAGCTTGAGAAATCATGTGGCTGACCATGGTATTTTGGTTTTTTTTTTAGCTAGATGGGTGAATTTCAGATGCTGGACACTGAGCTACCAGTTTTGCTGGATGTTGGGTTTTGCTTTGATCTTAAATGGTGCACCTAGTTGTTCCTTTCTGAAACAATACTTTTGTTTTGTGTTTTTATGGGATTCCTTAATTGTTGTGTCTCTCTGTCTATAATTGTTTCTTTTGCTCATTTTCTTTGGTTTCTTTGCTTTGTCCTATTCTGGCTAGTTTGTTTTGCGTTATTTTATTATTATCCCTTAGATGGCTGTTTTCTAATGAAAGACAGAAAGGTTGTGGATATGGATGGGATAGGAGGTAAGAAAGATCATGGAGGAGCTGGAAGAGGAGGAACTGTAACAGGAATATACTGTATAAAAATCTACTTTTAATTAAAAAATAGAAAAGAAGTGTTTGTAACTTATATTTTATTTCATAGAATTCCGCAGCTAAGAGACCTTGGAGGTTTCATAGGAAGTTGGGCTTTTAAGTCATTGACCAATTTAAAAGACTGTAGAAGTTTTAATAGTTGGGTTATATTATATAGTTTGAGATTAACATTAACATTAATCTTGGAGACAAGAAACACTTATGCTTCAACACTGACGTGCTTGTGTGTGAAGTTGGCAGAAGATAGATTTGTGGTGGCTGATCTTGTCAACATGACATACCTGAGAAGAGGAAACCTTAGTTCCTCCATCAGACTAGCCTGTTGACATGGTTGTGTGTGTACTGGCTTGGATGATCACTGATGTGGGAGGACCCAGGCCACTGTGAGTAGTATCATCCCAAGAGACTTGATAGGAAAGGTAGCCGAAAATGAGCCTGGAGCACATCAGTTAGCAGCATGTCTCTGGTTTCTGCTTCAGTGTCTGCCTCTAAATTCCAGTCTTGTCCTTTTGCCACAGCTTCCCTTGCTGAACCTGTGAGCTGGAATATACCTTTTCCTATCAGAGTTACTTTTTGTTATAGGATTTATCATAGGAACAGAGATCAAACTTACAGAGCTTGTGCAGGACCAGTTTTAGCCAAATGCTTGAGCTAATATGTTTGTATCACACTATCCTTATTGAATATAAAACACCAAATCTAAGTTTGTGAAGAGACCATTGTTGGGATGTTGAAATAAAATCCTCCCCCATCTTCAAACAAAAGTGATACCTGAAGCTTGGATAACTGTTCCAATCACCAGAGAAGAGCCCAGAAGAAATAACTTAGGTAAACTCCAAGGATTGCAATGGAACTTTAGAAGACAGGAGGAAAAAAAGGAAAGAATTTATTATTGATGACTTAAGTTGAGCTAGTTCAAACCTTGCCAGAAATATTCTTGTTGTTATTTCAGCAAACAATAGTTTCTCATTCTTTATTAAATTACTATAAAGTATATGCACATGGCTATGATAGAATCCCATATGTCATGTATTATCATACATATGTGTACATTTATATAAAATTTGTAACATATGATCCTTAATGTCAAAAGCCTGCTAGGAAAGAAATAAAGTTAAAAGAGCAAGCAGAAAAATAAAAATATGAAAATGTAATTAAAACCATAAACTATATCTATGGTTTTGAAGAATTCCAGTTTTGGGGCATCTCATCTCAGAAGGCAGTAGGTGGGAGAGGAGCCACGAAAGAAGTTAGTGTGTGTCTTAATTTCTTTTTACTGGTGCTGTGATAAGTTACTTTGACAAACGCAACGTAAGGGAGAAAGAATTTATTCTGCCTTATACTTAAAGGGTATGGATATCATAACAGGGAAGTGAAGGCAGAGGGGCTTAAAGAAGATGCTCACATCACATCCATCTTAAGGAAGCAGAGAGATGATTGCATTCTAGTGCTCAACTCACTTATTCTGTCAGTGATTCCCACTCAATTAACACAATCAAGATAAATCACGGCCAACCTGTTCTAGATGTCTCTAGATATTTTAAACTTGACAATTAATACTAACATTCTGTCTCAGTTAGGGTTGCTATTTCTATAATGAAACACCATGACCAAAAACTTGGGGAGGAATGGGTTTATTTGGTCTACATTTCACATCATAGCTCATGATCAAAGGAAATCATGGGACTCATGGAACTGGGACTCAAGGAAGGCAGGTATGTGGTGGCAGAGGCTGATGCAGAAGCCATGGAGGAGTGCTGCTTACTGGCTTGCTCCTCAGGATTTTCCCGGCCAGCTTTCTTTGGAACCCAGGATCACATCATACTCAGGAGTCATGTGCCCACTCCCTTCTAAGTCTTTGTTCTGCACATGGGCCAGCACATGCTGGAAGAAACTTTCCCTCTCTTCTAAGCTTACCAATTCAGAATTTTCATGACAATCTAAGGTGAATGACTCTGTATCCAAATTAGTTGTTTCTTCTCCTTATATCCAAGAGTGATAATACTCCTTCAAACTGTTTCCTTCACTATCTGATTAGCCCTGTAAACCTCTCATCTGCCTTCTCCCTCAGTTGATCACCTTTAAATATTAATTCCTCCATTTTGAAAAGCAGTCTTGCTTCTTTTTTTTTAATCTCTTCATTTTATTGAAGTAAATCAACAAATAAAGTTAGACACAAAATTATAATATATATGTAAAATGATATTTTGATGTATACATGTGATATAAAATGAATGCAATGATCAAGCTAATTAATATATAAATTCCGTTATTAATTTAAAAATAACATTTGAAATCTACTCTCAGCAAATTTCAACCAAACAACACAGCATCATGCACTATATTCATCATGCTATGTTCTCAATTTGCATAGTTTATTAATCTAACAATTTTTACTGACTTCATTTCCACGTCAGCTTCCTCTCAGCCTCCAGCTCCATCCAACCATCAGTTCAGTTGCTAGTCTGTAGGTTTGGCATTTTGTAATTCCTCATGTGAGATGATAAAACACTTTTTCTCAGCCAGGCAGTGGTGGAGCACACCTTTAATCCCAGCACTTGGTAGGCAGAGGCAGGTGGATTTCTGAGTTCGAGGCCAGCCCGGTCTACAGAGTGAGTTCCAGGACAGCCAGGGCTACACAGAGAAACCCTGTCTCGAAAAACAAATAAAAAAAAACAAAAACAAAAAAAACAAAACAAAACCAAAACACTTTTTCTCTGTGTCTTCCAGTTCATTCGGTACAGTGTCCTACACGTTCATCTACATCATTATAAGTGACAAGATTTCCTTCTTGTTGAAGGCAGATTATCACTCCAGTGTATAGATACAGACCCCACTTCATCTGTTAGCCCTTTGATAAGCTTTCAGGTGGATCCCCAGTGTTGGCTATAGTCAATAGTGTTACAGTGGCCATGTGTATTAGTGACTTTTGAGTGACTCAGCTCAAGTGCTGAGCAGAATGATGTAAAAGAAAGTAGCCCTGGAGATGACTTAATAGAGAAATGAACGTGCCACCAGATTAATAATCTGAATTCAATCAGAAGATGAAAATGAACTCATACAAGTTGTTATCTTCTGACCTCTACACATGCAGTGTGCTACTAGTGTTACACACACACACACACACACACACACACCCCTCACACACAAATAAAATAAATGGGATTAAAATCTTTGAAAAAGATTTAGTTATTTATTTTATGTATATGAGTACACTCTATCTGTCTTCAGACACACCAGAAGCAGGCATCAGATCTCATTACAGATGGTTGTGAGCCACCATGTGGTTGCTGGAACTTTTGTAAGAGCAGTTCATGCTCTTAGCCACTGAGCCATCTCTCCAGCCTGAGATTAACAATTTTAAAGGAGAAACTATTTAACTCAAACTTGCAGAGGGCTCACTCAGCTAAATAGCATATCTGTCACTTCATATGGCTATAGTGTTTTTAATGATGAAAATAGTAATTTTCAGTGTTTATTTAATGGCTACTCCTCTCTGTGTTTTTGAGCCCAAGGTGGGGCCAAACATCATGGTGGTGGAAGACTGTAAAGAAGAGTACTAATTACCGTGTAGTAAACGGGACAGAGGGGGCAAGAAAAGGGTCAGGGAGCAAGGGCAACCTTCAAAAGTATAGCCCTTGGGGCTTCCCCAGGTGGATCTTATTCCCTTAAATTTCCATAGTACCAGCAGCTGGGAGACCTACTTTTCATCCCACTGGTCTATGGAAGACATTGTGTGTGAGATTATAAAATTTTATTTTTATTTTTTATGACAAAGCCAGAAGAGGGCATCAAGTATCTTTCGGTCACTCTCCACCTTACTTTTTGAGACAAGGTATCTCTGAACTGGAAGCTTTCCATTTTGGCTAAGTTGGCTAGTTAACAAGCTCTTAGATGTTCCTGTCTCTGCTTCTCCCCTGAGTGCTGAGGTTATAGGCACCGACAGCTATACTAAGCTTTTGATTTCGGGTTCTCTAGCTTGCACAGAATGTGCGTGCACTTACCCACTGAGCCATCTTCACAACCCCTTGACTTTCTTATCAAATAGCAGTGACAACAGTGAACGTCATTATCTTCTTCCTGACATGGGAGGAGGGATGTTTTAGTACATAACTACAGAATATGATGTTAGTTGTGGGTTCTCCCCATATGCCTCTGTTATACTGAGGCAAGTTTCTTGTATTGCTTTCATTGAGAATTTCTATTGTAGAGGTTTCATGCGTGGATGCTGTATTTCCTAACTCTGGATCAATGAGGAACCAGACTAGTGAGTATAGCTTCATGACTGTGAGCAGAAATGTCCACAGCAGCAATGTGCCTGCACCATGCTTTTGATAAATACATCCTAGCTTCACACTCTCTCCCTTTCTCTATGTCTTACCTATCTGTAGAATGTAAAGAGAGGATTACAAAATGAACAGTAAATAGAGGAAAAAATGAATGAAAAAATAGAGGAAATTTAGTGTTTAATCAGAATGTACTCTGTAATTCATTTATTAAAATAATTACCAACATGAAAACATAACCAGTTACCGCTATTGGTAGGTAATAAGTCAGAGTAGAAAACCGGTAATAAGTGGGATTAGGATCCTAACAAGAGAGCTTGGGGAAATTTCTGTTCTTTCAGATTTCTTGGGACATAGAGTTCATGTTCTCTTTAAAATGAGTTTCACATTGAAAGCACATATTGGCTCCCACGCAACATTAGACCTGAGAGTACCTTGAGCTTGAATTCAACCAAGCCTCCAAAAATAATGGAAACAATAGAAACAATTAATTTTGTTTATAAAAGTACCCATCTTAGTTGTTTTGTTAGAATAACGTCAACAGACTATAATACTTGGTCAGTGTCCCCACAGATTGCCCCTTTGAGGATGGTGCTGTTGCTTTCAGTCACACTGTATGTCGAGAGGACTTACCTTACACATGACAAAATTTCATCTACATGTTGTTCTAAAAATGTTCTCCTTACATCACGAGTTGCTAGACTGAATTTTACACCTTCATGGTTTCTGTACTCTTTGTCTGTGGCAAAACAAAGTTTCTCCCCCACATATCAAACATGAAATTATTCACCCACCCCTGGGCTATTTGATTGGGTGAACCAGGAAATGACACAGAGCACAGAACCTCAGACAACTTTGGGCACACTATGACTAATTCAGTTAATCTTTTTGAAAAAAAAATATGGTAAGGTGATAGCCTTTATTCTGATATGATTTCCTCAACTTATTGTATTATTATATAATTTGTGAAATGTGACCTGGAATGCTAGTTACTTGACAAATTTATATAAGATAAAACAAAAGTTGTATTCTCTCTCTCTCTCTCTCTCTCTCTCTCTCTCTCTTTCTCTGTGTGTATATTTGTTTGTATTGATTTCCATGATATGGCCTTTGCAGTCTAGACTGTCATAATGACAATAATGTTACCCAAGTGGTAAACATTTGGAGACAATCATAATGCCTAGTCTTCAAAAGACTGACATGGATAATACCTGAGCAAAGGTCTGGGTAAGAGAAGGAAGATGCTTCCTGACTTGCAATTCCTTGGTAAAGATGGTCTGGAGACCAGTATTAGAAAACTTAAGATGACTCAGGAGTGATTTGGGCCCACAGGGCGCTTTGAAGGCATTGCTATGAGCATTTGTTATCATGGTACTAATCCTGCCTAGCTGCAGTTCCAATCTTCCCAGCACTGAATTTGGACAGGTGATTTATCACAGCAGATTCCCAGAATGCTAATGGTAGAAAAGGCTTGAAGAACTGATAACTCATTGTCCTCATTTAAGGGGTGGGAAGATTGAGGATCAAAAAATTTGAGAGGTCTTCTGACTCCAGTGGAAATATTTCAAAAATTACATTGCTCTGGCTCTAAAACCTAAAAATACAAACTTTCAATTACAAAGTAACATTTGAGTAAAAGTTAATTAATAGATAAATATAAATGATTGAATTGTCAAGATGGCTTGTCAGGTAAAGTTGCTTGCTGTGAAGGCTAATGACCTGACTTTCATCACTAGGACCCACATGGGAGAAGGGGACTGACTCCTTTAAGTTGTGCTCTGACCTCCACATATGCACTGCTGTATACATGCCCTCACACAGAAGTGCATGTGCACATATACACACACAAATAAATATAATTTAAAAACCTAAAATACAAATTATTAAGGATAAGTACTTCAGAAGTTTATCCAGTAATATATTTGGAATCAATTAGATTTGTAAATTAAAGCATCATACTAAAGGTATCTTCTTTGAAATAAACAGTGTACAATTGCCATTCACTAGTGCAATATATGTTTATTAAAGGGCTTTACTAGCAAGACAAGTGTCTCATAGAGTAAAGCATATCTCCAAGCAAGAAGCATCACCATTTAAATATTATTCTAAAAGAACAATTTTAATGTATTATTTATTGGAAAATTAATTCTCTCAAAGTTTCTTTTGGAAATAAAGTATTCTAGGAAGTATTCTATAGAATGTTATAAATACTAGGTCTGCACCATTGAACAAAACAAAGTTTATTGTCTTTCTATGACATGTTACATCTGTAGAGAGAGAAATTTGACATGGAATGCTTAGAGAAATGAGCCGTATGGAAATTTATGATGTGTGAAAATATTATGATGGCAAGAAAATGTTAGGAGGTTTATACCCGGAAGAGGACAGTCAGAGGGCATCGATGAGATTGAGATGCTTGTCTGAATTTATAAGGGGGTTGAAGAGCCATATGAAGGCATAATCAGGCGTAGAAAGCAATACAAGGTTCTGGGGTTAGATATATTCTTGGGATATTCTGAAACCAGCAAACAAACCACACTGACGAGGATGGTGAAGAGAGAGCCAATGTTCACAGGGCAAAAATCACTAAAAATACATGATAAAAAGAAAATTCTTAACTTACTTCTCAGGGATACAGGACAGTCACTTGCAAAGAAATAGAAATAAGAATGACTAGAGATTTCTTCTGGAAAAAAAGCAAGGGTGTCATGACCACAGCAACTCTTATGAGAACATTTAATTGGGGCTAGTTTAGAGGTTCAGAGGTTCAGTTCATTATCATCAAGGCAGGAGGATGGCAACTTCCAGGCAGACATGGCACTGGAGGAGATGAGAGCTCTACATCTTGTTTTGAAGGCAAACAGGAGAAGACTGGCTCCCAAGTGGATAGGAAGAGGGTCTCAAAGCCCAACCCCACAGTGACACTTCCTCCAACAAAGCCACACCTACTCCAACAAAGCCTCACTTCTAATAGTGCTGCTCCCTGGGCCAAACACATATAAACCACCACAGTAGTGTTTTGGGGTGTGCTTAGGAGGTGCGACCTTGCTGGAGGAATGTCACTGGGGGCAGCCTTTAAGATTTCAAAGTCTACACAGCAGTCCTAGCCCACTCTGTTTGCTTCCTGCATGTGGTTTGAGATGTGAGCCCTCAGCTTCTGCTCTATCCATCATGTCTGCTGCTCGTTCCCACATTTCCCTGTGATGATGAACTCAATTGGGAACTGCTACATATTGAGTTCCAGTCTTTAGGAATGAAACTGTTTCAACAACCAAACCAGAACAAAACAAAATGCTTTCCATTGCAACTTGGTTTTGACATGAGGGGTCTTGCATGTTCGAGAATTATTATTTTTCTTTCTAATGCATCTTCTAAAAGGAGATCTAAAACAAGAGAAGAGATAGAGCCAGTCTTTTGTTAGTATTCTTTCTGTTACATCGTGTTTCATTTTCTTGGATTAGTTAGAATTTAGAGTGTAAATCTCAGATAATGCCACATCAATATACAGCAATACTAATGTATACACTTCTCACACTGAAGATCTAACCACGAAGTAAGACTATTATTAAAATAATTTTAGTAATGTATCAGGATGGAATGAGTGAAAGGAGTGGAATTCATATTCTTTCTTTCTCACTTTAATTTTATTAATCAAGTCATACTTGAATATTCTTTCTCAAAGTCAACTTTTCCTTTAGCCTTTATTATTGCGAAAGCTGTTTCTGTTTTGCATTATAAAACAGATGTAGACATCTTATCTCCAAAGAAAATTGGCATTTTCCAGTGTGTTTTCTTTCTTCTTATGTCTAGGACAGCATATCACATTGACTATACCCAATGAAGACATTTGAAATCACAGAATAAATACCTACTACGTATAACATTGCTGGAGAATTTGAATATAGTTAATATTACCTTTAAATGCCCAAAGAATATCTGTTTGGGCAATCTTCTTTCCTTCTTTTTCCATGATCGATCGATCCATCCATTCACCCACCCACCCACCCACCCATTTATGTAGTTCTGCCTGTTCTGAAACTCACAATGTCCTGGAACTCACTGTATAGATCAGGCTGATCTAAAATGTACGGGATCTGCCTGCTTATGCCTCCACAGTTCAGAGGTTAAAGGTGTGTGCCACAACTGCCCAGTTTATTTTAGGTATTTTCTTAATCTCAACTATCTAAGATTCTATTATTTTACTGGATGCTTCTATAATGAAAATACTAATTTCAGTGTGATGTTTTTTAGTTATGTGGCATTGGAAACAGTGAGCCTATCAACAAGAAGAGAATACTGATTAAGTATTATCAATGAGAAATAAAATGATAACTATTTTCCTGTTCTTTTAAGACATGGTTTCTCTGTGTAGCTCTTGCTGTCCTGGAACTATGTAGACCAGGCTAGCCTCAAGCTCAGAGATCCACTTGCCTCTACTTTCTGAGTGCTGGGATTAAAGGTGTACATCACTACCATCCAGTTGAATAAAAAGGTAATACGTGGCAGAATCTATCTAAGTAGATAATGACGAGTGCCTAGGCAAAAGTATCTGTCGTATGGTAATCATGAATATCTCAAAAATATGCCTGCTATCCTGTGTCCATCTCAGTATTATTCACAGCAGCCAAGATAGAGAAATAAGATAACTTTCTGAGAACAGATGAACAATATGAAGAAATTGTGCACCTAAATACACATGGCTACTACTCATCTTTAAAAAAAAAAAAAAGGAAATCCTGTCATCTGCAACCACACGGATGCAACTGGAGGACGTGATGTCACTGATGGTCTCAACTGACTCATGGGATCTAAAATGTCAAATGACTGGATGCAGAGAGTAGAGTGTGGTTCTCAGAGTTTGGAGGAGTGAGAGAAATGAGGCTGTAGTGCCCACAATTTCAATTATGAAAGATGAGTAAGATCTAGAATCTGATGTTCAGTCTAAGGCCTTAACTGTATTGGGCTGTACACATCAAATTGCCTAAAGAAATAGATCTGTGGTCGCATAGCATATGTTTTTGTTTGTAGGAGTTAGTTCATTTTGTGTTGTGTATATTAAAACACCATATCATATTTACATATATATGTACATATCAATACATTTACTTGGTAAAGTTATATACTTTACAAAAACATTTAAAGAATATTTGCATGTTATTGACATTTAAAATATTATAACACAATAGCTATGTAGAGTTAATAATATTGATTCTTTCCTTAAAATATTTTTTTATTTTTGGATATTTATTTTATTTTCATTTCAAATGTTTTCCCTTAATAATATTGATTCTAAATCTGTCTTGAAATATCTCTTTAGAGACTAGAATGATCATTTCATTTTAATAGTCACAAATATAAAGTGATGAATGTTACTTAAAATAGAAAAAAATGATTATTAGAAAGATAACTCATTTTTCACTTCACAAGCACGAGTCCTGAGCATCCTTTAATTATAAACTGAATTTAAAATAATTTTAAACTGGTAACAGCTGTGCAATTCCATAGATAGCCAGTGGAGGTCATACTTACACTATGCTAGTGCATATTCAATCTATTTTTTTTCAACTTTAAAAATATATATCTGATATGTTGAAATAAGAGAAAATACATGATACTATTTGAGAAGTTGGAATAACAATTAAAATACATTTGTAGGTAAAAACTATTTCTCTATGGGCTGTGAAGTGGGAATTGGAAAAGGAATTTATAGTTAAAATTTCATACTGTTAAAATTTTAAAATGAGGCAAAATTATTTGTATGTATAAATGACTTTTTAACCTATCAGACACTGGAAAAGAATAGAAAACAGTCATTGCATTGTATGTGTATATGTGAGTGGTCTTGGGTCATCTAAGAACAAAGACGTGATCTGAGGAACACTATCAGGAGAGCTTCATAAACACAGTGTACACAGACTAAGACGCCACAGTGTCACTCAGCGGTCTAACCACAGGGTGTTTGTCTCATCACAGCTCAACAGTGGCAGCAAGAATATTTGCAAATGGTGACACAGATATAAGGTTTATAAGCATTTTATTTCCTTGTACCAGAAATTTCTCAAATTTCTGTTTATGCACATTATTCTACAATCTCGGTACTAAGTACAAAGAAATGGTTTTGTAAATTACTTCTGCTGAAACCGAGTCTCTCATTCTTTGCAGCGATTCAGTCTGACAAAGGTAACATCGATGTAGAGGAAGATGGCTTTGAAAAGGGCTGTGGTGTATGTGGACAGGGGCTGCGGCAGCTGTCCCTCCCTCCCCTGCCCCCACACTGCTGTGTTTAGCTTTTACCTTACCCTCAAGGGCAGTGGTTTACTTACTTATTTTGGATGCCACACATTATTGTGTCTTATTTGTTTTATTTCGTAGATAATTAAATAGGATGTGTACTGACTTATTAATCCCCATAGCAACCATACAACATAGAAGCTGTTCTTATACCAGTAGGAGAACAAAAGCACGGGGCAGCCAAACAAGTTGCTCAGCTAATGAGTAGCAAGGCTGGCAGCTGAAGGCAAGCAACGAGAAGATACACGTTTTAGCTCCTCTGCTAAACCTCGAAATGCCATATGGATGAATGACAACACTCTCAACAAATACTAAGACTATTAGCTGGATATAAATCCCAGTCTACAAGAGTTGGAAGGAGAACTGAGCGGACAGTTACCCAGAGTCAGGCCGACTCTATAACAGGCTGCAAACTGGCAGTTTGGGAGACCAGGCCTAAGTTTCTGTTTCTCAGAACTGGAACAGTACAAAACAAGTCAATTCCAGGAAAAGCCACCCTTCATGAGTAGCTATTCAGGGAGCTGACCTACCACCTAGCCTGGGCCAATCTCACGGGCAGCCAATCGGGAGCTGTAGAAGCTGCTCACCACCTAGCTTGAGCCGAGTATAGTTAATCAGCAAAAGACATCTAAACCCCAAGAGCCTTAAGCAATCACAAAGGCACTCCTGGAGATAGAACCAACCAATTAAAGGAAAGAAATGTCAAAGTCACCCACTCCTACTCTCACAGGCTTTAAATTGACCCTGCAAAGTCCAGGCCTCTGTCTTCCATCCTGATGTATGCTGGACCCTGACCGGCAGGTTCTCTGCAGGATAAACACTCCCTGCTTTTGTATGCTATCATGGACCCTTGCAGAACAAGTACAGAATAATTTTATATTTTTGACTTTACCACTATTTTGAAGAGTCTTCCAGGATGAAAATGTCCTGTTTGCCTGTGCTTGACTTTTATACTCTCTCTGTAGCATCTTCTTGCTCCCCACATAGGAGCTGGTGGGTGGCACACAGACCAGTTTTCAGATTCTCTACCTTTGCTGTGGCTTCTCCTGAGAGCTGAGCCATTATCCGTGTCTCCCAGACACTCTGCTTCCTCTTACCTGAAATCTCCTCATCTTGAAAATAAATGAGAATAAGAAACAAACTACAAAAAATATTACTCACAAAAAGAATAGGTTGACTGTGGCTGAGCCAAAGGAAAGTATGGAAGGAAAGCTAGCTAAAATTATTAATGTATTACAAATGTGCTTTAACATGTGATAGAATATTTAAATTTAAAAATAAAATGAAAAGATTGAATATATGATTTTTTCATAGCAGTACAATTTAGTAAGCTTTACATTGCATTGTTTATGTAGATAGCACTTGTAACTTTTTGAAAGGGTGGGAATAATTTTATTTGCATAAAGATGAATGTTAGTCACATGGAGACTCACTTAACAACTATTTCTTTTGTCTCATGAAGAAGTGGGGAGAGGAAGAGTATGAGGAAGAAAGGAGTGAAGACAAAAGGGAGGGGAAAGGAAAGAAATAAGAGGGGAGGGGGAGAAGGACGGGAAGGGGAAGGGGAGGAGAGGAGAGGACACAAACACAGTTACTTTCTGGCTGCTCTAGGACGAATTACTCTTCCAGGTGCTGCAATTACTCGGCTTTCCACCGTCAGAAGCCTTTGTTTTCTGCTTCAGTTAGCCTCTTTACGGAGGAGTTTCATTTGCCTAATATTTGTGTCCCTTAAACGTATTTACATCTTTTCAGTAGTTAGATTTGTTTCCGTACCATTAGCAAATGTTCTTCTGGAGGGATTTCTGTCCTGAGCATTATTACCCTTGTGGGTTGGTTGCACCAACAGCCAAGGAAAATCTCTGATGGTAACTAGGATGTGTAGATCGCAGCAGACATTCTTTTAGAAAGCTGACATATGTAAAACATCCCCTCCCCTCCTTTCCTCTCCCCTCCTCTTTCCCTCCCACCTCCCTCTCCTTTCCCCCTGATTTTCATTTATCCTAGGGACAGCATCTCAATTTGTAGCATAACATGGTCCGGAACTACTCATTTTCCTGCCTTAATTTGTTGTCCTAGACAACTGTGACTGAATCTGTAAATCAGTGACTGGCTTAAGATTTCTAATTATTTAATGAATTATGCTAATACACACAATATAGAAATCAATAAAACTTTATACAATGAAGACTTTGTGACAATTTATTCATTTTTTGCTTATTTTTAAAAGTGAGCTGTCCAGATATGGCTAATGCATCTTGATGAGAGTTAATCATGTTGTATATTACTATGGACATGTAAGAGTATTGTGCTTATCTTACTAGAACATTTTTTGCTAAGAAGAGAATATGTAGTTATATATAGAGCACAGTATATTAGAATGCAGTTTCTTTCTTTTTAAATAATAATAATAATAATAACAGCAATAATATCCACAATAATAGCAATAAGTATTTTAAGGAAAAGAGTTCATGAAAAATAATATTAAAGTTTTAAATGAAAGAGAATCCAACAAATCCAGGATTAGGAAAAGAAAGTGAGGTTGAGTCTTTGAACAGTCAAGTCCCAACTTGTCTCTGAAATCATCAGCACATAGCCAGGCAGTGGTGGCACACGCCTTTAATCCCAGCACTTGGGAGGCAGAGGCAGGCAGATTTCTGAGTTCGAGGCCAGCCTGGTCTGCAGAGTGAGTTCCAGGACAGCCGGGGCTACACAGGGAAACCCTGTCTCAAAAAACAAACAAATAAATAAACAAACAAACAACAACAAAAAACCCCCAAATCATCAGCACCATGTTTATCATGGATATTTTGTATCTATTCTTATTTTTAAAAATAATGTATTCAAATACTACCTTTCTAATTGTAGATTGTCCCTATTCTCCCTTGGATCTTATATGCAAGGCTACTGCCTCACCTCACCCTGGACTTAGCAACCCCATATGAAAAATGAAAGCCATCTCTGGTCCCAGCTCTGCTTCTCTGCTCCTTTCCCTTCTGACTTTTGTGATCAATAGGGAAAAATAGCTCATCCCCCCCCCCCCCAGCCTAGCCCAGGATTCTCCCAATCCCCCAAATATTCTATCCCTTACCCTATAATGAGGACACTCACAACTATGTCCTGTGAGTCAAGCCCTGTGCGAGGGGCATCTCAGACCTTAGCTCAGTCAGTAGGTTTGGCGTCCTGTAGTCCTCAGTTCACAGATGGAAAGAATGAGAGACTGTAAGCAGACCTCCCAGATCACTGTGAACTTGACTGACAGCTTCACAGAGTGATTGTAGAGATTCTCATCAACTCCATCATCAGAGAGCTACCACAGGGACAGAATAACTGCAAGAACTCAGAGCAACATTGTCCAGAGTGACTAACGCTGAAAACGTACACCATCACAGAGTGACTGCAGCGAGTGAATGTGTTAGTGTAGGCATGTGCTCAACTCCTTGCTGGGAACATTGGATGACTTGATTTTAATACTGAAACTCCAACCTCCCAGGAAAGTCTTCAATCCATAGAATGCAGTTTCTTAATATGTTGTATATAGAGTGCTGATGTTAGATTTAGCAAAATGATTTAAGAAAACCTGAAAGACAACATGGATAAAATATACCCATAAATTAGTTTCAGATTATTTACTTTCATATCACTGGTCAAAACACCTGAGAGAAGAGCTTCAAGATGAAAAAGTTTATTTTGGCTCACAGTTTCAGAGGGTTCAGTGAACATTCACTTCGTTCCATGATCTTGAGCAGGATACCATGGTGGCAGGAACAAGGGCAAAATGTGTTCTCAGTTCAGAGTTCACAAAAGGGGGTAGGTATGTAGGCAGGATGAGGATCAAGACACCCACAAGATCTTTCTTTGACCTACCTCCTGCAGCTATATCCAATTTCTCCTGTTTTCTTCATTTTTCAAAATAGTGCCAACATTTAGGAACAAACATACACCATATCAGCTTGAGTGGGACTTTTTTATTCAAACTATAACATTCCACTCTTGGTTCTCCAGGGTTCATTGTCATCTCACAATGTAAAATGCATTTAATCTACCCCAAGGGTCCCCACAGAATTAAAAGTTCCAAGATTGAAAGTTAAGATTGTTCGAATTCCAAGTTTCTTATGAGATTTAAGGCAGATGGTGTGAGTTCTTGTAAATTCAAAAAATAGTACACATTTCTAAGATACAGTGTCACAGCAAATATTTTCACATCTACAGGGATTAGCCAGGGAACAATGAGGAAGGTTTGCACCAAAGCAAGTCTAAAACCCAACATCGCAAATACTAAATCCTGCAGCTCCATGACCAGTATCTGGGCATGTAGTGCTCTGATGTAAGCTCTAATAGGGTTGTATCTCTACCACTGTGGCTTTGTCATTTGTAACCCACATAGCCTCTCTCTTTGTCTGGATGTATTTATTGTCTTGGGTTTTCCTGAGAAGATGTTCTGTGTTCCTCTCATATGAAGGATTCTAGAGTTTCTATTGCAGGTTAATCTCTACCCTCATGTCTCCCTCATGTCTCTCTCATGTCTCCCTCATGTCTACCTCATGCCTCCCTCATGTCTCCCTCATGTCTCCTTCATGCCTCCCTCATGTCTTCCTCATGTCTCCCTCATGTCTCCCTCATGTCTCCACTCTTGGTCCTTTTCTGCCTCCATGGATCATTTTGAAATCTTCATACTCTATTTTTTGTCTCTAGTTCACCCTGTAAATCTGTCTAAAGCAGCCAGCAATGACCATGCCACAATCTTAATGGTATGCTGTCTTATAATATTCATCACTTACTTTGAAATTCAGAAATGGCCAAGGGAAGTATGTTCTCCAATGTCTCACTCTCAGAGATCAATTTTATTCAGCTATGCCTATTATTAGAATTTCTTCAACTTCCCCAAATGGTGTCACTAGCTAGGAACCAAGTGAATAATATATGTGCCTACATGAGACATTTTATATTCAAACTATAATGGTCTGTATTTTCTATAAATAGTTGCAAGATTGAGGGCATTTTATTTTGTATATTTCTTTAAATAAATAAAGTGACAGAAAATGTAATTGTTGCTATTAATTACAAAAGGCTTTTTAAATGCATTTATCTTATAAATAATGTTCTGTAAAGAGTTGGTCACTTATCAAATGAGATTTTAAAAGCATCTCAGTTGTAAAATCATAGATAAAGGCTTCTAATAGAATATTTTCAGTCTGAACAACAAAAAGTGCTGGTCTATTTAAGCATCTGTAAATTATATATGACATAGTTTTGGGCTTCCTATAAATGCAGATAATCAGTGTAAACTTTCTGTACAAACTTCTCTTGAAAATTACAATTATGTTTGAGAGAATTTTTCATTACTCTGTGGGATTTTTGTGAGCATTGTTTTATTTTTTTTAAAAAACATAGATTAAGATGTAGTTTTGGAATTTTAATCATGTGTTTCATTCTAAGTGAGTTAATACTTGATAATTATTTTAAGCACTTGAAGTTGACCTAAAATGTATCATACTGGCAACAGTTAATTTTTTTGTTTACAAGGCATTTTGTTCCATTGCTTTAGATGAAGAAATAGTTCTATATGAAAAGACAGTCTTGATAAAGGTCAGAAGTAAAACACAGAGGGAAATGAAAATTATGTCCAGAACACTGGAACCATGCTGTAATGGACAGTGAAGAATCAGAGTGAAAGGTAGGGAAAGGTTAGTTCAGGGAAGGCTAACCAAACTTGTCAAGCCAGCATTTCAACCTTCTCATGAAGATGGTCAGAACTAATGGATTCTTGGTTCTTCCTACATTACAAGTAGCTAATATGTGGAGTCACTTCTGGGAGAAGACCAATCTGTGTGATGACAAGCAAGGGCCATCTGATAATAGGCAGGCAGAGAGATTCAAAAAAACATTTGCTAGGGCCTGGTCACCCCATTCTTATGATAATCCATTGCCAGAGTCTTAAAAATTTTTAAGCTAAACACTACACTAGTTTCATACAGATTTGACTTTTCATTTATCTATTTGTTTTTGAGAAAAGATGTTCTAGCTACCAATAGTAAATGTCTATTTTTTTTTAAACTGGAAAATCTTACTGGCAACCAACAGTCCCCAAACATGCTAAACACCAACCCATTCTCCAGAAAGACTATCTGAGTGATTCTACTTAAATGTTATTTTTCAGTGATTTTTCTTTTTCTTTTAGTTACTAAATAAAGAAAAGATATATTTTATAGGAGAAAATGGCACTGAATTTCACAGAATTTGTATGGTTATAACTTGTATCAATATGGTAATTCCTAGTTTTATAACCCAAACTGAGTACATTGTATGATCTACTAAAACAGGATAGACACTTCTTTTTCTGTATTAGTCACAGGTGGCTCAACCAACTGAATTGAGACTCTAAAAGTAGGAAATTGACATTGCTGTGTAAATACAAGTATCTGTTTATTATTTCTACATGTGCGTAGTTGTTGATACGGCTCTTTTAGTTTCTGCAAGAGTCCATTTCTGAAATATTGTGGAAGATCTCCTGACACATGAACAAATTATCTTAACTATGTAACTCATTTCCTCAAGACCCATGGCTCTTGAGTTCTTTTGGATTCCCATACTGCAGATTTTCTAGCCTTTCAGGAGTGTAGCTATCATGCATATCGTATATTTGTTCGTATCTTCCATGGATGCAGTTTGGATGTAAGCTTCTCTCATATGTGTGATGATGAAGAATACATTTCCACTTAGATATCCAAACAATTTTTCCATAGCTTATTTTCCAATAATGGCCATATATTTCTTTTCCTTCCTTCAGTTTTTCTTCCTACTGTTTTCATTTTCTCATGCAATTCAGTCAAAAACATCAGGGACAAAGTCAATAAAACATCTTCCTTTGGATGTAATCCTGAGCATATTTTCCTCCTTAGACTGTGGTGCCAAAACTGCCCAGCACAAAGCACTTAATAAGTGGTTGAATCAGTGACTTCATGTGAGTTCTAGATGAGGAACGAAAGAAGCTTAATTGGTCCCCATGATAATTGAACTTATAACCCCAGCTTCATTAGTATAAACCTTCATATCTAAATATAATGGTTGACATCATGTATATTGTAAAAGGAAGCTTTAGAATTATTATTTCAGATGTTATATTTCAAATATCATTTTCTCTCTCTCCCACTTAGTACATTAAAATGTAGATAGATTTTTGGAATAAATATTGAGCACAGGCAACAGGAAGTCATCTTGCTTGTCATGTGCATCACGTCTGCACATGAAGTCTGACAGAGGTGTTCTCTTGAGTCCTGAAGGTGTTGAAGGAGATGAGCTACTGCATGACCATGCAGTCTTTTGGGGAGAAAGCCAGCTCCAGAGGCATGCTATGTGGGGACATCCCCTATCACTACTGGAGGAACCTGAGTGAGCTCAGCTGCTGAAAACCAATTTCTTTTGGTCCTAAATTAAAGCAATTAGATTGTTTGAGTTGGCTTCTTGATGCCTTGTTTTTACCTCAAAGTTCCTCTTTTCACTACTGCCAACACTACAATGAGTAAATTCTCAGTTTGTTATCTAGATGGTTCTGAATGTTTTAGCTTATCACAGCTAGAAAAAATAATTTCTCATCATATGTCACACGATGATTTTGTTGTTGTTGTTCAGTAATGGGCTGTGCAGGTGATGGGGATGTGTGTGTCTCATAAGAGCATACTGGAATGAGAAGATGACTTTTGTCTGTGCCTGGTTTCATAGCATAATTATCCTAACATAGTGTGACATACTTCTCATGTGTTTGCAGTAATGCTGCTGTGAACACAAATACTTCATGACCAGTTGCATAAAAATACAGCACACACAGGTATGTGAAATATGGAGTATGGAGTCCTTGATATTGATAACAAAGAGCTATGGTACCGGTTTATGTGTTCAGTTACCTTTGTGTTGGTTTAAGAGTCTCCTGTTCAAAGAATTCATCTAGCTAGGCCCACCATTATTATTCTAAAATAAACTAAAAGTGAAAAGGTTGGGCTGACAAAATGGTTCAGTGGGTAAAGACTCTTGCTAACAAACCTGGAGGCTTAAGCTTTATCTCTGAAAGGTATAAGGTGAGACTCACTCCTACATGTTGTGCTCAGATCTCGACAGGTGAACTATGGGATGTGGACACACACACACACACACACACACACACACACACACACACACACACACACACACACGAGGGCTGGAGAAATGGCTTAGTACTTAAGAGCATTGGCTGTTCTGTCAGAGGATCTAGATTCAGTCCCCAGCACTCCTATGGTAGCTCACAACGGTTTGTAACTCCAGTTCCAGGCGATCCAGTGCCCTCTCTTGATCTCCCTGGGCACCCATACACAAGATAATAAAATAAAATTATTAAAAAAATAAGTTCAAATTTAAAAAATAAAATGGTTGCAGTAAAGCACTGTACAATGCAGTGTTGGCAGAAGTATTGAATATCAATGTACACGTCCCTTAACTGCATCAAACAGCCCACTTGGCTGACAGAACCCCACCAAATTAAGGAAATTGAGGCTAATATTTTCTAGTGTAATTTTAATAAAAGTATTAATAGCACCTGTCTCATCTCTATCTACTCTTTATCTCTTTATAAGACTCCCTTGTATATGCCTACTTTTCTGTGTATTTAGTTTGTAAATTTAGAATGTCTAAGTGGTCAGACAAGAAAATGTTGAGCCATGCTTTGGCTAGGCATGGTGGTACATGTCTGTGATCGTACTCAGAGGCACTATAATTGGGAGCTTAAGGCCAGTCTGGGTCATGTACTGAGACTAATAAAGACACAAAGAGAATAATCCTTAAATCGCAGTAGTTTGGCTCCAGGGTTTGGAAACTATATTAAAGCAACTCATTGAAAACTCTTGTATATTTCCACAAGATTATATATCAGGTGGCATTGATCCAGTTACTCACCAGCCTATAGCTCATTGAGGTATACTTAATGAACTATTCTATCTAAAGATTTCACCCGAAATAATCTTATCATTGTTAGATTCAGTAGAAATTATAAATATTGTGTCTAGAGATGGGAATGGTGGTCCACATGTCTATAATCCCAGCACTTGAGAGGTGGAGGCAGGAGGATCAGTTTAAGGTCAGTCTTGGCTACACAGTGAGTGTATGGCCAACATGGGTCACATGACATCCTGCCTCAAAGAGCCAAACAGGTATTCTTTATGGATTCTCTCTCTCTCTTTTTTTTTTTTTTCGACACAGGGTTTCTCTGTATAGCCCTGGCTGTTCCAGTACTCACTCTGTAGGCCAGGCTGGCTTCGAACTCAGAAATCCGCCTGCATCTGCCTCCCAAGTGCTGGGATTAAAGGCGTGCACCACCACTGTCCCTCTTTATGGATTCTCTATTCTTCTGAAACCTAATGCCATGAGTAAAAATTAAGTAATAAAGAAGAAAACCAACCAGAAATAACACAGTAAATTTACTGATACCACCCAACCAGCATAAATAGCCCAAGTCTATGCATAAAAATAAACCACAGTAAAAGAAAAAGGAAAAAAGAATCACAATTTTCTAGTTAGGAAGACCACTTCAGTTTCCAGGCAGGACTTAGGAAGCATGACTCAATGTTACTTCTTACCATGAGTCTAGAGCCTGTCTCATGCACAGAGAATTTATGCTCTATTCCCAATCTTGGAGAGACAGTGTCAATACATATACTCCCTTTGACTTTAAAAGAAATGAAAGGAAAGTGGCTAACAAATCTTGGAATTTAGTGCTTTGCTCCAATTATGATGTGGCATGCTCTTCTTCCCTACCCCTCCACCAAACCTGGGCATGCAGTTGCCAGGAAAATACAACAGCTACATTCATCTTTTGTCTGAAATTGAAACACAGTAAATAAGATATAAGACACTCAGACCAACCTGAATTTTAGATAAACACTGAATGATACTTTGTTATAGTGTATGCAAAGTAGTACCCTGATATGCTTATGATAAAGGTTATTGCTCATATGAAGGCTATTTATTTGTTTGAGTTAATTTTATATCCAGCCACTTTGCTGAAGTTGTTTATCAGCTGTAGCAGTTCTCTGGTGGAGTTTTTTGGGTCACTTAAGTATACTATCATATCATCTGCAAATAGAGATATTTTGATTTCTTCCTTTCCAATTTGTATCCCTTTGACCTCCTTTTGTTGAGGTCAATTTGTTGTCTGATTCCTCTAGCTAGAAATTCAAGTACTATATTGAATAGATAGGGAGAGAGTGGACAGCCTTGTCTAGTCCCTGATTTTAGTGGGATTGCTTTGAGTTTCTCTCCATTTAGTTTGATGTTGGCTACTGGTTTGCTGTATATTGCTTTTACTATGTTTAGGTATGGGCCTTGGATTCCTGATCTTTCTATGGCTTTTATCATGAAGGGATGCTGAATTTTGTCAAATGCTTTTTCAGCATCTAAGGAAATGACCATGTGGTTTTTTTCTTTGAGTTTGTTTATGTAGTGAATTACATTGATGGATTTCTGGGTATTGAACCATCCCTGCATCCCTGGGATGAAGCCTACTTGATCATGATGAATGATCGTTTTGATGTGTTCTTGGATTTGGTTTGCAAGAATTTTCTTGAGAATTTTTGCATCGATATTTATAAGGGAAATTGGTCTGAAGTTTTCTTTCTTTGTTGGGTCTTTGTGAGGTTTTAGTATCAGTGTAACTGTGGCTGTATAGAATGAATTGGGTAGCATTCCTTCTGTTTCTATTTTGTGGAATAGATTGAAGAGTATTGGTATTAGGTCTTCTTTGAAGGTCTGATAGAATTCTGCAGTGAACCCATCTGGTCCTGGGCTTTTTTTGGTTGGGAGACTTTTAATGACTGGTTCTATTTCTTTAGGGGTTATGGGACAGTTTAGATGGTTTATCTGATCCTGACTTAACTTTTGTATTTGGTATTTGTCTAGAAAATTGTCCTTCATCCAGATTTTCCAATTTTGTTGAGTATAGGCTTTTGTAGTAGGATCTGAAGATTTTTTTGAATTTCCTCAGATTCTGTTGTTATATCTCCCTTTTAATTCTGATTTTGTTAATTTGGATACTGTCTCTGTGCCCTCTAGTTAGTCTGGCTAAGGGTTTATCTATCTTGTTGATTTTCTCAAAGAACCAGCTCCTGGTTTTGTTGATTCTTTGTGTATATATACACAAAGAATATATATATATATATATATATATTTGATATGATATTTGATATTTATATTTGATATAAATATATATATATATACATATATACATATATATATATTTGCTTCTCTTTGGTTGATCCAGGTGTGCTGTTAAGCTGCTAGTATATACTCTCTCCAGTTTCTTTTTGGAGGCACTCAGAGCTATGAGTTTTCCTCTTAACACTGCTTTCATTGTGTCCCATAGATTTGGGTATGTTGTACTTTCATTTTCATTAAATTCAGGAAGTCTTTAATTTCTTTTTTTTTATTTCTTCCTTGACATAGTTATTATTGAGTAGAGCGTTGTTCAGTTTCCATGTGTATGTGTGCTTTCTGTTGTTTTTGTTGCCATTGAAGACCAGCCTTAATCTGTAGTGATCTGATAAGAGGCATGGGATTATTTCAATCTTCTTATATCTGTTGAGATTTGTTTTGTGACCAATTACATGGTCAATTTTGGAGAAAGTACCATGAGGTGATGAGAAGAAGATATATTCTTTTGATTTAGGATGAAATGTTCTATAAATATCTGTTAAATCAATTTGGTCTATAACTTCTGTTAGTTTCACTGTGTCTCTGTTTAGTTTGTGTTTCGAAGATCTGTCCATTGATGAGAGTGGGGTATTGAAGTCTCCCACTATTATTGCGTGAGTTGCAAAGTGTGCTTTGAGCTTAAGTAAAGTTTCTTTTATGAATGTGGGTACCCTTACATTTGGAGCATAGATGTTCAGAATTAAGAGTTCTTCTTGGTAGATTTTTCCTTTGATGAGGATGAAGTGTCCTTCCTTATCTTTTTTTGATGACTTTTGGGTGAAAGTTGATTTTATCTGATATTAGAATGGCTACTCCAGCCTGTTTCTTGGGACTATTTGCCTGGAAAATTCTTTTCCAACCCTTTACTCTGAGGTAGTGTTTGTCTTTATCATGGAGGTGTGTTTCCTGAATGCAGCAAAATGCTGGGTCCTCTTTATGGATCCAGTCTGTCAGTCTTTTTTTTTTTTTTTTTTTTTTTAATTTGGGGAATTGAGTCCATTGATGTTAAGATATATTAAGGAATAGTTGCCGGGCAGTGGTGGCGCACGCCTTTAATCCCAGCACTTGGGAGGCAGAAGCAGGTAGATTTCTGAGTTCGAGGCCAGCCTGGTCTACAAAGTGAGTTCCAGGACAGCCAGGGCTACACAGAGAAAACCTGTCTCGGAAAAAAAAAAAAAGATTTATTCACTTAACAATAACCGCTGGACTGAGAGTGAGGTACCAGATGGAGGGGTTGGAGAAAAGTCTGAAGGAGCGGAGGGAATTGGCAGCCCCATGGAGGGAGCAAGAGCGTCAATGGGCCTGACCCTCCCCCTGGTCGTCCTCAAGTTCAGACCACTAACCAAAGAATACACATCTATTGACCCATGATTTGGACTACATATGAGGCAGAAGAAT
>CM052716.1:33438528-33463855 GCA_028551405.1 Uromys caudimaculatus | reverse complement strand
AAAAAAAAAAAAAAAAAAAAAGGAATAGTGATTGTTGGTTCCTGTTATTTTCGATGTTACTTTTAGGTTTGTGTGGCTATCTTCTTTTCATTTTGTTGAAAGAGTACTTTCTTGCTTTTTCTAGGGTGTTGTTTCCCTCCTTGTGTTGGTGTTTTCCATCTATTATCCTTTGTATGCCTGGGTTTGTGGAAAGATATTATACAAATTTGGTTTTGTGATGGAATATCTTGGTTTCACCATCTATGTGGAGAGTTTTGCTGGGTATAGCAGCCTGGGCTGTGTTCTGTTAGGGTCTATATGAGATCTGTCCTAGAACTTCTAGCTTTCATAGTCTCTGGTCAGAAGTCTGGTATAATTCTGATAGGTCTGCCTTTATATGTTACTTGACCTTTTTCCCTTACTGCTTTTAATATTCTTTCCTTTTGTGCATTTAGTGTTTTGACTATTATGTTATGGGAGGAATTTCTTTTCTGGTTCAATCTATTTCGAGTTCTGTAGGCTTCTTGAATGTTTATGTTCATCTCTTTCTTTAGGTTAGGGAAGTTTTTTTCTATAATTTTGTTGAAGATATTTACTGGCCCTTTAAGTTGGGAATCTTCCCTTTCTTCTATACCTATTATCCTTAGGTTTGGTCTTCTCATTGTGTCCTGGATTTCCTGAATGTTTTGGGTTAGGAACTTTTTGCATTTTGCATTTTCTTTGACTGTCGTGTCAATGTTTTCTATGGTGTCTTATGCACCTGAGATTCTCTCTTCTATCTCTTGTATTCTGTTGGTGATGCTTGCATTTATGACTCCTGATCTCTTTCCTAGGGTTTCTATCTCCAGGGTTGTGTCCCTTTGTGATTTCTTTATTGTTTCTATTTCCATTTTTAGATATTGGATGGTTTTGGTCATTTCTTTCATCTATTTGATTGTGATTGTGTTTTCCTGTATTTCCTCTTTTAAGAGCTTCTAGCTGTTTACTTGTGTTCTCTTGTATTTCTTTAAGGGAGTTATTTATTTCCTTCTTAAAGTCTTCTATCATTATCATGAGAAGTGATTTTAAATCTGAGTCTTGCTTTTCTGGTGCGTTGTGGTATCCAGGGCTTGCTGTGGTGGGAGAACTGGGTTCTGATGATGCCAAGTTACCTTGGTTTCTGTTCCTTATGTTCTTGCCCTTGCCTTTTGCCATCTGGTTGTCTCTGGTGTTAGCTGGTCTTGCTCTCTCTGACTGTGGCTTGTCCCACTTGCAAGCCTTTGTGTCAGTACTCCTTGGAGACCAGCTCTTTCTGAGAGGAATTTGGGTTTGAAGGGCTGTGGTAGAGAGTCAGCTCTGAGGTCCAGACAGAAACCAGAAGGATCCTGTCCTCAGCTGTTCCTTGGTTCCTGTGTCCTGATGGCTGTTCTGGGAGGGTTGTTCTTGACCAAGGAATTTGAACAGAAGTGGTGGTCTTCCTGTTATCAAAGGTGTGTTGGTACTCCTGGGAGACCAGATCTCTCCTGGCACTGTGTATGGAGCCCTGTGTCATAGGACCAGCTCCCAGGCTGCAGAAGGAAACCAGAAGGCCACTCCTCAGTCCCTGTGTCCTGAGGGTTCTGGGCAGGTATCTCTGAGCAGAGGTGCTGGACTTACCCCGATCATGGGCTTGTCCACACTCCTGGGAGGGTAGCTCTTTCCTTGTGATATTTTGGTATAGAGTCGAGTGGCAGAGACCACAGGTGTAAACACGAATGCTCCTGTTCCAGACTGTTCCTTGGTCCCTGTGTTCTGACGATTCCAGGAAGGTCCCACTGAGCAGTGGTGCTTGTCTTACCTCCACTCAGGAGCTTGTTCACACTCCTGGGATGCTAGCTTTCTCCTTGCACTATTTTGAAACATATATTTTAAAAACTATTAATCTACTGTGAGTTTTTTATTTTAATTTTGATGGAGTTATTATGTAAAATATTATTTCTTGTAATGAAAAATTATTTGAAGTTCAATCGTTTGTTGCCTTTTTTTTCTCATGAAGGCAAGCTAAATAAAAGTGGAATACTTGAAATGTTTTTAATTTAGAAATCTTTCTCATTTTAGTCTAATTTTAATAAAAATATTCGTAGCATCTGTCTCATCTCTATCTACTCTTCATTTTCTTTATGAGTCTCCTTTGTGCTTGCCTACTTTTCTGTGTTTTTAGTTTGGAAAATTAGAATCCAAATTGCCTGATGACAATGGTGATTTCTCGTGGTTGTTTTGAATAACATTTAAATGTTTATTTAAAAAAACGTTTTGCATTATTTTTATTTCAATGTATATAAAATTCATAGACATTAGAGAACAAAAAAAAGTGTAAACATGATCCAAAAGTAAAAGGATATTAAGAGCACTCAACTGCTTTTCCAGAGGTCCTGAGTTCAGTTCCCAGCACCCACGTGGTGGCTCACAACGTAATGAGATCTGGTGCCCTCTTCTGGTGTGTCTGACAGCTACAGTGTACTCATATACATAAAATAAATAAATCTTTTTAAAAAGGTGATATTTGACTTAATTAATTGTTATTTTTTCTAAGAAGTGTTCTGCTTTTAAAAATTAGAGAAATTATGAGCAGCTATATAAGTTTCTTTATCAAAGCATGTAGAAGAAAATATGTTAAAAATCAGTTTATTTCATCTAAGAAGTATATATGTATATATATATATTGTCTATCTATCTATCTATCTATCTATCTATCTATCTATCTATCTATCTATCTAGGAAGAGAGTGATATACATATTGAAAATCCAGAAAATATAGCAAAAAGAGACAATGAAAAACACGAGAATAAAACAAAAACCTGAAAGTTTTCTATCTACAGTCAATTTCAGACATTCTTTCAGGCAGCTTTGCATTGTAAGGTTAGTTTATGAGGTAATCCCCATTTACTGTTTGTTTTCAGACTGTTGGCATCCCCAGGGAGGAGAGCCAAGCATCCATCTGCGTGATCAGCCTCTCTCTGCTTATGGAATTGGTTCTCTCATTAGAAGGAAGCGCACACAGATCAAGCATTTTCCCTATGCCAGCTTTTTACTTTCCTCAACATCTGCCAACTCCTCCTCTCAGAATGAGGACTGAATGGATGTGTTCCCAAGGAAAGACAGATATAATTAATGACCTGCTAAGACCTGTCTCCTCTCTCCATTGGAGGGGATTTGTTGTAAATGCCTCTCTTCAGTATTGAACTGAGATCAAATACCTTCTTCTTAGATGTTGGAGATACTACCTGAGCTATAGTTTACCCACTATAAATAAGTACACTGTTAAGTAGGTAAGAAAAGCAACTTGAATTAGCTTCTATTTTGTTACTTTAATTTTTAGAATTAATTGTATAGAAATATTTTGGAAATCATATAAAAATAAAAATTTGGAAATTGTAAAAAAATCAGGGCTCAGATAACCACTATTATTTATTATACTACTTTGACCAAATTTATTGAGACATATATGCCTCAGTCTTCCCTTTCAAGAAAAGAAATGAGTGTATTGCACTAGCTTTGGAGGTTCCTATAAATCTTATCAATCTTATCTATCAATCAATCTTATCTTAAAGTCTTATCAATCTTATCTCCTATATGCCTTATCAATCCCTAAGCTCTTTAAACTCATCATAGTTAACATACTACAACATTTGTATAACAAAGTATTTTTGCCACATAAACAGTTGGTGTCTAATATAAAATAACACATCACACTGTATTTAATTCAGTGTTTCCAACAGATTAAATGATGAGTTCATGATTTCACAGGTCACTCTGCCTTTCTTAACCACAACTAAATCATAATTAAATTTATCTATGACTATCATTCCAAACTATCATAACTTAACTGATAAAAATCCTTTAGCAAGGAGCTAAGGAGATGGCTCAGTGGTTAGAGTACTTTTGCTCTTCCAAGACAAGGAGAGTTTAGTTAGTATCATATATGTAATGACTCACAGCTTTCCCCAACCCCAGCTCCAAGGGATCAAATGCCATTTTCTGGTCTGAGCAGGCACTAAGTATGTACATGGTGTCCATATATGCACTCAGATAAAAACTCTCCATACATATTAAATAAACAAAATATAAAAAAATTCAAAAACATTAGAAGTATTATAATTAAATTTTAATACATCCATGAGTCTTAGTTAGAATCTGACTTAATGTGATGGAGTTTGGTGGATTGTAAGAGAAATCCACAGGAAGGAGTGATTATAGATCTCCTCTGACACTGAAACTTTTTATGTTCTTTACAAAGGATACTATTCTTTGTTTTACTATATGTGCAAGTTAGTTTCTTAGGAAAAGGCAAACTCAAAATGTAAATAATTATTTTAATTATGAACTTGTTCTAGGAAACACAGAAGTGGCTGGATATAAAATTAACTCAAACAAATCAGTAGCTTTCCTATACTCAAAGAATAAAGAGGCAGAGAAAGAAATTAGGGAAATGATACCTTTCACAATAGCCACAAATAATATAAAATACTTTGGTGTGACACTAACCAAGCAAGTGAAAGATCTGTATAACAAGAACTTCAAGCCTCTGAAGAAAGAAATTGAAGAAGATCTCAGAAGATGGAAAGATCTTCCATGCTCATGGATTGGCAGGATTAATATAGTAAAAATGGTCATCCTGCCAAAAGCAATCTACAGATTCAATGCAATTCCCATCAAAATTCCAACTCAATTCTTCATAGACTTAGAAAGAGCAATTCTCACATTCATTTGGAACAACAAAAAAACCCAGGATAGCAAAAGCTATCCTTAACAACAAAAGAACATCTGGGAGAATCAGCACTCCTGACCTCAAGCTGTACTACAGAGCAGTAGTGATAAAAAACTGTATGGTATTGGTACAGTGACAGGCAGGTAGATCAATGGAATAGAATTGAAGACCCAGAAATGAACCCACACACCTATGGTCACTTGATCTTTGACAAAGGAGCTAAAACCATCCAGTAGAAAAAGGAAAGCATATTCAACAAATGGTGCTGGTTCAACTGGCAGTCAGCATGTAGAACAATGCAAATTGATCCTCTCTTATCTCCATGTACAAAGCTCAAGTCCAAGTGGATCAAGGACCTCCACATAAAACCAGATACACTGAAACTAATAGAAGAGAAAGTGGGGAAAAGTCTCAAACACATGGGCACAGGAGAAAAGTTTCTGAACAGAACACCAATGGCTTATGCTCTAAGATCAAAAATAGACAAATGGGACCTCATAAAATTGCAAAGCTTCTGTAAGGCAAAGGACATTATCAATAGGACAAAATGGCAACAAACAGATTGGGAAAATATCTTTATCAATCCTACACCTGATAAAGGTTTAATATCCAGTATATACAAAGAACTCAAGAAGGTAGACTCTAGAGAACCAAATAACCCGATTAAAAATGATACAGAGTTAAACAAAGAATTCTCAACTGAAGAATATCGAATGGCAGAGAAGCAACTAATGAAATGTTCAACATTCTCAGTCAGGGAAATGCAAATCAAAACCACCCTGAGATTCCACCTCACACCAGTCAGAATGGCTAAGATCAAAAACTCAGATGACAGCAGATGCTGGCGAGGATGTAGAGAAAGAGGAATGCTCCTCCATTGTTGGTGGGATTGCAAGCTGGTACAACCACTCTGGAAATTAGTCTGGTGGTTCTTCAGAAAACTGTACGTAATAATACCTGAGGACCTAGCTTTACCACTCCAAGGCATATATGCAAAAGATTCTCCAACATATAACAAGGACACATGGTCCACTATGTTCATAGCAGTCTTATTTATGATAGTCAGACACTGGAAAGAACCCAGATGTCCTTCAACAGAGAAATGGATACAGAAAATGTGGTACATTTACACAGTGGAGTACTACTCAGCTATTAAAAACAATGACTTCGTGAAATTCTTAGGCAAATGGATGGAACTCGAAAATATCATCCTGAGTGAGGTAACCCAATCACAAAAGAACACATATGGTATGCACTTACTGATAAGTGGATATTAGCCTAAAACCTTGGAATACCCAAGATACAATTCATAGAGCACATCAAGCTCAAGAAGAAGGAAGACCAAAGTGTGGATGCTTCAGCCTTTCTTAGAATGGGGAACAAAATACTCATGGGAGGAGATACAGAGACAAAGTGTGGAGCAGAGACTGAAGGAAAGGTCATCCAACGAGTGCCCCACCTAGGGATCCATCTCATATACAGACACCAAACCCAGACACTATTGCTGATACCAAGAAGTGCTTCCTGACAGGAGCCTGATATAGCTGTCTCCTGAGAGGCTCTGCCAGAGCCTGACAAGTACAGAGACAGATGCTCATAGCCAACCCTTGGTCCAAGCATTGGGTCCCCAATGGAGGAGTTAGATAAAGGACTGAAGGAGCTGAAGGGATTTGCAACCAGATAGGAAGAACAACAATATCAACCAACCAGACCCCCCAGAGCTCCCAGGGACTAAACCACCAACCAAAGAGTACACATGGAGTGACCCATTGCTCTAGCTGCATATGTAGCAGAGGATGGCCTTGTCAGGCATCAATGGGAGGAGAGGCCCTTCGTCCTATGAAGGCTCGATGCCTCAATGTAGGGGAATGCCAGGGGAAGGGAAGTTGGGAGTAAGTGGGTAGGCAGAGGAGCACCCTCATTGAAGCAGGGGAGATGTGATAAAGGGTTTCCAGAAGAGAAACTGGGAAAGGGGATAACAATTGAAATGTAAATAAATAAAATATTCAATAAAACGGTAAAGAGGTATCAAGTAATAATGCAAATGTGATGGTAGCACCTGCTCAGACAGAGCAGACACAATGGGCAATCCAGAAAGCAGCTCCGATATGCAAGTCTACAAGACATGATGAGCATGTGGTGCCACTATATCCACACTTACTTAATAAGGAAATAATTTATTGAGTAAACAAAATAAAGAGAATTGCATGATAAAAGATAAAACCTGAATTTGGGACTCCCACCTTTCATCCAAAGCAAATTTCAAATAAAATCTTTAGACATAAATTAAAATAAAGGTTAGTGATTATCCCCTTTGAGGTGTCCCAGTATTTATATACAGAAATAGTGCCAGCGGTTTGAGGACAGAGCCTCATATGCAGGCTGAGCATCCACATGTATTAAAGTTTCATGAGGTATCATCTCAAGGAATCAAATTCAACAAAATTGCAGTGGGCAGTCATATATATTTGGCTCTCCTATCTGGGATTAGAGAATATATCTATAGAAGTTTGTAGAAGCTCATACAAATGTTTCTGGCTGCTGTTCAGTTATCTCAAAAATTAAATATCTAGAAGACTAAGTTTAGCTCAGTTGCCAGCTTAGCTCTACGAATCCTTAGCAAGTCATTTCAGAAGCAACTTAAACACACTTTCATGGATGAAATAAGCAGAGTTTTATACTGTTAGACTTAGAGGAAAAGTAAAGGGTAAACTTGTAATAGAATAAAACATAGTTTAAACACAAGCTTTTTAAAATATCAGGTGGGAAATTTATAAACAAGCTGTATTACTAAAATCTGAAACAAGTTACAACAGGCTCAGCAGGAAGTTGATGGAGAAGCATGTTCTTGAATTAAGAACAAGTCAACGTGGAAGTTTTGTTTTGTTTGTTATCCTGAGCCTAGAGACAGATATCGTTAGTTCCTGAAGTGTTTCACCCATCCAGTCATCTCTGGTTGACACCAGGCTCTCAGCTGAATTTTCAACCAACCCCTCCATTAGAATAGTTGTAGAAGATGCCAACTGGACAGTGATTCACATAAGAAGACAGTTCTAGTGCCCGATTCTGTTACTAGAAGAAGCAAAGCTGGAACTTAAGGATAGGTTTTTGTTTGGTTGTTATTTTCCATCACATTTGTGTGAACATGGCCTGTTGGTTGGCATCATATGTGTGCAAATACATCCATGTGTATCAGAGAGGCTAATGAGAAAGAAGTATCATCTAAGCAATAAAGACTGTTTTTTTTTTTTTTTTTTTTTTTTTTTTTTTTTTTTTTTTTTTTTAAGGGGGCCTCATCACAGTTTATTTTTGTTTTTAAGAAGATTTCTCTGCTTCAGCCTTTCCTTTTCAGGAAACAAGACAGCATCATGAAATATTTAAAATGTTATAAATTAAATCATCCCAACTTCTGGGATAAATATTTATTTCTCTCCAGTAATTTCATAGCTATTTGTCATATGGTCCTCTTCTATCTCCCTCACTCAATGTCATGGATGTTCTCTCCTATCCCTCTTTGTCTTCTTTTCTCTCTCATTTTTCTTTTTCTCTTAAAAAACATTGAGTCTAGTTTGTGTTATTCAACTGATCCTGGCATGGGGGCCATCCCTGGAGAGTTCTTGATATACTAGTACTCATACAACTAAAGAAGACTGACTCTACTTTTCCAACATTTACCAAATGTCATTAGCTCTCTAGCTAAGAGTAGGACAACAAGCTAACTCTCTCCCAACCAGTCATTGAGACATTGTCTGTTTTGATCTTGCACGGGTCTTGTATATTCTGTTATAATCACTGTGAATTAATATCTGCACTTACCATTTTGTGTCCAGAAAACACTGTTGAAGTAATCCACCACTTCTGGCTCTTGTAATCTTTATATACCTTTTCTCTGAGAAGATCTCTGAACCTCCAGGGGAGTGTGATGTAAATGCCCCATTTAGGGCTGACCACTCTGAAGTTTCTTACTCTCTGAACATTGACCCACCAGTTGTGGGTCTCTGGGTACATCATCATCTATTATAAGAAGAAACTTTTGATGCATGTTGAAAGATGCACTGATCTATGGGTAAAGTGATACATTATTAAATGTCATTTTAATGCTATGTCCATTTAGCAGAATAATAGTAGTAGGTTTTCTATTAAGGCCTATGACACATTTAGTCATAAGTTCTTGACCTTGTTAGCATTGCCTGGTTTGTTTTCCTGTTTGTCAAGTGGTCATTAAATTAACTTAAAAAGTACTTGGTTGCCCCTATACCATTCATGCCACTATAGAACCAATGGGACTGGATTGCCTGGCAGTCTAGCTTGCAGTAGTCATCATTGGTTAGATTAATGATTACTTTTCTCCTTCAGTAGCATGCTTAGCACCTTCCAGCACTGTGAAATCTAGCCAATGGGGATGAACCTTCCAATTCAGTGCTTACTTGATTTCTCTATGTTTATTATTCAAATATATTATATCTTTAGCAATAAGGTCTTTTGGTTAAATTCTAGATGGTAATCAATTGTGTTGGCCATAACCCATAATGCTTGGTAGTTTACAACTAAAGAAGAAATAACCCATTTACTGGCACTGAGGATTTTAGTTGATAGTGTGTTGTGTCTAGTTCAAATATTGTTCTTCCATTATATTTTTGGTGGTTTTGTAAGTGGTATTATTTTCTTGATTTCTTTCTCAGTATATTTATTGTTTCTATATAGGAAGGCTACTGTTGTGTGTTGATTGTGTATCCTGATAATTGGATGGATGTATTTATCGCCTGTAGGTGTTGTCTGATAGATACATTAGGGTCTTTTACTTGGAGAATAATATCATCTGCAAGTAAAGATCCTTTTCTTTTCTATTTTTATTCTTTTTGTCTCCTTTAATTGTCTTATTGCTCTAGTTAAGACTTCACACAGTATATTGAACAGAAACAGAGAGAGTGAATATCCTGACAATTTAGCATGATGTTGGCAGTAGGGTTGGCATAAATTGCCTTTGTTGAGATAATATCATGTATCCTTAGATTCTCTAGAATTTTTACTAGGAAGGGACATTGGATTTTATTAAAACCTTTCTGCCTATAATGAGGTGATAAGTGATTTACTGCTTTTTTGATTGAAGCCAATTTTGATGTCAGATAATCTCTTTGGTGTTCTTTTTTAATTAATTAATTTATTCACAGCCCAATATCAGCCCTTCCCCTCCTCCCAGTACCCTCTCACACAAGTCCTCCACCCATCCCACCTTCCCCATTTTTTGATAAGGGGAAGCCCTGCTGTGTGTGTGATCCTCTCCACTAACATCCCCTCCCCAGCACATCAAGTTGCTGCAGGACTAGGTGCATCCTCTGCCACGGAGGCCATATAAGGTGGTCCATTTAGGGATATGGGATCCACAGACAGGCCGGCAAAAGGCTCAGGGTCAGACCCTGCTCCAGCTGTTGGGAAACCCACATGAAGATCAAGCTGCTTATCTGCTACATATGTGCAGGGGTGTAGGTCCAGCCTGTGCATGCTCTTTGTTTGGTGATTCAGTCTCTGGGAGCCCCCAAGGGTCCAGGTTAGTTGACCCTGTTGGTCTTCCTGTGGCTCTTTGGTGTTCTTTTAAAATTTGATCTGAGTATCTTATTGAGAATTTCTGTATCTATGTTCATTGGTCTCTCCTTTTCCTTTTTTATTGTATGTTTGTCCAGTTTTGTTGTCATGGCAATGCTGGATTCATGAAAGGAATTTGGAGGCAGTCTTTACTTTTCCATTTACAGAAATATTTGAGGAGTGGTGGGTTTTCTTTGTAGATCTGGTAAATGTTCTGCTATATCCTCAGCTTCTTTGAGTTGGAAGACTTTTAGTTACTGTTTCAATCTCATTGGTTGTTACGATAAAATCAAATTACTTCATCTTGATTTAATAGGCCACATATATCTAGACTTTATTAACTGTTTGCAGGTTTTTCAGTTTTGTGGAGAAAGTTTTTATAGTATGTCCCTATTCTCTGAATTTCCTCAGTACCTGTTATATTGTTTCCTTTCTAGTCTATACGCTTTTAATTTGCGCCCCCCTCTCTTCTCTTTTGATTAATTTGGCCAAAAGTTTGTGAATCACATTCATATTTTTCCAAATATGATTGATTGATTGATTCTTAATGTTTTGTTTTCATATTTATTTTGTGTTCCATATATTTGATGTATTATTTTCATCTTCATTCAGTTTTAGGAATTTTTAAATCTCCTCAATTTCTCCCTTGACCCAATTTCCATTCAGCAGTTGATTGTTTTGCTGTCATAACTTTGTATATTTTCTTCCACATCTATGGTTGTTAATATCCAGCTACACTCCTTGTGTATAGATAGGTATCATGGTTGAGATACCTGTTGAGATTTGTTTTGTGTTTAAATATGTGTTCAGTTTTGGAGAAACTTCCATGGGATTTTTGAGAAGAAACTCTATTGTTTGGTGTTTTGGTATAATGTTCTGTAAATGTTTTATCTTCATTTGATTTATGATGTAATTTACCCTAAATAGGTTTCTCTATTTAGTGTTTGTCTGGATGACATGTTTACTAATGAGAGTGGTGTATTAAAATTGCCCATTACCACTGTGTTATGATCAATCTGTGGTTTTATATCTAATAGTGTTTTTTTTTATGACTTTGGGTGCCCAATGTTTGGAGCATAAATGTTAAGAATTGTAGTATTATCTCGACACTTTTTTTAACTTAGAGATCTTCCATATCTCTTTCCACTAGTTTTGATTTTGAAATTAATATTTTTATCAGATATTAGAATAGCTATGGCTGCTTGTTTTTTGGTTTTGTTTTCCTAAAATACCTCCTTTTATCCTTTGACACTAAGGTCTGTCACTGATGGAAAGGTGTGTTTCCTGGAGTCAACAAAAGGATGAACTCTTAAACAATGTTTGTTAATTTTCATTATTTTGTTTGTTGTTGTTGTTGCTGGTAATGATGGTAGTGGTGGTGGTGGAGGTGGTATGTGTATGTGTGTGTGTGTGTGTTTACTTTTTTGGTTAACTGCTGTGAAATTATTTGTTCTTTGTGCCTTCTTGGGTGTGTTTAATCTTTTGTTCAGATAAACTATTCCTTCTAGCATCTTCTGTAGGGTTGCATTAGTGGACATAAGTTCTTTGAATCTATTTTTATCACCAAACACTTTTTCCTCAATTGCAATTAACTATTTTGGCTTTGCATAGTAGTCTGGACTAGTACCCGTGGTCTTTCAGTGTTTGTAGAACAATAGTGCAGGCTATTCTGGCTTTCAAGGTCTCCATTGATATGCCAGGTATTGCTTCAATGCACCTGCTTTTACATGTGACTTGACCTTTCTCTCTTTGTTTTTTAATATACTTTCTTTGTTCTGTACATTTAGTGTTTTGATTATTATGTGTTGTGAAGTATTTCTTTTTCTGATCTTGTCTATTTGATGTTCTGTATGCTTCTTGCACTTTGATAGATTTGAGAAATGAAAATCATAAAAGAAAATTGCAGAAAATATTTTCTGTCCCTTTGACTTGGGTTCTGCTTCTCCTCCTCCTCCTCCTCCTCCTCCTCTTTCTCTTTCTTTTCTTCTTCTCTTTTATACCTATTATACTTGTAAACTCGATCTTTCATAGTGTCTGAGATTTTCTGGATATTTTTCCTGTTTAATTAATTTATTTTTTAATTAAAAAAGTAACATTTTTTGTGTGTTTTTTTTTTTTTTTACTGAGTAATTTATTTCTTCTGTCTTGGAGACCTGATAGTCTCTCTTCCATTTAGTGTAATTAAATAAGGATTACTAGTAATCCTTTTAAGATATAAGTTAAAATTATAAGTAAGTCTATTAGCAAGTATTTTCTTTAATCATTTTCTTTGACCTTATATGGTTTTCATTTTAAGCTGTATCTCAGTTTGGCTTTTATTCACAAATTCTATTTCTTTCTTTATATGATTTTCATATCTTGAGTTATTTTCATTATTTCACTCAACTGTCTGTTCAGTTCTTAATCATGCATTGATTTATATCTTCTTTGAGTTCTTTGAATATATTTAGAGTTGCTATCTTGAATTCATTTCAGTTAAGTTTGATTTTCCCAAGGAATATTACAATAGTGTTGCTAATTTCTGGAGAAGACTTACTGTCTTTATTATTCATGTTGTCCGTATTTTTGCAATGGGATCTAGATATCTGGAAGAAGGTCATTGGTGGTATTTCTTGACGGAACATCTGGTCTTGTCTCTGTTGAGTGGGTGTTTAGACTTTCGTTTGCCATTATTCTTAGTTTTCAGGTTATGCATCATCTGAATGACACTTTGTTCTCAGTCCCATGGCCACCTTGGGGTTCTCAGTCAGATTCTTAGAACAGAGAGTTTGAGGAGCTGATAGTCAGGTGGATGGGTGGGGACTCATTCTGGCAGCTTTTTTAGTGGCATTCCTGTTTGGATACCATGAGATAGAAGGGCCAAGCCATGTACAGGGTTGCTGACTGGCATGTGGGCAAGGCAATAGGGACTGACTCTGAGTTGGACTTCACATAGTTCTGGGCCTGAGAGGTGGATGGGGTAGTTTATAGGTAAACGGATAGGAAGGCTAGGTCTAGGGTGTTCTTATTGTGCCTTCTAAATTTGATCTATATCTCTTTTTTGGGTAGGGTCTCTCACCACACCTGAATCTAACTTATTGGCTGGACTGGCTTGGCCATGTTATGGCTATGTCTCTGTGTCATCACATCTGGAATTACCTGCACATGCTCCCATACCCAATATTTTATGTGGATGCTGATGATCCTCATGCTTACACAATAATACCTTACTCTCAGAACCGTCTCCCATGGAAGTAATACTAAGGACAGGAAGTAGAAAGATGCTTTAATAAAATTAATTAGTTTCATCTATTTCATTGTTTGTTTTCTGAATAAGATTCAGGATAGCGAGCATTTCCTTGATTAATTAAGGATCTTTTATTACAAGACAAGATTCTCTGATTAATAGTCTTTTTGAGGTTGACTTCTTAAATTATGCAAACATTTTTGAAAGAAAAATGGGAATCTTGAGACCAGAGAAGAGAGATCCTAGTCAGAAAATAAATTCACACTCAGGAGGAGTAGTTAGTAGATCTTAATGACTTTAGTGTCTTAGCCTAGTTTTGTTTATTTTCTGGTACTGTGTTGGTAGTCATTCTTCCTGACTTTAGAGGATGGTTTAGAGGTTCCCTGAGACTTCTCTAAATTAAAATATTTTATCTTAACAGAAAACAATCAAGCTCAATTTAAAAAATGTAACAGTGTTCAGTAAATTTTGGTGTGCATTTTTTCTTAATATAAAGTATCAGAAGGCACGATTTTGTGTAAAAAGAATAGGCAGAAGGGCTTCTAAATAGCAATATCTAGAAACATATTAAAACAACATGATCTACTGGGAAAGTGAGAGAGGCCAAGTCAGTATCAGCTAGTTGGCTTTTATATAACTGAGCTCTTGGGTGTTCAGAGAAAAGAAAGTTTTATTTAACTCACCCAGGGCTCTCATCCTCTGCAATATTTTCTGCTCTCTGTGTATAATGATGAGTTCTATGTCTAAATTCAGGGCAGACCTTCCTCCTTTGGCTCTGAGTCCTGTTGTCTTCTTATTTATTTGGATCCTCATCTACATGTCTTTCTTCTCAAGCCGCCTTCTCCTCCTCTAGTGTTCTATGTCCTAGCAAATGGCAAAGCCAAAAATCTGCAGAGTCACTGTGACTTTCCTTCACTAGTCACATGCCATTGTTTAAAGGTAATTTGACTGTATCTAAGTCATTTTATTCCACTCCTATTTCTTCTTTCCATCTCTAGTGGCTTAAGTTCATGTCCTCATTATCTTTCATTAAGATTCAGGAAGTTTCTCCTCCCTGGGCCTCATGCTGTTTAGGATTAATCACTACTATTGGGAGAATGTTTCTTCTAATTCAGGCTGGGTCATAATTGGATTTGGAAAAGTTTTCGTAGCTTCCAGTGTCCTAGTTAGGTTTCTATTGCTATGATGAAACACCATGACCAAAATCAATTTGGGTGGTGGTGCTAAGTGTTGACTTCATCTTCCAGCTTGCAGTCTATTATCTAGGAACTCAAGACAGGAGCCTGTCTGCAAGAACTGATGCAGAGGCAATAGACAAGTGATGTTTATTTGATTGCTTCTTTTGTCTTCCTCATTCTTCTTTCTTATTCTCTTTAGACTATCAGCCCAAGGATGGGGTCCCCACATTGTGTTGAGCCCTCCTACATCAATATCTAATTAAGAAACTCCACTAAAAA
This sequence comes from Uromys caudimaculatus, assembly GCA_028551405.1. Taxonomy (NCBI): domain Eukaryota; kingdom Metazoa; phylum Chordata; class Mammalia; order Rodentia; family Muridae; genus Uromys; species Uromys caudimaculatus. The sequence goes on along the minus strand of CM052716.1, from coordinate 33,448,884 downwards.
CTTGCCATAGGCAAATCTTATGGAGGCATTTCTCAGCTGAGAGTTCCTATTCCCAAACCTCTCCTTCCAGTTTGTATCATCATTAAAACACAAGCCAGCGTACCCAGTAACATAAGCACTAAGTTTATTGCATGACATGTAAAGCCTTTTCCGAGCTGTTTGTGTTTGCTGGCCTATAACTGTATCCTTCTGTTTTTCCTTAGTACTCAATGCCTGAACTATCCCAAATTATTTATAAGCTACAAAGTATACTAAGCTGTTACTCAAACGTAAGTTCCTCAATTTCTTTCTGTCCACTACATCTCATACTGTGAGCCTCTGTTTACCTCTTTCTTTCTGTGTTATCGTCTTTGGTCATCACTATTAATTGGCTGACATACTTTTACTTATACATTTTCCAGTGCCGGGGCCTTGCATATCCCCCCCACAAAAACAAAAACAAGAACAACAAAACAAAAACCAAAAACCCCTCTTCCACTAACTCACATATCCAGCCAAATACAGCTTGCATGCTCCTTATTTTAACTAGTTATTCCTTTATCTATATTGTACTGGCTAGTTTTGTGTGTCAACTTGACACAAGCTGAAGTTATCACAGAGAAAGGAGTTTCAGTTGAGAAAAATGCCTCCATGAGATCCAGCAGTAAGGCATTTTCCCAATTAGAGATCAAGGGGGGAGGGCACCTTGTGAGTGGTACCATCTGTGGGCTGGAAGTCTTGGGTTCTATAAGAGAGCAAGCTGAGCAAGCCAGGAGAAGCAAACCAGTAAGTTACATCCCTCCAAGGCCTCTGCATCAGCTCCTGCTTCCTGCCCTGCTTGAGTTCTGGTCCTGACTTCCTTTGGTGATGAACAGCAGCATGGAAGTATAAGCTCAATGAACCCTTTCCACCCCAACATGATTTTTGGTCATGATGTTTGTGCAGGAATAGAAACCCTGACTAAGACATATATGCTCATAAACTGCAGTCATCATAACTGCACAAATTTCTAGTCAACATTGTTAACTGATATATTACCAGCTTCTAGAACAGTACTTGAGAGTGGGCACTAAATCAATATGGATCTAAAAATTAATCGGTTCACGCAGCCATTCTTTCCGTTCCTTCCCTCCAGCTTTTGTCCAGGGGTGATAACAAATGGAAATGCATCGGGAGTTGGTGTCTCAGCAATCAGATATTTTCTCATTAAGTTGTCTTGTTACAGACGTAGTCTAGCTCTGAGGTACAGTATGCATTGCAAGTTGGAATAATTCTGTCTCTCACAAAATTGACTTTAGGGTTTCAAGTGCAAAGCATGATTTTTCATTAGCATCTTTCAGAACTAAAACATTCTGCCCCAGAGGCTCAAACAGATGACTTGCTTGTCACAACAGTTCTCTAAATTGCTCTTATTCATCTCCATGTCCAGACTAAGCAGGCCTGAGTCCACTAGACCTCTCCGAACGTCCTCATTCACACTGTGAACTTCTTTCTTCTTGTAGTTAATCCTGAAGCTGACTTGTATTCTAGTTCTCCAGTCTGCCTGCTTGTAAGTGGAAGCATACTTTGCTTTGGCCTAATAGTCGCCATTGATGGATTGATTATTAGTTAATAACACATTTTAAACTCCACATTGAGGCATTCATAATAGCAGAAAAATGTATGCACATTAGGATTTTAGTTACTTTGTAAATATTGCCATGGCAGTCAGACTAAAGTGGGCTGCCTAGTCCTGGGTAGGAGGTAGTAAGCTGTGACAGGAAAGGAATATGGCAGAAAGATGGCCATAGAGTGAGTTCTGATGTACAGTATCACTTTGGGATGATTGAATAGTCTTCCTTAATTCAACTTTACTGTTCAACTAAAATTCAGATAAAAAGACCTTTAGGGACTTGTGTAAACATTACATATGATTATACATATATCTTGTAATACATATATATGTATAGGACATACATCTTAAAAACCATTCTTTGTCAAAGATTTTACAAGGTTTATGTATAATGGTAATACTTAAAGTATTTAATTCCAGAAGAAAAGACCATAAAGTAAACAATAAAATTAAATATTGAAATTGACTTATTGTGTCTATTTGTGGGCAGTAATACATTTATACTATCAAAGAATTCATCCATCCAGGTGGGTACTATTCTTATGTCATATTTACAGAGAAAGATACTGAATTCCAGTTATGACTTGCTTTTCTCACGGTCATATCTCTAGGAAGTAATGGATTTTGAGCTTGAACCAAGAGACTAGCAGATCTCATAGCGTGAACAAATTTCCCCTGGGCCTGAGAGATATGTAGTCCTGATGACTAACGTAGCTAATGCTCCGTGAGAGCTTGCTGTCCCACAAGCATCGGCATTAACACTGTAGCATAGATTTTGCAAAATGAATGGTTTATTCTAGTTCCATTGATATGGAAACAGGAAGCACATACAATTTTGATTTGTTCACCAGCTGCTGGAGAAGGAATTTAGGTCACCAGGGTAAGGACAGGGAGGGCTGATGGTTTGTAAATAGTAGAGTTGGTAGAATAGTCTGTGGCCAGTGTGCAGGAGCAAGTAAAATTAGAGGGTAGTGGAAAATTTTCAGTCTCTCTCACTGTGGTCCTCCTGTGAGTGTTGAGGGCATCCCTGTCTTCTGTGTGCTGCCTTCTGCATCTTCAGGTTGTACTTCTTGGAGGTTTTTGGTTCTGCCCCACTTTCAAGGTCGTTTTTGCTCAGATCCTGAGATTTTGCAACTGTGTTTTGGAAAGGACAATGTGCAGTCATGTTTACCGACAGAGGTGACCATTTTCTGATCTGATGCTAGATAGTCTTATTTCTTATTGATGTAAACCTGAGGAAATTCATTGTAAACCCTCTGGATTAATCTGTCTCCCTCCTCTATGTGACAAGGGGTAATTTTATAGGATAGATTAAGACAGGAGCATCAAAGAGCTATTTGTTGTACGGTTGGTGTATACTAGACTGTGGCTTGAGCCATGTATGCCCAAATGCAGGGATTGGGGAGGCAACTGCTTACAGCAGACAATATTGTTTATGTTGAATAAGCTTTAATGGCATAGTCTGAAGTGATTCATCATTAATTATGGAATTTACAAGTAAAAAACAAGCAAGAACAATGTAATTAATACAATAATAAAGTAGTAAAGTTGAGAATAGATACAATTGAGTGGTGGGATTTATCAGATTTGATATTGGACATACAAGCCAAGAAAACCTCAGTAAAGGCTGGAGATTATAAAAGATTTTAAAACCTTAAAAACGATCACATTGTGTGTTTTTCCACTGATGTCTGTTTGTATCTATGTGTGTTTATACATACATGTCAAGGTCAGAGGATAACTTATGGGAAGTCTGTTCTCTCCTTCCACCATATAGGTCCTGGGGAACAAGGCCAGATTTTTATGATTGGCAGAAAATTCATTTAAGAGCAGGGCTATTTTACCAGACCCAAAGGGATGTTTCTTTGTCTTCTATAGTAATAAAGCCTCAGGCCTCGGTGAGACAGAAATGCTAAAGGTAAAATTTGGCGAACATAGCTGCAGATAAGAGAGAAAGGTCATGGATACGGGAGATGTATACTGCAGATGCTATTTTAGTACTAATGTTATACTTAGATTCGTCTTCTAGGAGTGAAGCTGGGGAAGCTAAGGGTTGTTGGAAACTACATTTTATCTCAGAATTAAAGGAATTACACATTTAAGAAAACATTCAATGTGTAAGTCACAGAATTCTGCTAACAATGTTACACATTTGCTGATGTATTTCTTGAATAATGTGCCCTATCGGAATGACACTATCTGCATCAATCTAGTCACTAAGTTGTCCTGTTGCTCCCTTTGGGCACATGTATGCGGACAACTGGCCTCATTCACTTACTAGAACCAGATGCTGCAGCTGGGCTGGGAGTCATGAGAACAGAATTTTTGTTGTTTTAAAACCTTTTCTATAGGACAAGGGGGTGATTTTATGGCCACATTTATCTTATCTTTGGAGGTAACCATCCTTAAGAAAGCATAGTGTCATGTCCTGAAAAGAACTGGTGGGGATATAGAAGTTGCTGAGATCATCTGTTTCCTGTTAGCCCCCAAGAGGAAAGTGAGCTAACAATGAGTCAGGCTGTACCTGCTCTGGCACAGCTGGCTCAGCATATCGGCTAACAGATTGCTTTCCATTCATCTGTACCCTGCTCAGTGAAGTTTAGTATTTAAAAATGCCGTATTAGGTTATACTGTTGTATAAAGAAAAACTTCGATTGCATTTTAGACTTCTGAGCCTCTAGACGTCGGTCCAGTAGCAGACGCTTCTATGAACACTGATATTGCTTTTTTTTTTTTTTTTTTTTTTGACAACATTTTGGATTAGTATAAACCTGTGTTTTTATTATTTATTTATTCATTTATTTTTAGGTTTTGTAACCTTCGAGGGAAACTACAACGTATAAGGAGGTGCTAGACACAAAGAGCAGCGACACTATAAAAGAACAAACAGTCTGATGTTCCAAATGCTGCATCTCTACTTGAAAACTTTCACACGGATCCTGAGAAAGGAATTGAGATCAGGAGTGAGGAGATAAATGTATACATGTATGTATACATAAAGGCAATATGAATTCCACCAGACAGTCTCGCATCATTATTGCGAGACTTTCTTAACCCTTCCACATGATTAGCATGTCGGTTGTCATGCTTGCCTTAAGATATTGATATGCAAGGGTTTTTCCAGGACAATTCTCTGTCTAAGATCATTGCCAAAATGTGCCACATTGAAAAACAAATCAGAACAACCGAGACTGGAGAATGATAACATTTGGGCAAATGAGATTTCTATTAGGCTTTTGTATCTCTTTTTTCCAAAGCAATAGTTCAAGTTCATTTATATTTACAGACACATTGTTTGGGGGTCATAGAGTTTTAAATGTTGTAATGTGGTATTAGTGTTACTTGCTCAGGGTACAATTTATGTGTTGTAAGCTAAGACCATCACAATGCTTGCGGTGAAGGTTTGAAGTGATTTTATTTCAAGAACATGCATAGCTTTTAAGAGTGAGTTCGTCTTTTTCAAATTCCAGGTATGAGGGAAAACAGAAAGCAAAAGACATCTGACCCCATCCCTGTAAAGGGCAGCAAGCATGTAGTTTCTTGTACAGTTTGCATCATTTCAGGGAGTTAGTCCTGCTCTGCAAAACCCTGGAGGTTTGTTCTGATTTGTTAAATTATTCAGGCCAGTTTCTCCAGCTTGTGCCAGCGGAATATAAAAAGCAGTCTCCTGGCCATAGGTGATCTCCAGCTTGTCCTAATGGTAAGGGTAGGATAGGCTTTGTTTTTAGCCTTCCTCCAGATCTTACTGATTGAGGTGGGGCTGGGTTTGACTAGGAGGCAACAAGGCTGAGGAAGGTGAGCCAACAGGGTACCAATAAGGAACTAAAAATACAATATACATTGTGCACTGTCTTTGACAATTACTGAGGAACTAACCATACAGGAAAGCTGCTGATTTTTAGACTTCTTATTCATGAAAAGCTTCTATTTAATTAAGTGAATGTTATAGTAGTTTTCTATTTTTTGAGGCTGAAACCATCTTCAGACAATCACAACAGCAACACTAGTAACAGAAACTTCTGGGTAATGAGGCGGCTCAGTTTGGTGAAAGTCTTTGCTATGCCTGACATCCTGAGGTCCCACAAGGTGGAAGGAGAGAAATGACTTCTCCAAGGCATTCTTTGATGTCCACACACTTGTATGCTGTGGTAGTCCTGTGTCCCCCTAAACCAACTAACAAACAAATTAAGATACTCCATTCATCCCATTGTGTTACTTTGTTTATTATCAATGTGCAGGGGAAAAGTGACAGAGTACAGTCTAAGAATTTGAAACTTCTCTCAGTTCATGTAGTTACGGACACCATCTGGATATAGGAAAAATTTCAAAACCTCTCTCCTGGTGTCCTTTTAAGGTGGTAATCTCTTTTCCCTACCTCTGAAGCCTAGGATCTACTCTTTTCTGTAACATATGTTTGTGGTTTTGAGAATGAAATAAAAATGGGATCATGTAATATGGAATTCTGAGAGTGGCTGAATTAATTCAGTCGGTGTTTTTGGAGATAGATTCAAATAGATACAGGTATTAAGTTTGCTTCTATTTTTTTAAAAAATAATTTATGGATATCCAGTTGGTTCAATCAGTTATTATTACAAAGCATTTGTTCCAGTTTGGAGGGTGTGGTCATTGTCCTTAACTGTCAACTTGATGGGATTTAAGAGCAATATAGGTGACATGCCTCTGGGTGTGCCAGTGGGTATGTTTTCAGAGAGGATTAACTAAGTGGGAGAGACTCACCTACAGAGTGGGTGACACCTTCCAAAGTTTAGTCCAGATAGGAAGAGATTCAGGAAAAATGTGTTTCGTGCCTGCCTGCTCTTCTTCCGAAGCACCTCTACCTCGGTGCTGCCATGATCCCCTCTGCTGACACGAAACTTTGGCATCTTCAGCTTTCCAGGCTGGACCACACAACACTGGTCCTCTTCATGGCCATCAGCAGTAGTCTAGAACTGCTGCAGCATCTGGCTTCAAGAACTGATCAGCCACTGGGTCTTCAGCCTCTCTTCTATAAAGACAGCTTTTACTGGACTTCTTAGTCTCTGATAAAAATTGCTTTGTATAAGATGTGCTAATTTTATTGGCTCTGTTCTGCTTGAAATCCTGCTGGCTACAGAGGGCTACACGTAGAAACAAAGGTTTTTGCAAACATGGGAATACCCAAGATTGAAACTATTGAATCCGTAAATACATTTTATTTTCCAAGAAGCTTCCAAGCTATTATTGAGAAGGGCTTTGCATCTTTCATCCCAGTTGGCAATAGATGAGCACTCCCGTTGCTGTACATTCACAACACGTGATATGCTCTTAAAGTAAACATTTTATACATTTTAAAGTAGAATAATGGCTACATGGCTCTTCATTTTACTTTGGACACTTTGTTTGTTTGTTTGTCCTGGAATTCACTCTGTAGGCTAGACTGGTCTGGAACTGGAGATCAACCTGCCTCTGCATCCCAAGTGCAGGGTTTAAAGGTGCCATCACTGTCTGGCAAAATCCATTTCTGTCACCTTTAGCTATTACTAATTTTAGTTTTTGGTATACAAGTGTTTTACTATATGCTCTGAATATATGGAAATATACTATATCTAATAGTTTCATAGTTCTGTAAGAAATATTTTAAATTGTATTATTTTCAAATTTTGGGATTCAGTTGTTCATTTTCCAGCTGCTATTATGTAAAAATATAGTTGACCTGTGCTTTCTTTGTATCTTGTAACTTTGCTCAACTCATTAATTCTAGAAGTTTTCAGAACTGATTCCTCAGGATTTTTATTTTTAATTTTTTAACATAAACAACCATGTTGCCTGTTCATCTGGTTAGGTATTATTATTATTATTATTATTATTATTATTATTATTATTATTATTAACTTGACCCAAAATAGGTGTGCCTGGGAAGAGGAAGTTTCAGCTGAGAAAATGCCGCTATCACAGTGGCCTGTGGGCAAGTCTGTGGGAACATTTTGTTGATGTGGGAGGATCCACCCCAGGGGCAAGAAAGAGGTCCTGGGTTGCATAAAAACCAGAGTGAGAAAGCCAGTATGCAGCTTTCCTCTCTGACTTCTGCCTCTATTCATACTTGGGTTCATGCCTTACTTTTCTCAATGATGGACAGTGATTAGGACATAGACAGTCAATAAACCCCTTTCTGCCCAAGTTGCTTTTGGTCAGTATTTTCCAACAGTAACAAAAACTAAACTAGGATACTCCATGCCGAAGTGGGTTTTTAGTTCTTCCTGCCCAGTCTGCTAATTTATGTTGATTGCATCATTTCTCCAGTATTGCACTTCCTTTGTGATGAATATCATTGGTGAGAGTTGGTATCCTTGCCCTGTTGCCAAGGATATCAGGAAATAATCAGGAAAACTATTCAGGTTTTCAATGTACGTGAAGCATGAGCTGTCATTTCTTTATGTTAGGAGCTTGGAAATGTTACTTAACCTCTGAGCTCCTCCCATCTATGTTTTTTCAAGCATCTATTGATTTTGAATTTTGTCAAAAGCTTATTTGTGTACTAAATGATTTCCTGATATGCCTTTTCTTGCTGACCTATTCCTGGGGTAGATTACTCTCGGAAGCATTGTGAAATACTAACCCTCCCAGACTTAGATTCTCAGTAATCCATCCACTTTATTTTATGGCTCACTGTTGCTTATATCTTGATTGATTCAGTTTGTGACTATGCTATTGAGAATTTTGCCTTTTTATTCCTGGAGAATGATGGTAATTGGTCTACTTAGATCTGGTTTTCACAACATTACTATTGCTTTAATATTGACTCCATACAATATTAATAAATTACAAAGTATTTTTTCTCTGCCTTGTCATCTACATTGTCTGACACCAACACAACCATTTTACTTCTATTTTCTGAATAGTTTTTGAGGTTATCCGTATTTATGTTCTAATTTTAGCACACCTATGTTATATTTCGAAGTGAGTTTCTTGCATATAGCATAGAATTAGATCATTTTGTTTCTAATCCATATGGAAGATTATTGATGTCTATGTTTGCTTGATTTTATTTAAAGTAATTATTGACATATTTAGGATTATAGCTGCCATTTTCTTCTTTGGTTCTGAAATTCTTTCACTCTTGGTTTCTCTGTCTCTCTCTCTCTTTTTTTCTTTTGGTTTCTTAAATCTTTTTTAAAAACTGAATTAAATTTTATTATTAGTTTGGGGTATGGTCTGTGTGTATGTGTGTGCATATATGTGTGTCCATGTGTGTATGGGTGTGTGTGTGTGTGTGTGTGTGTGTGTGCATGTGCATGCATGCAATTGAATTGATGTGGAGTCCAGAAGTTGAATTTAGGTGTCTTCCTCTACCTTTATCTGTAATTAGGATATACCTTTAGCCTGTCCCTCCTCAACATTTCGTGTATGTATTGGTCCTTTTGTGTGCTTGCTTAACTTCCCAAATCTTTAGGTTAAACCTTCACCAAATTGGAGGTGTTTTCAGCTAATACTCCTTTGCATATGTTTTCTGTAGCATATATGGACCTAAAACCAAAGATCTAATATGCTTGCTTGATTTTTACTTACTGTAATTATTGACATGTTTGGAATTAGGACTTCCTTTTTGTTATTTGTTTTTTTCATTGTCCTTTTCATTGTTTGCCTTTCTATCTTTGCTATTTCTGAACAGATTCCTAAATTTTTGATCATTTTAAAAATTTAAATATACAAAATCTTTTAAAATATTTTTTTATTTTTATGTGTATGGCAGTTTTGTTTGCCTGTGTGATTGTACACCATGGATATGCAGTACCCACAGAGGACAGTGTTGGACCCTGTAGGACTGGAGTTACAGATGATGATGAGCCACAATGTGGGTTCTGGGAATTGAACCCTAGTTCTTTGGCTGAACCCTTAATGCTCTTAACATCTGAGCCATTTCTTCAGCCTTCATACAAAAGTTTTTACATTTAGAAGATTGTATAGTTTCTCCTGATATCTTTTTAAATTAGGTTTTTTCCTTTGTCGACTCTATTCTGTTACTAGAGCCCATGCAATTATTATGGTTGTGTGGGGCCGTGGTATAACTGTTGTACCATTGAGCTGCATCCCCAGCCCTTATCTTCTGTTCCAGGAGGCTGGCGTTCAAAGCCCTAATCCTCCCTTCACCATCTCCAAGGGCTAGGGTTGCAGGATACCGTTCCTTTATTTGTAGTATCTTTTCAGATTTTCATTCGCTTCTTGAGGTTGCCTCACCCCACTTTTTTAATATTTTAAAAATAGAGTAAGCGGAGTTGAAATATCATATAGAGAATTATTCATTTTAAGCTAATCTTACAAATAAAATAATGCCAAATAATTTCTGTATCTCTGTACAAGAACTAAACAGGGCTTTTATGCAGATTGAGATTTTCCTTTTGAAAATGAATTTTAAATAACTTGTCATTATATCCTGGACATTTTGCAAAGACTCTTTTGGAGATTGAAGGCCTTTTGTAATGACATGATAGTACTGTTAGAGAGAAACAAAAGCGGTATTCATATTCATTCACAGACAAGAGAACCCAGAGGTCCTTCTTCAGAGTATCTGCCTGCATTTTAATTTAAAAATTAATTGATAATTAATAAACTAATTTTTATTTATTTATTTTTTTTATTTATTTTTTTTCCTCCTTTTTTATTTTTGATACTTTATATACAATTCCAATGTTTCCCCTTTTCTGAGTCTCCTCTTTGTATACCCCCCATCCCCTCCCCAACCCGCCTCTAGGAGGGAATTCCACCTCCCCCCCCCCCAGTCCACCCAA
>CM052716.1:33400561-33438028 GCA_028551405.1 Uromys caudimaculatus | reverse complement strand
AAGATACATGCTCCACTATGTTCATAGCAGCCATATTTATAATAGCCAGAAGCTGGAAACAACCCAGATGTCCCTCATCAGAGGAATGGATACAGAAAATGTGGTACATTTACACAGTGGAGTACTACTCAGCTATAAAAAACAATGACTTAATGAAATTTGCAGGCAAATGGATGGAACTTGAAAATATCATCCTGAGTGAGGTAACTCAGTCACAAAAGAACGAACATGGTATGTACTCACTGATAAGCGGATATTAGCCCACAAGTTCAGAATGTCCAAGTTTCATTTAACAGTAACCGTTGGACTGAGCATGAGGTACCAGATGGAGGGGTTGGAGAAAGGATTGAAGGAGCGGAGGGAATTGGTAGCTCCATGGAGGGAGCAAGAGCGTCAATGGGCCTGACCCTCCCCCTGGTCATCCTGGAGTTCAGACCACCAACCAAAGAATACACATCTATTGACCCATGGTTTGGACTACATATGTGGCAGAGGAATTACCTCGATGGCCATCAGGGAGATAGGAGAGGACTTTGGGCCTGAGGGTGCTAGAGGCCCCAGTAAAGGGGAATGTCAAGGTGGGAATATAGGAGTGGGTGGGCGGGTAGGTGGGAGGAGGAACTCCTCACAGAGGCAGGGAGGGGAAGGGGATAGGGGGTTTCCAAAGAGGAGACCCAGAAAAGGGGAAACATTGGAAATGTAAATAAAGTATCAAAAATAAATAAAAAAAAATTTAAAAAAATTAAAAAAAAAAGACAAAAAAGCAAACAAAAATTTTACTGAGGCCATATTGCTAATCCATAAAACTATCATTTAGATAAAATATACATTATAAATATACACATATACACATACATACATACATATACACATATGCATAGGTTCCTCTTATCCCACTCAATCTGATTCATTCTTATTTGCATGAACACAATAGATTTAGCATGGGTTATCTTTTTCGTTTTCTTTTTTTATTCATCATTTTGGAGAAAGACAAATCAGGAGAAATCATGAGTTAACAAATCCCCTTTTCCGATTTCCCCTCCACAACCCTCCTATCCCCTCCCCCTCCCCCTGCTTCTATGAGGGTATTCTCCCACCCACCCACTCACTCCTACCTCACTGTCCTGGCATTCCCTTACACTGGGGCATCAAACCTTCACAGGACCAAAGACGTCTCCTCCCTTGATGCCAGATAAGGCAACCCTCTCTTACGTATGCAGTTGGAGCCATGGGTCCCTCCATGTATAGTCATTGGTTGGTGGTTAAGTCCCTGGGAGATCTGGGAGGGGTCTGGTTGGTTGATATTATTGTTTTTCCTATTGGGTTGCAAACCTCTTCAGCATGGGTTATCTAAAAGTTCAGAAAAGCGTGCCATGATAATCAAAAAATAAGATTTTAAGAGAGTATTTTGAATTTTTTAGCTTTGTACCTTTAAACTTATTTAAAAACAATCTCATCTTGTTAAGTTTACAAGTAGCTGTTTCCCCTCCTCCATGTAGTTACAGCTATTAATGGTATCCCAATCATGTTGAAGAGTAATTTGCAATAAGCCTGTGACACATTATAGTCTTTGACTTGTAGAGATGAGCTAGCATGACCTTCACATATCTGATTAGTTCCCATGCCTCTTGACTTTCTGTCACTGTTACTTGTATCTTGTAGTGTTGAAAAATGATATCCAATGACAATATTGGATTTCTTTTATAATTGTATAAGACACATACACACATAATGTCTTTATATGTGTTTGGTGTCTGAGTTAGTCCTTTGGCAAACACCACCACCAAAATGGTGACTATGAGGAATTTCAGAGGAAAAAAAAAGACCCCCCAAACAAAACAATACAAAACAAAGCAAAAACAAAAACAAAACCCACCACCACCACCAAAAAACCCTTTGTTTGTGTCTCTGCTCTTAGAGAATGTGTTCCCATCAAGAAAATACTGCAGGAGAGCAATGATAGACTTCTTGTTTGAAGAATGTTCTTCCGAGATCAGACGAGATTGGGAAGAAATGTTCTTTAGTCAGATCATTACTGTATCAAACTGATGACATGATCAAGGTGTGGCTTGCAGTGTTTTCTTTAGTAAGCCATATTTTATCTCACATGCTGTACTGGCTAGTTTTGTGTGTCAACTTGACACAAGCTGAAGTTATCACAGAGAAAGGAGTTTCAGTTGAGAAAATGCCTCCATGAGATCCAGCGGTAAGGCATTTTCTCAATTAGTGATCAAGGCAGGGAGAGCTCCTTGTGGTGGTACCATCTGTGGGCTGGTAGTCCTGGGTTCTATAAGAAAGCAGGTTGAGCAAGCCAGGAGAAGCAAGCAAGCCAGTAAGCAGCATTCCTCCATGGCCTCTGCATCAGCTCCTGCTCCTTGACCTGCTTGAGTTCTGGTCCTGACTTCCTTCAGTAATGAACAGCAGCATGGAAGTGTAAGCTCAATAAACCCTTTCCTCCCCAACTTGCATCTTGGTTATGATGTTTGTGCAGGAATAGAAACCCTGACTAAGACACATGCTATTGGCTCAGAAAGTTTGTTTCCCACTTTGTACAGACAATGCTCTGCTCTGACATTTTAATGGGGCAGTGCATATTCTAAATGGGCCTTTATATAACAGTGGAGAATTTTTTCCTTAGACAGCAGAAGAGTCCAATGATGACCTGGATTGCATTGAACAGATGGTCATTTTTAAAAGTTACTTTTTGTATTTTTAAACATTTGGCCTTAGGTATCAAAGTTTTGTCTAGCTAGGCAGATAAATTGGACACTTGGGGTAATTGTCTGATAAGATAAACCATGGCCATTTTAACTCCCTTACAGGTGCAGACAGTGAGGTCTGTCCTGATCTCACTGAGATCTCAATATCTGATTTGCTAACAGCCAGTGAAAAAGTGCTTAGATTCACACACCAGGTAGCTCGAGGCAAGTGAAGGGCCAGACAGGTTTCAGAGGTGTCTTCCTGAGGATTTGTCTTCCAGACATGTTAGGTAACTTCTTAAAAATGTCTGTAAAGGAATTGCCTGCCTTAAAGGTGCTTTAGTACTTTAACTTAAAATGAATTTAATTAAGTACTTTAATTTTAAAAAGACATGTTAAGTGTCCATCCAAAAATCCAAGCATAGCTCCTCGGACATGTGATACCTCAGTGGACTAGAAGATTTCTAGCATGTTATGACCAGAAACTCAACCTTGTCATTAAACACAACCTTGACCTGACTTGAGTGAACTGAGTCACACTAATGGAAGTCATGAGAAAATCATGACAAATCGTAAGACTAACTCATTAATTTATAATTAGAAATAAATAGATCTGCCAAGAGATGAAATACTACTGACCAGCATACTATGTTTCAGAGTAGAACATCCATGCAGATGTGAAATGGTAGCTTGGTGGATCATGAACAATGTGGAGTCTGAGCTGCTCCACCAGCTTCAGAGGCTCCTTCTCATATCATAGAATAAGACCAAGCTGAGGAAATGCTAGATCAAGCTGTGTCTTTACACATTTTCATGTCAGTTTTTTAACAGTATATGTAAAGGATTATATTTGTTTGTATTAATGTTATATTTATGACTTTTCTGAATAATCCTTAATTTTCTTAATTGGAGGCTAAGAATATTCTTGTTAATCAGCAACATCTTATTTATAAACTATCCTTGTGTTATTTGGCCAGTTTCTGAAAAATTTTTATTATGTTTTGTTTATTTTGTGTGTATGTGTGGGCACACACATGCTGTGGTATGGACACAAAGTCCAGAGAATAGCTTCTGAGGGGTCAATTCCCTCCCTACAACATATGGGTTCCCTGGATAGAACCCAGGTAGTCAAGGTGGGTAGCAAGTGCGTTCTCTGCTGAGCTATCTTACTGGCCCAACTGGCTAGTTTCAATATATATAACTGCTAGCTAAAGTATTTATATTTTGGAGGAAAGAATTATGAATTGTATGGTTTCATATTGTAATAAATATTTTCTACTAATGGTAAATCCCATTTCAAAATATAGAAAGTACTAGTGAACAATTTTTTAAAATGTTTTTATACTGCTACTACTGATTTGGCATTTATGATATTTTGTGACTATTCTTTCTGTTAGAACCCATGTTGTATACGACAAAGAAAGGAAGAATAGTACTTTGTGGGCAATTCACCTTTCTTTTCCTGGATGATGACACATTTCTGGTGTACTTGAGGAACATTGAGACTTGGGGGAGTAAGTTAGGGGAGATTGAAGAATAATGTCATTCTTAATCGCCATATATGAGGCTTTGAAAAAAATGTGATAATGTAAGTTTTTCCTGTTCAATAAACACACACACACACACACACACACACACACACACACACACACACACAATCTGGGACATAACTCAGTGGTAGAGTGCTTACCTCGCGTGCTCAAGATTTATGTTTTTATTTAATTTCCTACATTAGACACACACACAAACAAACACACACACAGAGGGAGAGAGAGAGAGAGAGAGAGAGAGAGAGAGAGAGAGAGAGAGAGAGAGAGCATGTTCATATCATTAAAAATATCAAAGTATAAATTGCTCTCTTTCGGGTGACAGAAAGAATCCTGGGGCTAGTATTATGAATATATGATATAACTTTAGGTCAACAGTCCTTGGCAATGCACTCCCTTTAAAATTATATTATAGGGCTACTATCTAGTCAGGGTACTTGAGATGTCAAGGCTATTAGTCAGCTTCAGAGCAGGATTTTTGCATATTCAGAGGTGACCTTTGGGTTAGAATAAACTAGTAAACATCAATGAATGCTAAAAAATTTAGTTATTTCTTATAGAGATGCCCTCACATTAAAAATAGAGAAGTTCTCCCTTTTACACTATGAATTTGCAAATATTGAGATGATTAAGATAAATTTGACCTGTTATTGATCCCATTTTCTTTAATCATAATAAACAATTGCCTAAAATTTTCAATCATTTTTAAAAAATGATGTTTTCTATACTATTTATCTGATTTTTTTCATTTAAAGTAACAATGTTCTATCTTTGTGGTTTTATATAGCTATTTAGGGCTGATATGCTTTTATTTTTTTAAGTTGGAGAATAGTAATAAGTGAACAGAATCTTTTTAAATGACACAACTAAAAATTGTAGAAGAGAGATTATTTTTAATTCTTTCAAAATCTTTTTATACATTTTGGTTTAAAAGATGAATCATGCATAACACTGTCTATGCATGGCTCTGGTCTATGGATCCTATTTATTAGTTAAGAGCCAGCTATGAACAAGCAGATAGTTACCAAGGATCATCTGAAAGTTGCAAACAGATAAATACTTGTAATATTCTGCTCCCTGTTCATCATGCTTTAGTAAGGGGAGGTCATCAAAACCCATGGGAAAGGACAAAGAGTACACCGGAGGGGAGCCACAGTTAGCCCACACGATCATGCGCCCTGGCCACATCCGTGTCCTTCAGCTCTGTGATATCACATTGCCGCGGCTGGCCTCTCTCCAGCTCAAGAAGTTCCATGTGCTTAGCAAAGTCTAGGTAGCAGAAGCATTCTGTTGGATAGGCACATTTACAGAACAGCTGGCTTTCCACATCTTTTGAATCACATTAGAGTCAGCAAAGAGTCCAGAGGAAACTGAAGACATAGTTCACTGACACTATGATATAGGTCCTCTGGTTTCTAGTCTCCAAACTCGTAGATACTTGTGACTTTTACTAAAGAGACTATTAAAAATCATATAGTGTTAGGTGGCAAGTCCTTTGCTTTAAAGGACATCAGCAGTGATAAACTCTGCAAAAAATGTTTATTGGCATTTGTCAGTGTGCTTCATGTTTTTTTTTTTTTTTTTTTTTTGTATGACTTAAATGTAAATCCAGTCTTCACATCCCTGTACATATTTTGATCCTGGGTACAGGTTCAGTGACTCTGAAACAGAATGAGAAACAGCTTATTAATGCTGTCTTGACGACAGAATTCTGTATAAGTTATATGCCTCAGCCAATACTGACACCAAGCAAAGATTTTATTAAAAAACAGAACAAAATAAAAAAACCAACACAACAGTTAAGTTCAGGTGTGAGTGTGTTCTAAGTAAAATTGTTTTATAAATTCACACAAAGCATAATAAGCAACTCTAGACACTGGGACACTATTTTTAACCACTGTTGAAACAGCAACTTCTCAACATTTTTTTTTTTTTTTTTGTAAATCTTAGGTTTTTGTGCTGTTTTCAATTTTGCAGGAAGCATAACACTTTTTACTGATTAAAAAATAGCACTTTCCCAGACTAGGAATGCAAGTAAGTGGCACAGCATTCACTTGATGCAGTGAAGCCCTGGGTCCAACCCCAATACAAGAAAGAGAGAGAGAGAGAGAGAGAGAGAGAGAGAGAGAGAGAAAGGCAGAGAGAGACACACAGAGAGACACACACAGAGAGACACAGAGAAAGGAGAGACAGAGACAGAGAGAGACAGAGACAGACACAGAAACACACAGAGAGATTTTGAAAAGACAGAGAGACAGAGACAGAGAAGAAACACAGAGTGGGATGGAAAGACAGAGAGACACACAGACACACAGAGAGAGACAGAGAAAGAGAGACACACAGAGAAAGAAATATGAGGAGAAGAAAAATAAGAGTGAGAAAGACAGTGTGAGGCTTCCTGTCAAATTACTGCTGAGGCCACAGGCTGACGTACTCTGTAGTTTGCACACGGAAGACAGACGAGAGCCCATGAATCTTGCTCTGCTCTCCACGCCCACTGAACACACTCTCCTCAAACCAGAGGCTTAAGAGAAAGGATAAATTCTCTTCATGCATGGCTCCTGCTGCCGGAAGCAAGGCAAGTGGACATTCACAGTGGCTTTTGTAAACACATGGCTAATGCTTCAGTTTCTGTGGGGTCTAATTTCATCAGAGAAAAATTGGATTCTTTATGTGCACCCATATCCATGTGGGGGCCAGAGGCCTCAGTTGTCTTCACTCATCACTCTCCAACTTAAAGTTTATTTTTTGGAGACAACCCTCACCTATAATTTAGACTGTCCTGGACCTTACCAGGTAGCCCAGGTTGATTCCTACTGCCTCTGCCTTCCAAACCCTGAGATTACAGGTTTGATCTACCATAACTTCTGCCTAATTTTTGAGACAGGTGCCTCATTAAATTACTTGCTGATCAATTTAGTGAGGCCAGCTCTCCAACGAGCCCCAAGGATCCATCTGTCTCCACTACTTTGTGCTGGCATTACAGAAATCTATGACCGTGCCCAACACTGGTGACAAGGATCTACCTCAGGTCTCTATGCTTAGTTAGCTCTCCATGCTTATTCCTTAATCATTTTACCAACTAAGGTATCTCTCAGCTTCTTTCTTGTCTAAAATCATTCAGCGTGTGATAAGGCATCAAAATACTTTCCATCTTAAAAAGACAGTTCAATGATTTTTACTGAATTTTCAGAACTGTATGAAAGTCACCGATCCAATTTTGGACTATTCTAGTCCTTCGGCTTCTCAGGAGCCTGCTATGACACAGCAGAGATTACCTAAGTCTCTATCTTTCTCTGATATTTAAATCTCATTTGCACATTGACGTTGCTTACAATCTGTACATCTATTATTTTACCCTCACCTTCACTCTGTTCAAATATATTTCAAGGAAAATTCTATATGATTTCTTATTTGACCCATAAATTATTTTTAGAAACAAGTTATTTAATTGTGAAAAGGTTTTTTTCCTGGATTTTCTGTTGTAAAATAAAGCTAATGGAGTTTTGTTCTGATCAGAAAAATTTGCATTATTTTAGACTTCCAAGTTTTCATAGATTCTTGTTTCATGACCTAAAGTATTATAGACTATACCTTTATATTCTGTATTAGAGAATGTTTTATATGTACTAGAAAATAATAAATAATCTGCCATATCTGATATGGGGTCTGGAATTATCAGTCTGTCAGTTTGGCTGATGATATTGCTCAGGGCAGTCATTGTTCACTGTTTAGTGTTCATTACGCACTGAGGAAACAATGGTGGGAAACTCCTATCATAACGTGTCTACTACTTCAATCTTCACAGTCTGTTTCAAGGCTATGTTCTTCCAGGATTCTGTTGTTATATAGATATACTTATATTCCCCCCTGGGAGTCATATATTGCATCTTAGGACACAAGAAGCAGAAACTGATCTTAGTAGCATGGAATCAGTTGTATCTCATTGTGTTTGTCCAGGAGGTCACTCTCCAGACAACAAAAAGGAAAAGAGAGATGCCATCATTTAGTGAAGGAGGATCTTGACACTGGGACAAGAGGAACTGATGGAGCTTTAGGACGTATTTTCACATAACTTGAAAAATGTGTTGTTTATTGATCCTAGGTTTTAGGTCCTGATAGAATTTTGTTTCTATTATCTATTTTCCCAACTTTCTCCAAATAAAATTTAAGATTTTTAAGCATTTATTTATTTAATTATTGATATGCATGTATGTATATATGTACATGCATATGTATGTATGTTTGTGTATATGTGTATGTTTGGGTGTATATGTGTGTGTTCATGTGTATATATGCATGTATGTATATGTATGTGCATGTGTATGTATGTGTGTGATCTTATTGCTTTAATTTGTTACTCTATGTTGTCATATAATGCTGATTGTCTTTTCATGTTAATTTGCCTTTTGAGTTTGTTTTTTTTTTTTTTTTTTTGCTTAGGGATCTGTTCAAGTTGGTTACCTATTTTTTTCCTTTTGCTCATTTTAATATTAGGTTATTTCTTCTTGTTGTGCTTTAAGAGCTCTTTATATAATGTGAATACCAATCATATATTAAATAAGTTTTAAAAATTGTTCAGTCTATAATAAATGATACAGGGATAGATATGTAAATTTCAAACCATAAATCTAGATGTCAAGCATATAGAATATATCTTGAAGTTCAAAATTAATTACACCGACAATAAAGTGAATATTAACTATGCTTTGTCAGTTTCCTTTCAGTAAACACAATCCTTTAAAATTAATATTGTTTTCCTTTTAAAAATAATTTTAACATAGATATGCATTCCTACACAATATATTGCTTGGGTTAGGTGTTTTGAATGTTTCATTACTTGGGATACATTTTATAATTTTTAGCAAACTGGTTTATATTTCTCCATTTCTCTCCTAGAACTCATTGAAGTCCTGTATGGGAGCTTAAAAAGGATTCGGATGTGTTCTCTGAATGTTTTCTGTGTTTCTATTCTCAGTGCAGCCTTTTCTATGTCACATCCTGAAATCTTCATCTTATGACCCACTGAAATTAGATTCTCAGAACTTGGAACTTCCTTGGGTTGATGGACTTGTCTTATAGTTTCTTAAGCTTGTGACCTTCTTGACAGGCTATCTTTGGATCATAGCGTTATGAATTCCTACACGGGACATGGGGTAATTGCAAACATGAAGACATGGATTAAAGGACACGGAAGCTTTTATGGAAACGTTCAAATTGCAACAAGAAATTATTTTTTTCCAGTCTCACACAGGTTGAGCCTTCATTTTGACAAGAAATATATTTTTAAAATACAGGCCTCTGACATGCTAATTCAGTGAACTCCCTGGCTCCTTAGGAGCAAATAGCACTGAAGATAATGCTTGTGACAGGTTGATGCATAAATGCTACTGTTTTACATGTAATGCAGAAAAGTATGCTCAATTAATGAGTTCAGTTCAGTGTAATTCAACTATGTTACTTGAATTAACCTGTCTTGGTAGAACTGGAATGTGTTTTCATACTTGATAATCTCAATTTTCCTAGAGTCTGAATATACTGGATAATGCAGTTAATGCATTCTGACTTGTATGCACTGAAGAATTTTGTTGAATTTCAGCAACAAATGCTATTTGTTTTCAATTTCTATGGGCTTTATGATTGTCACCTTAAAATATTTTCCTCATTTTTTCATCAACACACTAAAACTCAAAGTGAACATATGCTTCTGAAAATAAACATAAATTCAGTTCTCCAAAAATTCAGAGTTAAGGCTAAATATAATCCTGGTTTTCACCCATCAGATGTTTGACATCTGTACTGATTTTACACTCACAAACTAGATATTTCTTGGAAAATTCTCATGCAAGAAAGTGATACATTTGAAGATACTTAAAATACTCACTGCTTCTTCAGGTAGTTACCAGCTGTCTGTGGCAAGAAAGTCAACTTTCTTTAGGGCTAGAATCCACAGTAGATTGTCCTTGCCTCAGTGGGCACATAAATATGGGCAAAATTAATTGGACTCAGTAGGTATTAAATCACACACACACACACACACACACACACACACACACACACACACACACACACACACATGATAGAACATGAATTTGGGAGGGGGGTGGATCAGAGAAACTAATGGAACAGTGGAAGGTGAGGGAGGATTTGGTCAGAATGAAATAATTCAAATATGAAAGAAAAATAATAAAAAGTTGAGATTAAACAAAATAGTGTTTCTGAGAAAAGGTCAGCATGACAATTTTATAGCTTTGATCACTCCATTTTCTCACAGATTTATTTTTCTTTTCTTCATGTGTATGTGTGTGTGGTCTGTATATGCATGTTTACATGCGTGTGTGTAAATGAGGGTACATACACATATTTGTACACTTATGTATATGGAGGCCTGAGACTGATATCAGGGATCTTCCCCCACCACCTTTTCATCTTAGTCTCCTGAGGAACTGTCTCTCAATAAACCCTAATTGCCAATATGGCCAGACTCAATAGCCAGCTTTCCAATGGATACTGTCTCTACCTTCTGAGTCTAGAATTAGAGAGAGTTGCCACTGTGTCCTGTGTTTATGTGAATTCCAGATATTTGAACTCTGGTTCTCTGTCTTGCTTGTTGTGGGCACTGAGCAATCTCTCCAGCACCATAGCTCTGTCTTAATGTGTGTTTTAATCTGGCAACCTTCTATACCACTTAACAACTTTGTAAGCTTTTATTGCACTCTCATTGCTATACTAGCTACTAATTTTTCAGTAATCTATTTCGATCATCTATGTATTAGCATAACAATCAGTATGGAAAAACAATAAATGATGGAGACTCAGAGCACTTTCAAATTTTAAATATACCATTTAAGATTATGCTTAGATAAAACACACATTATTAAGTGAAAAACATGATTTTTTTATTCTAATACTTCCTTTATTATAAAAAATGTCCTTGAATAAAATATGCTTTTCTCTGTACCTCTTTTGTACTTACCCTGACAGTCTCTGCTCACTTAGGAATTCTATTGTCTATTGTGGCTTAGGCTTTAACCCTCCTTTCCTTTTGCTGTTCCACCAGCACTTTGACTCCTTCTCCAAAATTAGTGTGAATATATTTCTGAAAGGTGAGATATAACTATTTCTTGACATTTTAGTAGTAGGCCATCTAAGATTGACTGGGATGTTTCTGACTTTTGATGTTTCCCCTTGCTGGATGTTGAATTGTTTTATTCCTTGGTCATAGTAAACTTTTTCAGTAGCATCTGGTTCTCATTTGGAGTCTACTTCCCACATGACATTTAATTTGTCTCCAAACCAACATGACACTGCCATTTTAAAGCTTATTACTTTTTGTTTCTGTTTATGAGAGTTTTGTCTGTAAGTATGGATGTGCATCACAGGCATGCCTGGTGCCTTCAGAGTTTATAAGAGAGTCCTGGATCCTCTGAAATTGGGGTTTCAGATGGTTGACTGGAACAGATCTATTTATCCAAGAATAGCAACTACTTTTAACCCCTGATCTACATTCCAGACCCAAGACTGCCATTTTAGATGTCTTTCCAATCTCTTCAGAATTCAGTTAAGCTTTCAAATTCTCACCCAAGTTAAGCTAACTAGAGATTTGACCTGGATTCATTTTTTTCCTATTCTGAATTAAAATATTGGACAAGGAGAGGGCAGGGTTGTTTGTGCACCCATTGGGGACATTAATTTGAGTTTTAATTTTCATCTCAAATGGAAACTTGTAACTTGTAACTTTGGTGGGTCTACTTCCATGTGGGATATCACACCCCTTGATGGTGCTTTCTCTACATAGGAAGGATGAAAAGCATTCTATACAGTACAAACTGTTATTGATTATATATTTTATAGTCAATGTCCTGTTGAATTTAACAGATCTGAACTTTTTTCTCTTCTTCTAATGTCTGGTGAAATCTTTGTGATGATAACCTGAGCTTATTGACTGATATATGGAAACCATGACCATCTCAGAGGAGAACTATTGTCTCTTTGTTGTTGTCAATGTGTATCTGCTATGTCCTGTCCTTACACCTCCTAGAGAGCTCATCCAGATAGCTCAGCTCTCAGACCAAAGCCCAGTCTTTTATACATATCAATTCAATCATTACCCAAGGTTCCCTTTTGATTATTCCACAAATCAGTATTTTACGACCTCAGCAATTTGCTTCTTTGAAAAGACCACAAGTACATTTTTTAAACATAGCAATTGAATTCAGAGATTTGTCTGCCTTTATAAACACAGACAATAAGTTTGCTGGGTGAAATTACCATTCCCAACATGCCTAGCCTAAACTTGCTCTATTCCAGGCTGACCTTGAACTCAGAAATCTGTCTACCTTTGTATCTTTCTGACAAGCTGGCTTATTAGTGCAGCTGCCTTTGTTCTTTTAGGTTTGTGAAGCCCTTATATAATTCATATTGCATCCTTATGCTTTACATAGTTGAGAAATCCTGCATATATTTTTAAACTTAGGTTTTCATAGTTCTTTCCTACAGCCTTAAGGGCTGTCCTGAAGGTTACAGTGTTTAACATTTTGCTAAGGACATTAGACACACCCTTGCCTCCTGGACTGCTGCTGCTTCTAATTATCATGGAGTCATTAATCTTAGCAGAGAACATTCCCCAATAACATTGGCAGGGAGAATATTCCTAGGAGGATCATAAGTAAATTATATATATTATTATATAAACAAGCTTCAATCCTAGAAACTGGATATCCAAGTCCTGCTAGCTCTGCTCCAGAGGCAGGAAACTGTGTCATGCCATCCCTTCTGTACTGGCTAGTTTTGTGTGTCAACTTGACACAAGCTGAAGTTATCACAGAGAAAGGAGTTTCATTTGAGAAAATGCCTCCATGAGATTCAGCAGTAAGGCATTTTCTCAATTAGTGATCAAGGGGGGGGGGCTTGTGAGTGGTACCATCTGTGGGCTGGTAGTCTTGGGTTCTATAAGAAAACAGGCTGAGCAAGCCAGGAGGAACAAGCAAGCCAGTAAACAGCATTCCTCCATGGCCTCTGCATCAGCTCCTGTTCCTTGACCTGCTTGAGTTCCAGTCCTGACTTCCTTTCATGATGTACAGCAGCATGGAAGTGTAAGCTCAATAAACCCTTTCCTCCCCAACTTGCATCTTGGTTATGATGTTTGTGCAGGAATAGAAACCCTGACTAAGACACCTTCTAAGGTCATACAGGACATGGTAGTAGTATATCAAGAAATGAAAATAAATTTATATTTATGGTTGAATGAGAGACTGATCCAACTTGTCACTCACATATTGCAGGTTCTTTATTTTCCCTTTTTATGTTCAAGCCTTTTGTTAGAGTTTAAAAGAAAAACTCCAGAACAGGGAAACTATAAACTCAGCAGCTGCCTGGAGGATGACGATGGAGAAGAGAAGGAAAAACAGCCTACAAAGTGTGAAATAAGTTACATGGAGGTTAGTTATGTGGTGGTAGGCAGCTACAAGGTGAAGAGAGGAGCTTTAGAGAATGAAGAAGTAGCAGGTAAAACAAGCAACCGCATTTTGGGTCTGGCTAGCATCTAAATAATGAGGAAGGGAAGAAAAAAGGGTGAAAATCAGGCGGACCAAACAGAATCTTATGGATGCTGTAAGGACTGCCTTAGGTGGTTATTTACATGGTCTACAAAAATAGAGACTCAGGAAGAAAGAGCTTTTGCTATGCAAAGGTTGACTCAGAATTATTTCACCAAAGGTAAAGATTGACTGTCTTACTATATACTGTAGTTATCCAGAAAAGGGTTAATTGAAAAATCCCAAATGAAATGGAGCCAGTCAAAGCAGACAGCACCTACCACCATTGAGAATGATAATCACAGGAGCTTCAGGAAACAAGCTTTCCTCACAGAACTGCGAATCGGCAATGTGTTCATGTAGGGTTCTAAAGTTAATATTCTTAGGAGTAGCGGTTAGAACATGGAAATTTCTATGTCTGAACCAATACTGGCTTAATACAATGGCACACTTACGGATTTTTTTTTTAATCTTCTCAGACTTCTTTACAGTGATTAGAATTACTGATATTGTAACTGTAAGTCAGTACTCTAGCATTACTGCTTGTCTTAGGGTTTCCATTGTTATGAAGAGACACCATGATCATGGCAACTCTTACAAGGGACAATGTTTAATTGGGTCTGGCTTACAGTTTTAGAGTTTCAATCCATTTTCATCATGGCATGAAGCATGTCAGCATGCAGACAGACATGGTTCTGGAGGAAGAGACAAGAGTTCTATATTGTAATCTGAAGACAGCCAAGAGAAGACTCTCTCTTCTGCCCTGGGTGGATCTTAAACATAAAACCTCAAAGCCCACCTCCACTCTGAATTTGATACTGACTCCCAAATGAGGAATGAGGTCCTTTGGGTTACTTCTTTTTATGGAGCACATATTCCTTTTTGTAAGTAGATTTTAAAATAAATTTCAGAGACATATTACAAACTGTAAAAGCAACTAATTTTTTTTCTATCCATTCCCAAATTAACATATGTTCTATCCATACTAATATGAAATTTTATTATCTGGATAATTCAAAATGATGTGAAAGCAACTAAATACATTTATAAAAAACTGGATAATACTGGGCAAGTGTCTACCCAGGATATTCTACTATTTTCACATGTACAGTAGGGCTTTCTATTTAACTTTTTACTGCTTCTTCTCCAAACGAAGGTTTATTTTATTTTCAAAGGCACATTGGTTTGATTTTTGAACATTTCATTCACTAGTATAAGTGAAAACTAAAAGTAGTACTTTATAAATAATAGATTGTCTGCATTTACATTATTTCCTGTTTGTAGATTCTTTAGGTCAAGTTAGCTAGAAGCTCTACATCCCAGGGTCTCCACCAAACTCAAATAATTCATATTGGTAATTCATAGCAATGGTTGCTCAATGAGATGAACATTCTTTCCTTGGGGGCATTGTATGAGTTGGGATGCTGAAGGCATCAGCACACTTGGTTTTAACAGTGAGAATCATATTTCCTCTCTGAATTCTTTTGTCACCCTTGAGAGAATGCCATTTGAGCTCAGTGATGTTCTTACATATAATATGTCAGTCGTCCCCAGATGCCCTGTGCCACAGCCTTGAACTTGTTCTGTAGTCAAAGAGGAATCTATTGCTATGACTTACTATTTAGTAAGGATTGATCTTTTAAACTGTTCATTTAACCTGATGATTGAAAGTTTACAAGCAACATTCTGATTTTTCTTATATTATTGATCTCTTTAAATAAATATTTAGTGAAATTTATTTCAGCAAGCAATGGAGACATTGAGAGAATATCCTTATAGATCATTTTAATTGAAGTTACTTCCATTCCTTTAGGGAAATGATAATAATAAATTTCTATAAAAGCCTCATTTAATAAGTATTATATAATGAGTTAATACAAATGTATTTAATACTAGTTTTGTGGGTCCTGATATTATACTAGTATTTAATCAAAAGAGCATTTCATTATTTTTATAAAACTGTTTTTTAACGTCATAATCGCGGACAATAGAGTATTTCATAATGAATACTGTGTTTAAGAATTATTTCTCTAAAGTTCTTTATATAATCATAGTTAAGTTTTTTTTTAAGTATTTAAGTTAAGGTTTGTTAATTTAGGTAAGAACTTGTGCTATGGCTGGTTTACTTGGGTCAACACTCATTACTCTTTTAGGTTGACTTTTTCTTCACGGAACTTCCTTCTTTTCTCTCTCATTCTTTCTTTCCTTTTTACCTCTTGTCCTTCCTCCTCTTTCCTGGCCTCTCTATTTCACTTAAACTCACATCCTATGTTGTAACTACAAAATATATAAAAGACCATCTTCATAATGGTATCTCTATCTCTTGATAGTCTTGCCATTCTAACATTGTCTTATATTGATATACCAGAAAATACTTTCTAATATGGTCTGGACTTGCTGCATAATGGCTAAAAAAATAGGTTAACTTATTTTTCAAAAATAAAGACTTTCCTAGCACCATTATATAAGCTCAGAACAGTCTGTGCTCTGCAGTATTCACTCTTTTGTTAATACCACACATGAATCATTGCCCTTTACAACATTCAGCGCTGATAAAAATCTGGGACTATTCATTATATCAAATGGCAACCACAAATTACAAAATAGAGGAGGTTTAGAAAGAACAAATTTGAAGATCAGCTGAAGATCAATTAATCTCAATGGGTCAGTTATAGAAATGCAGTTCATAGTATTGAACAGGCAGTTATTCCTCTGTGGCCTTTGCTTCAGCCTCTAGGTGTCATAGTGACTGTGTGAGAGAATATCCCTCTCCTCTGCTGCCCCCCACCCCAGTGTTAAGTTCCTGTCCTTTCTTGATCCTTGCATATGAAAAGTGATCACAGGATGGAAGTCTCACTCTGTAGTACATTTTTCACCATGTGATATATTTTGCGTCATATTTCTAACTTCTAAACAATTTTATAAATAAGAAAATAGGATGACTTGTCCCTCTACTTTGCTCACCCAGCACCAATACGAACATAGGACAGAAAAACACTAGGAAAAAGTCATGACAATCCTACTTTACACTGAAAACTAGAAAACTAGATGGCTTAACAGGCAAAGAACTTCCTGCACAAGCCTCATGAGTGGCATTCCGTCCCCAGGACTCACACAAAGGTGGAAGGAGAGACATAAGTTTACTAAGGGATCATGTGACCTCCTCCCGTATGTCCTGCTCCATATGCCCCACTATCATAAACACACAAAAAAATAAGCAAATAAAAAATAAATTCTAAATAATAATCTAAATAATAGAAATTCAAAACATTTAAACCTTATTTTAAAGTTTTATTTTTAATTATGTGTTTGTGTGTTTTTGAATATGTGTATGTGAATGGCAGTACTCGAGGAGGCCAGAGGCATCAGATGCCCTGGAGATGATGGTAGAATAGTGAGCTGCCCGCTGTGGATGCTGGGAACTGGACTTGCTGGGAGCCGAACCTGGGCCCTCTAGAAGAGCAGCAAGCAACCTTAACCACTGAGTCATCTCTTCAGACTATGTTTTACCTTCTTGTGGTGATATAAATGAATATATGAAAATATTTCTTACACCTTAAGAGACTGGAACTTTCGTTGGACCTGGTAGCAAGAATTAATAATACCCTTTCATGTCACTGAGGACTTAGTCTATTTTCCTTAAGAACAATGTAACAACCAACCTTACTTGACTTGAATTTCCCATGTAATCAACTTTCATAACCCAAGTTAATGCATATCTTTAATCTTAAGTTATATTTTCCATGTCCCTGACACAACATAGCACATATTTGTACATGTGTTATGAAGAATCATTTAATGTAAACAGAAAATGCAGGCTTCAATCAGTCTTTAAAATCAACATCTACCACAAAGGTTGACAGCAAAACAGAGGTATTGATTTATAAACAATGAGTTTGTTATCTGTCTCAGTTGGGGTCAGTTGGAGCCATCTACTTAATTCCTTGTGTAAGGCTCTGTTAAAAATTTTGGTAAAGTATCCCTTGGTTCTTCCCCATGAGTTGCTTCTGTGCTGTTCAATAAACACAGAGCAGTGTCCTTGGTTAGGTACAGACAGACACAGTTAGATACACATGCATACACACACACACAGACACAGGGATAATTCATGAGATAACATTCAGACAGGCACAGATTTATACAACAGACAAAGAGGATACAGGCATAGTGAGAGAAAGGCAGAGAAAGCATTCTGGGCTTGACCTTGACCAAACGACTCCAAGGAATAATGCTTACTGGTGACTGTGAGTTTATTATGCATTCAAACCAACTGCAGTTTGGTGCTTCCTGAGAGGAACATGAGAGGAATCTCAAAATGAGTTTAATTCACACACATTGATGCCCCATGTGAGGAATCTGCAATGTGTTAAATTGATCCATGTTCTTACAAGCAATTATTTAAGACTGGTACACATTGCTGTTTGGTGTTTACATAGAACTCACCAGAAAACAGTACCCAGACTCCATTACATTATTAGTGCCTTTTTTTAATTAAAATTTTATTTGAAACTTCTAGGAACATATTGACATTTACATAATTGTGATTGTGTAAGTCTTTTCCCTTTCCTAGGCCACTAAGGAGAATTCTGCATGCTTGTTCATTTTCCCTGTTGTCTTGCAAGATGCAGTATGTTGGGTCAGGGATAAATAGAGAAGACCCTGAGAGCTGGATTTCTTGCATAGGAAAGACCATTCATTTATAGTATGACAACATTTTTAGCTTCCTTTTGTCCTACTTTTAAATTCGTGTACCCTCTTACCCTCTCTCCACTCACAATCTGAGGGACTATGGAAGGCCATCCTCAGGCTGAAAGAAATACTTCATTTGTTTGTTAGAATTTTTTCCCTGGGTATCCTTTAATCAACACTCCCTCGTGCTGCAAATTGATTCTGCAGAGCTCTCAGACTGACTGAGCCAAGTGACTGTATTGTTGATAGAACTTTTAAAAATTGCCCTCATTTCTCGCCTGTTCCCAGTACAGTTTCTATGGTCCTGTGTTAGCAGTACATACCTTCCTAGTGAGTCACTTCCTTTGTATGTTTGTGTCACAGTCTCTTTCTGAGGAGTCTAAGCTATTGAGGGAGCATGAACCACAAAGGCAAGGGGAACAAGGGATTGAACGATAAGTGCATGAGTGTGGAGGGAGGGGAGAAATAGTAGGAAGCTGAGGCTAGCTTTCAGAATAAAAGCTCTTCTCTTAAAGGGGAAGAACACTTGCATCATTTTGTTGACATCGTGAATGCAGGTGTTCGGCTTTAGCCTAAAACGGTTATAGGCAGACTGACAGTGGTTTTCGTATACAGACTTGTCATGAGATACAGTTTTCCCTGTCCTCACTTTTCCTGGACTGGCATTTCTTTTGAGTTAGAAGACATTATAGTCACAGAGTTGCTATGTAACCTAGTTTTACGTGGCTTGCTAAAAATTCCTATCTTTGTATATGGGACTGATCAAGAAATACGAAGCTCAAATAAATATTCTCTAAGCAATAGAGGCTAAAACATCTCAATAAAGCAGGTTCTTTGTGATTGCATACTAGCAATGTGGTTGGACTGGAAATGTCTTAAAAATTAGAGGAGAGTATGTTAAAACAGCAAAGAGATTTACATTCAAGTTATATACTTTAAGAATGGATATGCAAATGCATTCAGGGTTAACAGCATTTGAGATCTGAGAGAATGGTGGTGGATTTAGAAAACTGTGAGGAGATTGGTCATTTTCTGGGTGATGTCATCTTTAGGTTGCAGGTGTTTGGTCTATATTAATCTAAAATGGAGTCAAGCATTGTAGCATGGTTTTTAGCTACATTAATCTGTGTTACTCTGAAGCACCTATCCAAACCCGACTATTATATTTTTTCCTTAAAATATCTGGACTGCCAGTCATGGATGAGACCCCATTCCTTATTGATGAGCTACTAGTTACTGACACACCCTGGAAAATGGCTTTACACCCATAAATGATCCTATATGGATCCAGCATATAATTTCAAATCAATGATCAGACAGATAGCCTCAGCTAAATGGTCAGACAGATAGCCTCAGCTAAACTCAGTGGGTTACAAACCAAACTCAAAAGACAGTTGTGGGAAGAGATTCATAGAAAAACAAATGGGATTGGCAGTGAGGGGAGCAGGACAAGAGAGGGTGTGTCAGGTGTGAGTAATCAGAACACATTTATAAACCCACGAAATTGTGAATGAGAAAATTTAATAAAAATACTTGGACCTGGAATTTGAAGTGTCTGGTATCTTCTGGAACAGCTGATGTAAAAAGTAAAGAAAACATCAGAGTATGTAGGACTTCTCTTCCATGAAGACCGGAAGAGAATTCAGTCTGAGGGAGGCACTGGTACCAAGATGGATATAGAATACCCATAGAGATGGATGCTGTTTCTTTCCATTTTCAACTTGTTTCTGAATATAGACTCATTCACAGTGCCTAAAGCATTTAACTTGTCCTTGGGTTTCTTCAAATTGTCTGTAGAAAGAGGAAGTGACCTTCAAAGCCCTCGTAAGAATTATACTGGAATCAGTACAGGAAATGGTTTTTTAAAAGCCATTGAAAAAATAGGACTTAGGTTTTGAGAACATATTCAGAAGAGAAAATCTTGTCCTTGCTGTTTCTAACACTGCTTTTATTAAAACAAAACAAAACAAAACAAAGCAAAGCAAAGCAAAGCAAAACCCTATACAAAAACAATGCTACTGTGGTCTACATATGAATCTCAAAGATGATAAGCATAAATTATCAATCACACTTGAAAAGTTTAGTTTTATTTATGTTCCAAACATCAATGTTCAAAAGTAAATTTCATTCATGACAGTTGAGATGAAAGTAAAATCAGACACAATATACATTATATCAATTAATTAGATGAACTTGTGAAAACCATACATTTCTACCAATGGGCATTAAAATTTTAAAATGAAGCCTGCTAGATTAGGACAGTCAGTATTCAAACTGTGAACATGTCCCTTCATACAATTATATTTTCAGTGCGATTCCAATAAATTTTGTTTCAATGTTTGGAATATGTTTAATAGATGATTCAGGAATTTATATAAAATTACAAAGCTAGTTGAAATTAATAAAGTTTCCTGGAGAGGAAAATGAGAAGACATGGCCTCTCAAATTTCAAAGCATACTGTAAAGCTGTAAGGCCTTTGGAACCTGAGAAAGCCTGACTTCCCTTCTTGTTTTTCAAAGAGTTTCCACAAAAATTTAGTAAACACACTTATTTTTAATACAGTTTAAATTTTAATTTTTATACATGGAGACAACTTTAAAACAAAGTATTTATGTATGACGTCTAATATAAGCAAGTGGTCTCCTTCTCTCAATTCTTTTCATATATGTAATGATTTGCAGAGACAAATGCTTCAGATTTGCTTCTGGGGAGCTTAAAAGATGCTCGTTCTTAGCATTTCGGTTCTTGGATCAAAGACACTGTTCGTATTCCACAAAAGTAGAAGATAATGATTTAAACTTTTTATAGTTTCCTCTTTTTTATGACTGTATTGGAGACCACTGTTGTTCAATTGTAGCAAATGTAAAACATTCTTCAGCAGTAAGGTCTGTGCCAAAATTTCAATGAAATTCCTTTAATTAACTCTTAGTGTTGAAATTTAGTATAATTCCCCTTTCCTCTCTCCTTATTTTCTTCTAGATCTTCCCATTTTTATTTCTTAAGAGGAATATCTAGAATTCAGTGTGCTCTGGGAGATGCATGGAAAGCCCAGAAAACAGTGAGTGTAGGAAAAATTCAAGAATTGCACACAATTGTTTAAACAAAGTTGTACAAAATTTTCAAGGATCACTTTGAGAAGTCAGCTCGGCAACTTTGAGATATTCCACCAGGGCCCCCTCCCCGCTCCAAGCACACGGGCACCCCTCCCCTCCTGGAAGAAACAGGTTAGAGAGCACATAGGCTGGAAGGGAGGGGCTCATTCCCTAAGGACCAATCAGTTTAAAAGTCACACTGTTCTGTCAATCACATTGTGCCTAATGGCTGCTGCTCCAAAAACTGTATAAAAGGTCCCTGAATAGGCTGTGTGGAGTGAAACTCCGCCGCCTTGGTGTGTAGGACTACCCCAGCATGTTGGATAAATAAAATTCCTCTTTGGTATTGCAGCGATCCCAGACTCCATGTGTTCACTGGGGGGCGGGGAAGTCTCCTGTAAGTTAAGGCTCCGCAGAGTCTTACAACTTGTTATTATCTAAGATTTTGATCTAGTTTATGAGTGTACTAAAATCAATATTTACCCACTTCATCTATAATCTAGATATTTGCATATTAAAATGAATAAAATGATTTTGAGAAAGAGGAAATCATTTTGTATTTGTGATTGCCTAATATTCAGACATATACTGGGAAGTATTAAAGCTTTTGCTTTTATGAGTTCGATACTAGGACTGGAGAGAAAGATGGCTCAGGAGGTGACAGGTACCTGTCATCGGACAATGTTAGTTCCTAGACCTGTTTGATACCGGTGACCCACATGATAGACAGAGAGAACCAACTCTCAAAGAAGGTTATCCCCTGATCTCTATACAAATACCAAACTAAGTCCCCTTTCCTTCCCCCACATAAATACATATAATGGAAAATTTAAAAAGCAGTACTGCCCTGATAGGGTGATTAATTGATGATCTTTTCTCTAACCCAGCCAGCTCGCACATAAACGAGACAGAGACTGTAAGGTTTATTTAACCAAGCTTTACTTACGGCACAATAGCTGAGCAGTATTAATCTATTTTAATCCTCTAAATTAATCTGGCTACCTCCCAGGCAAAATCCCTGAGATACTTGCATTTTAATATTGTAGGGCTCTCTCTGCTCCAGGTGTGTTCCCATGGTGTTTCTTCAGCCCCTTCCTTGGGGAATCCTCTCTTTTCCACTCTCTATCCCTCCCTTTACTGGGAGCACTAGTCTCTCCTCTGCTCAGCCATTGGCTGATCAACTTTTATTGACAAGTCAGAGAATAAGTGGGATCAATGTTTACACAACAGTGAGTCAGGAGATACTTTAAGCACTACAATGGCACGTTGAGATTACACCCGATACGGGGGGGGGGGGGGGATCAGCATTAGAATAACACAAGGAGAATCTTCGCAGGGTGAAAATAACACTGAGCCTATGCTGTCCCAACTGAGTTTTCAAGACTGCTTATTTGACAGGTTAGAAGCCCTTATTAATGCTTAATTGGAACATGGTTTGCACTTCCTGCTCCAGACTGGGGCTTTCTCTGTCTTTGCCATAAGCTGTTTTCATTCTGCACCGTCTTTTCCATGGTAAGAAGGATCACGTGATGATTCCTTGGCGATGGCCTGTGTCACAGTAGACAGTCCCTACTGTGAGTCTGCCATAGATCTTTTCCTTTTTCACCTTTTTGGTAAAGAATCTTTGGGCTTCCTTTCTGCCACTTCTCTGGTCCTCTCTTTCTGAGGGTCTTTTCCCTTGTTTATGTCAGTTTCAGCTTTATGCTCCTCAATGCATCTAACACTAGACATCAAACTCTTATGTGATAAATTGGAGGCTGCTAAATGTGCCTTCTCTCCCTGCTTTCTGGCTTTTTTTTTCCTAATAAAAGAGACATTTCAACTAGGCAAGTCTAAAGTTTATTAACATTCCAACAACAGATTTTTGTAGTCTTTTATTATTTCAGTTTCTTTAAAATTATTTCTATTTAAAGTTGTGTAAGTAGCAAGTTTTTTTTTTTTTTGATTTGTTTTATTCTCCACATTTTCAAATTCATTTCCAGTGTTAATTCTTATATTATGTACTTCTCTGGGGGGGAGGGGATGCAGCATTTGTGTGTAAGTAAAATAAAAACAATTAATAAATAAATAAAAAGAAAGAAAGAAAGAAAGAAAGAAAGAAAAAGAGAAAGGATTTTTAAAAATCCCAACTTAAGTTAAAGTCAAAATGAAGTGTCTAGGCTATTAAAGTATTAAATACAAGCTAACTGAGAAAGCAGTTACAATATATTCTAAATGATTAGTTTCAACAAAAAACACTCAATTCAATAGAGAAGTGATATGTCCCAAATTATCCAGAATACATTTACATTTTTCTTTGTGTTCTTATATTAGAAATTCATGATTCATACAATGGTTCTAATAATACATTTGGTTACTGAGCTATTGAATTTTCTGGTTATGTAAATGCATTGCATTATGTTTTACATACAATAGCTTTATGAACAATGAATTATTTCTTACAAGCGAAAAAAGCCCAGAAAGCCAAGTGACAAGTGAAGGTGATCATGCAAACCGAATTGGGTAAAACTAATGCAAAGCTGGATTTTATTTCTTAATACCAAATGTTGTAATGATGTAATCCTTTTTCTCTATCTTTCCCAAAGCATGGCAAGATAGCTCAGTAGGAGTGTGTTTGTATACAGACTCTCTGAGTTCAATCACGGATACCACTAGGTGGCGAGAGAGAACTGGCTCCCAAGAGAGTCAGTTCTGACCTCCAGTCTATCCTCTGGCCTCCACAAGTGGTCTGTGGCAGCCAAGTACTACATAAATGTATAGATAAATGAATAAAATAAATAAATAAACTTTTGTAAGATTTCCTCAGACTATATTTTATAGATCAATATTACAAGCTATAGTTATTCAATAATACCCCAAATCATTCTCTATAACTGTATAAAGTTGTGAATGTATGTATAACAAGTGCTTAATAAGTGCTAGTTGTTATAATGTTAATTCAAGAGAACTAGTAATTGTTCATTTTTACTGATACTATTTAACATGTGTGTACTTAGATGTAGTGGTTAAAATGTAGATCAATACACATCACTAAAATAAAACTTGGTAATTATCGTATTTTAATAAATCACAATAAAACTTTTATTTCCAATATGGTGGGAAAAAATCTTGGAGATTTTGTTTTAAAATGTAGTTTATTTGTGACTACTGTGAAGGGTGTCATTTTCCTAATTTCTTTCTCAGCCTGTTTATCCTTTGAGTAGAGGAAGGCTACTGATTTGTTTGAGTTAATTTTATATCCACCCACTTTGCTGAAGTTGTTTATCAGCTTTAGGAGTTCTCTGGTGGAATTTTTGGGGTCACTTAAGTATACGATCATATCATCTGCAAATAGTGATATTTTGACTTCTTCCTTTCCAATTTGTATCTCTTTGACCTCCTTTTGTTGTCTAATTGCTCAAGCTAGAACTTCAAGTACTATATCGAATAGATAGGGAGAGAGTGGGCAAGAAGTGCTAGCTAAAAGGAGCCTGATATAACTGTCTCCTGAGAGGCTCTGCCAGAGTTTTACAAATGCAGAGGTGGATGCGCGCAGCCAACCATTGGACTGAGCGCAGGGTCCCCAATGGAGGAGTTAGAGAAAGGACTGAAGGAGCTGAAGGGGTTTGCAACCCCATAGGAAGAACAACAATATCAATTAACCAGACCTCCCAGAGCTCCCAGGGACTAAGCCATCAACCAAGGAGTACACATGGAGGGACCCATGGCTCCAGCTGCATATGTAGCAGAGGATGGCCTTGTCTGGCATCAATGGGAGGAGAGGTCCTTGGTCCTATGAAGGCTCTATAGATGCCCTAGTGTAGGGGAATTGAGGGCGGGAAGGAGGAAGTGGGTGGGTGGGTGGGTGGAGGAACACCCTCATAGAGGCAGGGGGAGGGGGATGGGATAGGGGTTTCCAGGAGGGGGAAAACCAGGAAAGGGGATAACATTTGAAATGTAAATAAAGAAAATATCCAATAAAAATATAGTTTAATAAGCTTTACATTTGAGGTGGGGGTAAATTATGCACACTTGAAGTCCTTCATCTAATGTAGACTTTTCTCCTTCTCCCTTTTCCCCCAGAAATCTTCTAATCTCTGTTTTTAAAGGACATTATTTTACTTTACTCATTAGCCTTTAGATTCAGATGATATATCACCTGTTCTTTTTCTTCAGTTTTCTTTGACTTCATTAGATGTTTACAGGAAGCATCTGCACATTATCTAACTATAGTGTTAAAATAGGCTATGTTAGAGTTAAAATTTGTTAAAATGCACCAAAGAGATGATGAAAATAAGCAAAAACCTGCTATTCTATGTTGTAATCGAATCTTTTTTGTTTCAGAATTTATACATACACGCATACATACATCTATCTTTTATCTATGTATCTATAATCTATATCTATATCTATCTATATAGCTATATCTACACCTATCTCTATATATCTGTATCTGTTTCTGTATCTATATCTGTCTATATATATCTCTATCTCTATCTCTATCTCTATCTCTATCTCTATCTCTATCTCTATCTCTATCTTTATCTATTTAATGTGTTTTAGTCATATTCACGTCCTTTCCCCTCCCCTCCGGTGTCTTCTATGTCCCCTGTGTTGGTCAGTTGATGTCAACTTGACAAAAGCTAATGCCTTGGTAAGAGGGATTCTCTATTGAGAAAGTGGTTCTATACGATTGACCTATTGCTGATCTTTTGGGCATTTCCCTAATTAATGATTGAAGTAAGACAGCACAGTACACTTTTGGAAGTGCAAACCCTGTGCAGGTAGTCTTCCTAGGTTGTGTGAGAAAGCACACTGAACAAGCAAGCCAGTAAGTAGTGTTCTTCCATGGTCTTTGCTTGAGCTGCTGCCTTCAGGTTTCTGCAGTTTATTTCCTGGCTTCTGTTCATGATCTACTACAACTATAGGCTTAAGTAACCATTTCCTCCCCCAAATTGCTTTTGGTCATAGTGTTTTATTACAGCAATAAACACCTAAGACAATTTTCTACTGCCCCCTCAACTTCATGTATTATTTTTTCCCCCTTACTGAGTCCACTTAGTGTGGTACATGCAAGGATGCATGACAGCATGGTTTCTCATGGAACTCTCACTCAAGTCACTTGACTTTCTTTTCCCCAGTAGACATTGATTGTGAATGAGGGTGGCACCTCACTTCACTAACCATTCTGGGCTTTTGTCTGGCTTGCCCTTGTGCAGATCTTATGCAAGTAGTCACGGACTCTTGGCTCACATGTGAACGAGCCCTGCCATGTCTGAAAAATCCAGTTTCACGCTAGTTACCCACCATCCTTCACACCTACAATTTTTCCCTTTCCCATTCTGTGATTCCCTGAGTCATGGGATGTGGGGAAGATGTGACATGGATATCTTATTTAGGGTTGAGCACCCCATCACATCTTACTCTCTGAATTCCATCCAGTTGTGGGGCTCTTTGTGTGTGCCTTTTACCTGCTGCTGAAAATGACTAAATCTTAAGATGAGTGCACTTTGATTTCTATTTTGAGTAACATTTTACATTGTTGTCAGTTTTATTTATGTAGTAGATAGTCAGAATTCTAAATTCAGAAAGTCATAAATCAATGTTTTGACTGAAGCTATTTTCTATTTATAAAATTACATAGAAGTTTTACTACTCTGTTAGTAATTTATGTTAAGTCAGTCAGTCCTTCTTTTCTTTGGTTCCAAATCCTTAAAAAAACTGCATGCTATGGTATCAGGTTATTGTTGCTATGGTATCAGGTTATCTGGTTCTTGAATGCATCATCAGCCAATGTTGTCCCGTTGAGAAACCTCTTTCTGCATTGATCCTTCTCAGTACTTCCTGTTTCAGTGAGGGTTAGATAATGTGAGTGATCGTTTTCATCAAAGATTCTCTCAACCTCATTGACAGTGATGGCCACAGAGAACAGTAAGACTGTCTGCAGTCCTGTCCACATCTACCTGTCCCTCATTCTTTCCTGGGGACTTGTGTGGCAAGCTCTTTTATTGATAAGTCATGTCCCTGGTCAGGAATTGAGATTCAAATCTGTCTGTTTCATCTCAAAGCCAAATAATTCCATGTGCTCAACTAAATATCAAATGCCATACACATGAACTAAATATATATCAAGTGCATGGATTATACGTTTTTGAACACGTTTCTGTGTATTGGAAGTATCCCTAGTAGGCCACAAGTTGAATTTAAGTGATTAATGAAAATGAGTTTGCATTATTAACAACATTTTGGTTTTTTTTTTTAGTGTTTTGAGACAGGGTTTCTCTGTGTAGCCCTGGCTGTCCTGGAACTTACTCTGTAGACCAGGCTGGCCTCGAACTCAGAAATCCACTTGCCTCTGCCTCCCAAGTGCTGGGATTAAAGGCGTGCGCTACCACTGCCCAGCTTAACATTTTATTTTTGGAAAACAGTGTATAATTTGAATGATCTGTACACATTCTTTAAACTATTACTCAATGTAAACTTGGAATCATGCATCAATAGTATTTATTTTTAGCTTAAACAACATTCAACATCTATTTAAATCCTAAACAAAGGATAGATTATGCTGTGTTAACAGTCTTAAGAAAGAAAGCTTTACAAAGTTCTATCAGAAACTTAGGCATGCATATAATTTTTCCAATACCCCAAATAAATAAATAAACAGAGCCTACAGAAGCAACCTAGGTTTACAAAGTCAACTGATATGAATCCAATGGAAGATG
This sequence comes from Uromys caudimaculatus, assembly GCA_028551405.1. Taxonomy (NCBI): domain Eukaryota; kingdom Metazoa; phylum Chordata; class Mammalia; order Rodentia; family Muridae; genus Uromys; species Uromys caudimaculatus. The sequence continues at coordinate 33,409,763 of CM052716.1, read as the reverse complement.
GTGGATCTGAATGCTGTTTAAGATCATTGTCCAGTCTCAAGAATGGATTTGGTGTGTATTTGAGGAAATGGAGATCAATTTTAAAAGCACACAGGAAAATGAATTCTGCCCTCACTTTCTGAAGTAGCCACACCATCCTTGCCATTGAAAAGCATGTTGCAGCTCATGGAAAAACTTTCTGTGAAATCTACATGTTTCTCCTCAAATATTTTTCTTTTTCCTAAGCTTATTCATGAAGCTATTCAGTAGATAGTGTGCTCTCACTTGTAAACAACCAATGCCAAATCCCATGTCATTTTATCTGTGCAGAGTCATAACCTGACACCAGAGTGCACTCAGGCAAGTAATATCATTGTTAGGTGAAGAATTAGAGAGCATATCAGATAACAAAGACTCAGTGGTTTACGTTCAGGTTGACCTGTTTTACATCTAAATTTGAGCACATTTTAGCAATGAAGCATACAAGCTAGAAAGTGAGCAGATGATCACAAGTAGAAACCCAGAAAGGAGCTTGGTAAATTATACATGGGTGCACATCTGCTCAGCCACTGGCGTGACATCAATACCAGTTCACTTCCCAGTTGACAATGTCACCTGTGTGTAAAGCCAAGGCAACCAAATAATTTATTGGCCAATTGGTGTCAAAGATACTGTAGACCATTTTTTCTTTAAATTTACAAAGTAACATCTAACTCTCAATAATGGGAAATGAACCAAACTTGACTCTAGCAGTGGAAAATCAAGGAGTAAAGCTAGCCCAAATATTTTTCCTTAGCTAACACATACAAGATGGTCCTCGGAATATCTTTTGGAACATAGATATATTCACAGGGAGAGACTAAATAATAGAGACCCACAGCTACTGCTGTTTTGAAAGCATCTACCATTCAGGTTTTACTTTCAAAACATCTGTGATATGCCTCAAGCACACTCCTCTTCCTACACCTCAGGACAAGCTTCCTAGCACTGCTCTGGCTAGGCCACCCAATTCTGCCGTTGGCAGTGGGCCAGGTCAGCTCTCGTGCTCTCATGCCTGCTGGGCCAGTTCACCTGTGTCCAGACCTCCAGAGCCAGTTCCACTGTGCTGACCAGTCAAGGGCCAGGACCCAAAGTGCTACAACTGGCAAAGTGCTGGGCCAGGTCTTCCACTTTCATACTCTTGGGGCTGGCTCAACTGTGCCTTCACCATCAGGGCCAGCTCAGCTGTGTTGCCCAGGAAAGGTGCAGGGCCTATTCTCCAAAGTGCTGTGGCCAGTGAGGGGACAGTTCTCCCCATTCTCAAACTATTGGAGCCAGCTCTCTTGATTATCTTAGGTAGCCCAGAAGGAGGTGGGAAGAACATTACCCCACACTCACTCCACCTCACAGCAGATGAGTGTCAGGGCCAGTTTTCCCATGGTCTCACCTGCTCCCATTGATGCCAGATACAGCAATCCTCTGCTACATATGCCGCTGGAGCCATGGTTCCCTCCATGTGTACTCTTTGGTTGGTGGTTTAATCCCTTGTGAGCTCTGTGGGGTCTGGTTGGTTGATATTGTTGTTCTTCCTATGAGGTTGCAATCCTCTTCAGCTCCTTCCATCCTTCCCCCAACTTTTTCCTTGAGGTCTGATGGTTGACTGTGAGCATCTGTATCTGTATTGGTCAGGCTCTGGCCGAGCCTCAGGGACTGCTATACTCAGCTACTGTCATCAAAAACATCTTGGCAACAGTCATCGTGTCTGTGGGGTGGTCTTTGCTCTACTCTTAGTCCCTATATTTTCTTTAGACAAGAACAATTCTGGTTTGAGGTGGGTGGGTGGCCCCTTCCCTCAACCAGGGGCTGTACTTATCCACTGGATATGGTCTCTACAGGTTGTATCTCCCGTGTTGGGTATTTCAGCTAATGTCATCCTTGTTGCTTCCCTGGCATCTGGGACTTTGTAGTGGCTACCCCAGTTCCCATCCCCCACTGCTACACACGTCTATTAAATTTCCTGACCCTCTGTACTTCTCCCTCCTCTCCTCCCACACCTGATCCTGCCCCACTTTTATCCTTCCCCTCCCCTCCCCCTCCCTCTTCTTCCTGTAATTATTTTGTTCCCCCTTCTAAGTAGGACTGAAGCTTCCACACTGTAGTCTTAAAAGGAGTGGCTTGCTTATTGTTTTTTTTTTTTTTTTTTTTTTCTTCAGATGCTTGTTTTTTTTCATATGAACTATCATAGTAAAAAATTACTTTCTTTTGTGTATCCATGCCATTTAGCTCAGTTACTGAATTGAAATCCTGTATTTTAGCTGATCTAGAATTCACTTTTGAAAGGTGATAATCGTTCCAGATAATCATAGAAGTGAAAATACTTTGCTTCATCAGTGCAACCTCTGTTTCACAGAGTGTAAAGGAAGTGATGTTATGATCAGTAACTTTTCATATTTTTAAAACGTCTCAGGTGGGAGGACATGTTGTGACATGCTATTTTCAGGACAGGAAATGCCCATCAAATGCAAGAGCTCACAGCAGAGGTAGTTATCTGCATAAGATCTGTGCAAGCTCAAGCCACCTGAAATTCTGACATGGATACAGGAAGAGCTCACAAGGACCCATCCCTGACTGGCAGTGGGTAGCTGCTTGGAAAGAGAGTCCCTTTCCCCTGAGACTATGGCCCCTGGTAGTTTGTCTGAGTTCCAGTGGACGGCTATACATCCATGCTCAAATTGACAGCCCTAACAGAATTTAATGGGCTATTACAAACAGAAAGAGAGGAAGAAGATGAACTTTGGTGTGGCTCGAGATAGGAGAATCAAGCAGGTGTTGGGTGGAGGAAGTGGGTGGTGTAAATGATCACATTTCCTTATAAGCATGTATGAAATTCTCAGATAATACATAGTTTTAAAATAAGAGGAGGGGCTGGAAAGATGTTCGGCTGTTACAAGTCCTTACTGCTCTTGAAGAGGATCTGGGTTGGATTTTCAGTACCCACGACTGCTGACTCACAGCTATCTGTAACTTCAAATTCAGGGGAGAACCTGCATTCATGGGATCCATGTACATCCAGGCAGGCATATGCATATACAAATAATAAAATAATATTTAATACAATAAAACAAGAGCAAAATCAAGTGAAAGAATTAACTCTGTGCGGGTAGAAGATTATATACAAACAAGCAAACAAACAAACAAGAAATAGTATATAATAACCAAGCAGGTTATTCTATTAACAGAAACTAAAGAAAGAGTAACTTTCCCATGTTTAACAGTAAATGTGTGTCTGGATTAATGAAGCTTGTTGACCCCAAAATTTAACAATTTTCTATTTTAGTGGTTCTAGCAGACATTGGGCATTATATGGATGAATCTGGACTGTTGCACTCGGAGGATGCTGCTTTAGTTGAAGGGAGAAGACAGGACTGCTTGCACAGCCTACAGTGCTCAGAAACAGTCTTCTCATTCTTCATCCCAAAGACTTATACAAATCAAACACTGGTGCAGTTTAGGAACCTTGTCAATATGCTTTGTCGTGTATTACAATAGTAAAGTTAAGTTCTAAATTACGTAGCATTTACTTCTGAGATTACTTCTGAGTGAGACCAACACTCCAAACATAACTTTTAGCCTCAGAGAAATTAGTCACAAAACTTACTTTTGATGGTAACTTTATTGTATGTATTTAGTCAAACATTATAGAAAAGAACTAATACCTAGACTGGTAGAGGTAGAATTAAATATAACAAATTAAAAGAGGCAACACACACACATACACACACACACACACACACACACACACACACACACTCTCTCTCTCTCTCTCTCTCTCTCTCTCTCTCACACACACACACACATAAAATAGATAAAATAATACAGATAACTAGTTTTCTCGATATATCTTTAATGTTGGGGCTGAGTAGCTCAGTTGTCTTTCAGATGAAGTTGAGAATTTGACACCTAAGTTGTAATACAAAATTCTTTCATGAAAAATCCCACTGGAACAACTATATACCAGTCAGTCAAAAATAGGTAATAGACTGGGTTCAGAATGGCTATTTCCAAAATGTATAGATGGGGATTTACATAAAAGAATCCCTTTGAATAATTCTGCATTTCAAAAATACCAGTAAATATTTGTTTCCCTTAAGGATCTGAACCTGAAATGTTAAATATCACGGGTTGAAATGCTATTTCTATTTTAGAAAAAGTAATTATGGAAAGCACACGTTCTTCCTCTTATGATATCAACTTATTGTTTAGGATTTGACAGTCATCTGCATGAAAGATCAAAGTCCTCACTCTCCAGCCTTCTCATCTTGTTACTCATTAGCACCTGTCCCAGGAAGAGAAGAAGAGCTGGGAAGGAGATGAAGCTCTAGGCAATGTTTCTGCTTGTTACAAATGCTCTATCTGAAGGGGCGAAGAGGACAGCAGGAACAAGGTGTAACCTTCTCCATCACCCCATGTGACTCATGCAGAAGACAGAGAGCAGAGTGGTGCCTCACGAACCCTTCATTAAGGGAGGTATGAATGATCTTGTTAAAGAAAATGACCTGCTATCTCCCTAGCTTGTTAATGACAGAAACATAATACCCTGTGATTTACAGTGTGACATTAGCTGCTACTTCCGGTTATTTATGGTATTACCATGATACCTTCAGAGGTGAAGCTGAAGCTGACAGCCTTTCTATTGCAAAACATAAAAAATAAAAAACGAGAGAATGATGTTCAGATAGAATTCTTTTTTCAGGTTCACATTCCAGGAAAATATCGGGCTGAGAATGAGCATTTTAGGATGTTGCTGTAATCACTGCATTTATTTTAAATACAGTCTTATGTGGGAAATGAATGAACTGACTGATTAGTTTCCAGAGAAAAGTTTTATAATGGTTGATTCAAAGAAGTGTAATAAAGTCTTCTAGTGTGTTCACCTTGGGAATAGATATGCCTAATCCTTGAGAGAGTTGAGAGATACCCAAGGAGGGGGCGTGGGGGGGGAACATCCTCTTGGAGACTGGGGGGACTAGGAATGGGCTGAGGAACTGTGGGAGGGGGAACTGCGGAAGGGGAACCATGACTGTATTGTAAACAACAACAACAACAACAGCAACAACAACAACAACAACAACAACAACAACAAAATGCCCCTAGAAGCAATGATTATTCAGGCTTGTTAAAGTGCTAGTATAAATATGGCTGCTATGAACATAGTGGAGCATGTGTCTTTGTTACATGTTGGAGCATCTTCTGGGTATATGCCCAGGAGTGGTATAGCTGGGTCCTCAGGTAGTATTATGTCCATTTTTCTGAGGGTCCGCCAAACTGATTTCCAGAGTGGTTGTACCAGCTTGCAATCCCACCAATAATGGAGGAGTGTTCCTCTGTCTCCACATCCTCGCCAGCATCTGCTGTCACCTGAGTTTTTGATCTTAGCCATTCTGACTGGTGTGAGGTGGAATCTCAGACTTGTTTTGATTTGCATTTCCCTGATGACTAAGGATGTTGGGCATTTCTTTAGGTGCTTCTCAGCCCTGCAAATTTCCTCAGTTGAGAATTCTCTGTTTAGCTCTGTTCCCCATTTTTTGATGGGGTTCTTTGGTTTTTTGGAGTCTAAGATCTGTATGACAAGAACTTCAAGTCTCTGAAGAAAGAAATTGAAGAAGACCTCAGAAGGTGGAACTTTAATGATAGAAATCAAAATGGTCCTTAACAACTAGTTCTTCTATTAACACAAAGAATTCTACTTTACATAGCTGCTACGAACACACAAAGTTGTTAACACTCTGAAAGGTTTGCTGCTGCTTTTATCAAATCTCTGTTGTGATTTTTCCAAAACACAGCTGTTATAATGACCCTTTCTTCCTGTTGCTTCTTGGAATAAAATGATGCTCCTTTGATCTCTGTTTTGCAGGTTCATGTGGTCTGTCAGATCAGGGTCTGGGTTGTCATTGTGATCCTTACCTTGTGTCAGTCTTGAACTGAATGTGTGTTGAATAACAGAATGACCAAAAGGTCAGCATGAAGGACAAAACAATGTTTATGTGTTACTACCTCATAGTCAGCCTGTCCTGACTACTGGATTGGTGAAGCTGGGCTTGAAGAAGGGCAGGTAAATGGAGCATACACAGACTGCACCTAAGCCCCCTGCACATATATAGCAGATGATACAACGTGGTCTTCAATGTGGGTCTCCAAAAACTGGAATGGGGGATGTCCCAAAGCTGTTGCATGTTTGTGAAATCTGTTTCCCTAACCGGGCCGCTTTGTCTGGTTTCAGTGGGAGAGGATGAATCTATCCCTGCATAGACTTACTGTGCCAAGCTGGGGGGATATCACGGGCGGTGCTCCATCCTCTTAGAGGAGAAGAGGGGGGATGGGAGGAGGGACTGTGAGGGGTGGATAGGGAGGGGGAGGGCAGTATGAAAAGTGAATAAATAAATTAATTAATGAAAAAGAAGGGAAGGTAAAACATTATAGATATAAAGTAAGAGACAGAAGTGTTGTAGAATAGAATGTATTATAGGAATTAAGGATTGTGTGGGGAGAAAGAAGAATGGTGGATGGGATGCAGATGGGGCCTTAAGAAAGTGAAGAAAGGGAGGAGAAAGGTGATCACTGGAGTTGCTCTTAGATTTAAAAAAGATGTTTATAGGTTTAAGCCAAAAAAAGCACACAACACTATTTAAAAATAGAAGGAAGGAAGGAAGGAAGGAAGGAAGGAAGGAAGGAAGGAAGGAAGGAAGGAGGAAAGAAGGAGATAACAGAGTGAGGGCATCCATAGGAATTTCATGATGAAAAGTCCTCTGGGATTGAAATTTGTGAAAAAGCAAAACCAACCAACCAAGCAACCAAACTAAAAACCTTTTGGCCCATGTTCAATCTAATTAAGGATTTGTTCTTTTCATTCTGATCATAGGATTCTAAGATCTGTCAACACTATAAATTATGGATTTCTGGTACTGCAAGGGCTACTACTGTGACTCAAAAGATGAGTTTAGTACACTTGTGGTATTAAACAGGCTAGTAATGTCCCCTTTGGTGACAGCTTGCTTGGGAAAAAGCATGAGAAGAACAGTGTCTTTAACAGGGTAAATAAATTGAAATCATAAAGGTGGACCCTAATCCATTATCATGTGTAAGTATCCTTACAAAAAAAGAAATATGGACATAGACACACAAAGAAGAAGGCTATTTAAGAGGAAAGGAGAGCACAGCCATCTACAAGCCAAGAGAGAGCTAGAACAGAGGTTGCCTCAGGTCATAGATGGAGCCCACCCCGCTGATTCTCTGATTTCAGACTTGGAGTTTGTAGAACTGTTGGAAAATAAATGACTGCTTCTAATAAGGTGAGAAAGAAAGAAAGAAAGAAAGAAAGAAAGAAAGAGAAAACAAAGAAAGAAAGAAAGAAAGAAAGAAAGAAAGAAAGAAAGAAAATTATAGAAAAGAAAGGAAGAAAATTATAGAAAAGAAAGGAAGAAAGAAAGAAAGAAAGAAAGAAAGAAAGAAAGAAAGAAAGAAAGAAAGAAAGATGGAAGATAGGAGTGGCAGAAGGGAGAGAGAAATTATACAGATAGAAAGACAGATAGATGTGTAAATATAAAGAATTTTAGGCTTTCTGAGTCATTGAAAATTTGAGATTGAAGAATGAAATAATTTGATCGAATCTGCTCAATTGTAGACATGAAAATTAAATTTAAATGATTTTAAAGGACAAGGAAGGAAGAAAATACTCTACATTTTTTTCTTTTACTCATGAACTAACTGCTCCTTTCATTTAATGAGATTTTTTTTCCAAATAATTTTTTTTTTTTTAAAGAAAATTACAACCCTTAGAATAACATGAAATCATAAGAATGCTTTTGGTAAATTGTTCGTACATTCCTTTATGTCTTCTGTTTATCTTTTAAAAATTATTTAGCTTACCTTTGAGATTTTACATAACCCCTTACATTATTTTAGATATAGTGCCATATTTGTCCTAGAGTTTAAATTGAAAAAAATTAAAGCATTTGCACACAGAACAATGTAACAAAGGACAATAGCTATTTCCAAATGTATCAATACTGAGAAGACTCGTTCAACTCCAAATAACAGAGGTGCTGCTCCAGAGAGTTTGATATACAGGGCATGGTAGACCCCACATGATTGTATAGAAAGCCTTCAGATGGTTTGATTAATCTTGAACTACACTGGGAACCACCGAACTGGTGTGTGGTTTTGTGCCCGTGATGAGGAGGAAAAAGATTACTCATTAGTGGGATAAAAAGGTGCTTGTATAGCATTTCTTATCTATCTATCTATCTATTTATTTATTTATTTATTTATTTATTTATTTATTTATTTATTTATTTATTTATTTATTGATACTTTATTTACATTTCCAATGTTTCCCCCTTTCTAGGTCTCCTCTTTGGAGACCACCTATCCCTTCCCCCTCCCCCATCTCTATGAGGGAATTCCACCTCCCACACACCCGCCCACCCACTCCCATATTCCCACCTTGACATTCCTCTTTACTGGGGCCTCTCCTCCCCCTGATGGCCAACAAGGCCCTCCTCTGTCACATATGTGGTCCGAACCATGAGTCCCTCCATGTGTATTGGTTGGTGGTCCAGCCTCCAGGAAGACCGGGGGAGAGGGGGGTCAGGCCAGTTGACACTGTTGCTCCCTCCATAGGACTGCAGATTCCCTCAGCTCCTTCAGTCCCTTCTCCAACTCCTCCATCTGGGACCTCACTCTCAGTCCAGCAGTTACTGTAAAGTGAAACTTGGGTATTCCAAACGTTTCAGCTAATATCCACTTATCAGTGAGTACATACCGTGTTCGTTCTTTTGTGACTGAGTTACCTCGCTCAGTATGATATTTTCAAGTTCCATCCATTTGCCTGCAGATTTCATTAAATCATTGTTTTTAATAGCTGAGTAGTACTCCATTGTGTAAATGTACCTCATTTTCTGTATCCATTCCTCTGATGAGGGACATCTGGGTTGTTTCCAGCTTCTGGCTATTATAAATATGGCTGCTATGAACATAGTGGAGCATGTGTCTTTATTACATGTTGGAGCATCTTCTGGGTATATGCCCAGGAGAAGGATAGAGGGGTCCTCAGGTAGTATTATGTCCATTTTTCTGAGGATCTGCCAAACTGATTTCCAGAGTGGTTGTACCAGCTTGCAATCCCACCAACAATGGAGGAGTGTTCCTCTTTCTCCACATCCTTGCCAGCATCTGCTGTTACCTG
>CM052716.1:33374558-33394871 GCA_028551405.1 Uromys caudimaculatus | reverse complement strand
TGGTTTGGACCACATATGTGGCAGAGGATGACCTCGATGGCCATCAGGGAGAGACGAAAGGCCCTTGGGCCTGAGGATGTTAGAGGCCTCAGTAAAGGGGAATATCAAGGCGGGAAAATGGGGATGGGTGGACGGGGGTGGGGGGGTGGGGTGGGAGGTGGAATTCCCTCCTAGAGGCGGGTTGGGGAGGGGATGGGGGGTATACAAAGAGGAGACTCAGAAAAGGGGAAACATTGGAAATGTATATAAAGTATCAAAAATAAAAAAGGAGAAAAAAAAAAGAGACAAAAAAAAAAAAAAAAGAAAAGAAAAAAAAAACTGACTTGCTGACTTTGGATGAGTGGGGTAAAATAATCGGAGGTTAAAGGATGAACACAGGGATAATAATTAATTGAATTTAAAATTCTTCTCCTGTGTGAAATAACGATGGGATTCCTAACATATCTCTTTATATGCAAAAATATCCACAATGTTAATTAACACTTATGGTTGTCCTGGGAACTAAATACGCTAACTTATGAGAATGCTTATTATGTTTGCTCCCACATATAATTTCCCTTTTTATTAATCATTTTATTTGTTTACATTTCAGAACCCCCCATCCCATTCCCCTCCCCTTTGCCTATAAGAGGGTGGTCCCCAACCCACCCACCCACTCCAGCCTTACCCCTGTAGCATTCTCCCTTTTCTGGGTTACCAAGCCTCCACAGGACCAAGGACCCCCCCTTCCACTGATGCCAGACAAGGCAGTCCTCCGCTACATGTGTAGCAGGAGCCATGGACCAGCCCGTGTGTACTCTTTGGTTGGTGGTTTAGTCCCTGGGAGCTCTGAGGGGTCTGGTTAGTTGATATTGTTGTTCTTCCTACGGAGTTGCAATCTCCTTCAGCTCCTTCAGCCCCTTCAGCCCTTCTCCTAACTCTTCCATTGGGGTCCCTTACCTCAGTCCAATGGTTGGCTGTGAGTATCTGCATGTCTTAGTCAGGTGCTGGCCAAGCCTCTCAGCGGACAGCCATACTGGGCTCCTTTCTGCAAGCACATCCTGGCATCAGCAATTGTGTAGGGGTATGCTGTCTGCAGATGGAATAGATCTCACAGTGGGGAGGTCTCTGGATGGCCTTTCCTTCAGCCTTTGCTCCATTTTTGTCCCTGTATTTCCTTTAGACAAGGACAATTCTGGGCTAAAAATTTTGAGATGGGTGGGTGGCTCCATTCCTTCACTGGGGGCCATGTCTATCTACTGGAGGTGGTCTCTTCAGGTTCTGTGACCCTGCTGTGGGGGATTTCTGCTAATGTCATCCCCATTGAGTCTTGGAAGCCTGTCGCATCCCTGGTTGTCTGGGACTTTCTAGTGATTCTTCAATTTCCCCAGCCCCCACTGCTACTTATTTCTATTCCTTTTCCTAGCCCTCTGGACTTCTTGCCTGTCTCCTCATTTCTTAGTATGTGATGTTTATCCTTTTTAGCACTTTACTGACATTTATTTCTCTTTAAGAATAAACACATATTGCTGGGAATTTTGAGATATATTGCTTGTCACTGACCAGCTCCCTCATCACTTAGAAGGTTATTGGTAAAATATTATATTTGTTGCTAAAGTAGTCTTAACTTTAGATTAATTTTTTCAAATATAGAAGTACAGTTCAAATACCATACAATTTGGTTGTGCCTGGTCTATTCACAAAGCTCAGCAGCATTGCAGTATAATCTAGTACATGTTCCTTGTCCTTCCACCAAGCCCACTAACAGTCCTTGAATTCCATCTTCATCCCCTTCCTCGGGAATTACTAATCTTCATTCTGTTTCTGTGAATTTGTCTGTTCTGAGCATTTTATATTAATTAAATTCAGCCTTCATCAGAATGCCTTCTTTTGCTTAGTATATGTTATATTATTTAATTTGGATGATCTTCATTTATTTGAATAATAGATGTGGGCCAGGAGTGTTTTAGAGTTTGGATGTTTTTAGAGTTTTGAATATTTGCCTATACACATTATGGTGCAACAGGAGATGGGATCCTACCATTCCTTTGTACAGATGCTAAAAATAACTTTTTGCAGCAATGTGTGTGTGTGTGTGTGTGTGTGTGTGTGTGTGTGTGTGTGTGTGTGTAGAATAGTTTGTCGTGGGATATTCTACTTTACCACTTTTGGCATTCTGTCAATGCTCAAAACATTTTCTTTTCCCACAGCATTTTGGATTTTTTTCTTTTTAGACTTCCAAAGTAAATAGCTCTAAATCTTGCTTCCATTAAACACTCTTTACTTGTTTGTTAAGACTCTTTTTTCTTAATCCTGTTGACTATAAATTTTGTTTTATAAACAACATATACCTTTAAAAAAATTCTGGCTGCCTATGCTTTAGTTGGGTGATCTAATGTATTTATAGCTAAGTAATTAGAATTAAGTAGATTTTTGTAATTTCCCTATTGCCCACATGCCTTGCCCACTTCTATTCTAGTATATTCCTTTGTTATTTTACTTTTTTTTCATTTATTTAAAATATTTTCCTTAATTATTGTCATAGGAAATAGAAAAAAACAGATGTGGAAGGTTGTATTTATATATTTATGAGTCTCTTGATCACTCTATATATGTAACAAAAACAAAAAAGAGGCCATCAATTTGAGAGAGAGAGAGAGAGAGAGAGAGAGAGAGAGAGAGAGAGAGAGAGAGAGACATGGGGCAAACATAGGACTGGTTTGAGGGAGAAAGGGAAAAAGATAAATGATGTAATTATATTTTACTTAAAATATATAAATAGCAAAAGAAACATGTGATACCTAAAGGGGAAATTTTAAATTTTAGCTTGTATACACATTGGAGCACAGATTCATTGCTGACTTGGGCAATTGTTTAATGCCATCTTGATCTTCCATACACATTGGAGCACAGATTCATTGCTGACTTGGGCAATTGTTTAATGCCGTCTTGATCTTCCATACACATTGGAGCACAGATTCATTGCTGACTTGGGCAATTGTTTAATGCCGTCTTGATCTTCCAGATACTACCGTTTCATAGAGACATCATAGTGTTCCCTGTTACCTTTTGAGAACTTCATTAAAAACATTCAAATTAAAATCTGATAATCTCATATATGTGCGTAGTACATTCTGAGTGCTCTCACCCTCCCTCCATGAGCACCTCCAACCCTCTTTGCCCACATCTGCTCCTTTACCTCAGTTTGTCATTTGTCTCTTTGTTTTGCTTTATGACTTGTGGAGGTAACAGGGATCACCTATATGACCGTGGGTTTGGAACTATCTACTAGATCCTGGGGACTCAACAGTAGGCATATAGCTGAAGATAATAGCTTCCCCTAACAATCTTCAACCCATAATCCAGCAGTAGTTAATAATTCAGCAGGGAGAGATAGGTGTCTCCTCCATAACACACTATATTGCCTTTTGACAGGTCAAATTTTACATAGGCCCATTGCAGGTAGCCACAGTTGCTGTGTGATCATGGCTGTACTGATTGTATTATGTGTGGAAGATAACAATTCACAGCCCTTCTTCTTATTTTCCATTCTCTCTGCTACCTCTGCCTTCATAATCCCTGAGCCATAGAGCTACAGGAGGTGGTATTGATGTCCTATTTAAAGCTGAGCACCCAACGGCTAGTTATTCTTAACACTTGATCATCCAATAGACTTCCTTTGTAAGATTGTTGCGTGCTCTAGTTGTTAATTACTATTCGGTTAACAGAACCATTTAGTATTTATACCTGGCGATTTTCAACAATTGTTCCTGAAGAAAAGGGTGCTTGAATCATGCAAACTACAGGGTTGTTGTTGACAGTCATTTATACTCATTTATATGCTGTCATGTCAATGAGAGACACAGGTAAAAGTTATGGTAGGCCTCCCAAGGACTACTAGGCAGGTCAAGTCATAACACTTCTCTGAGAACCAGGCTGTGAAGGAATTCCAAACCCTTTCATTCCTGTTGACTGATAGCCAAATTGTTAGTTTTCATTATGATCGAGAGTTGCTAAAATTGGAGGCCATTGTTGAAGTAATAGATGTGGGAGAAATAATAAAGCAATACTCAAGTGTCTGGTTTTGTTTTTTCAAATTAACTCTTTTTAGATCATCATATTTTTGATTAATTTTCATAGTCCAAAAAAATTGGATTGATTTTCTTTTGCTAGTATTTCTGTTGCTTTTTTTTTTTTTTGAAAGAGATATTTTTTGAACTATATCTTTTTATTGGTAGGACCTTTTCAACCTTAGTTTTAAAGCCATTGTATTTCTGTATCACTTTGTAAGAAAGCTTGGGTTTCTTGTTTTAACAATGTATCTGAAAATTTTTGCATCAGATTTCCTATCTTATTAATTTTTTAAGTAGTTTCTTGAACCAGAATTTCTAACTCATTAGTCACTTATTCCCACACTGAAACCATAGGTACCCATGATGCTCTTAGTGATTGAGGTAGCTCAAGCCAGGAATAGGTAAATGGAGCTCAAACAAAGCTCAGTGTAAGCTTCCAAGTGTCAATATCTGTTGGATTTAGAAGAACATTAGCCTCTATCAGCTCGTGTTTCTGTACAACTTGATTTTATGCATATAAAGCATCTTGATATGTCACTTAGAAAATGATTCACAATGGCATTTTATCTAGCCAAATCAGTAATTAAGTATCTAATGATCATATCTCTTCCAGGGGAGATTTTATTTTTTATCATTAGGTCACTGGATAACCTTCATATTTGTTCCAAACATTAATTTATAGATTTGTGTATCCATACTGCACAGGGTACTTCTCTTTCATCAAAAGATGGAAATGTTTCACAAAGAACATATGCTTTGCTCAATGCAAAATAAAGTTATAATGTATCAAACAGATGACTGCGAAACAAGAAGAGGGTAACAAATGATTAAAGCAGTGGTATTTTGGAGAGAAGGTTTGCTTCCAATGAAAACTTGGCTTCACCCACTGTTCCAATCTATGTACTAAGTACAGAATCAATCACCATCTGTCTTCCTTCATTCATCTAATTTGCACCAACATATATCTGTGTGTGAGTTCAGAGGTGGGTTAGGCCGAAGTATTTAAACTGTCTGTTCTTCTGAAGGTGATAAAATGTTAATACTATCAACTTTTATAAAAGAAATAATTAAGAGGACAAATAGATTTGTTCATGCTTCTATAGAACTGCAGAATGTTTCAGAAAATTAATTTGCTTATTTTACTATAGAATTTTCTTTTAAAAGGCAAGCAAATTTTGAAAACTCTAAAATAGAATACATAGAAAATATTGAAATGACTCCTCATCCTTACATCTACAGAAGGCATTATCAAAATACTCAAAATAAAACGCTAAAGAAAAATTTGAATCTTATTTCTTTTTTCCCTCTGGGTTTTAAATTTGGTTTTGTATAGCTTTTTGACTGTTACTATTTTGTGTTTGGTTTGTTGACTTTTTTCTATTGATTTTTATCCATCCTTTTATGAACAATAACTATCTTGCTTCCCTGGAAAATGAAACATTAGGTGTCGAGGATTGAAGTGTCTTTATTTCTTGACTGAAAAGAATTAATGGGACTCTTTATGGTTCTTGGAACTAGCAAGTTATTTTTTCAATAGGAACTAGAGAGAATATTCATTTTACAAAACTTGGTGTTTACATATTTATAAAATAAATGATGTGTATGCTTTCATTTTAGAGTAAATTTTGAGTCAGCACGTGTAGCTAAACTTACAATAATTGCTCGTGATTTCATTGGTGGCACAATTACAGGACAATGGAAACACTGTGTCCTCTGCTTATCAAGTAAAATTCTATGGACCATGTGTCAACCTTAAGACCAGTATGAGGAAACAAGAATTTTAATATTAAACACTGACAGCTTTTTTCAAGTGTGGATTTAATCACAAAAACCTCAGCAACAAAACAAAGCCACCAATGGAAACACTGTTCACTTTTTTCTTTTTCTTTATTCTTTCATATATCACACATTGACCACAGTTTGCCCTTCTTTTACTCTTCCCAGTCCTTCCCCTGTCCTCCTTTCTCCCCCAGATCCACTTCTTTTCTGGAAAAGAACAGACCTCCCATGGATATCAACTGAACACAGCATAACGAGATGCAGAAAGACTAGGGATATACCTTCGTATAAATACAGGACAAGGTAACTCAGTGCAGAAGGAAAAGCGTCAGAGACTGACCCTGCTCCAATTATTAGGAGATCTACAAGAAGACCAAGCTACCCAACTGTGACATATATGCAGAGGATGTTGGTCAGACCCATGCAGACACTGTGGTCATCACTTCAGTCTCTGTGAGCCCCTATGAACACAGGTTACTTGATTCTGTGGCTTGTGTTCTTGTGGGGAAAATACTGTATACTCTTTTGATGATTTCCTTAAAAACAACAACAACAACAACAACAACAACAACAACAACAACAACCACCCCAAAGCACTATGGCAATTGTAACTCATGATCCAGTCTTCTGCAGTATTTGACCATCCATAACTCCTGTTTCACAGGCATGGACCTGGTCTAATAACTACCATTTTATATAGTGCTGTGAAACCACTTAATTGATTTTTCAAAAATAATGAGCTTTTGCATCTATACTTTGGTATGCTGAGTGGAAAGGTACTTCCCATAAGAACATTTCAAGGCTGAAAATCAGCTAAATAATTTAATGCTGGAATTGAAAAATATAGGGGAAACTCAGTGTAGTTTATATTTTACCGCTTTAAGCTTGCCAAAATTGTTTTATAATAACAACTTGTTCTGACCTAGTTAAGAAATGAACAGGAAAAATGCATGAAACATATAAGAATCAATTACATAAAGTTATAATAGGTTTTCTATGGATCTGCTTCCAATTCCTGCCTGGTTGGACTTTTCTTCTTTTTGTAGTAAACTCAACTAACGTACTATTTCCCTTTGATGAACAAAAAGTTGTTACTCTAGGAAACATTTCAATTGATAATAGATGATAACATTAATATATTTGCCTGTATTACCTTCAGCATTTATGTCTAGTTCTCATCTGTAACTCATCTAATTTTAAGGATTTGAGATGACTGAACAAAATTTAAAAGTACTTCATACTTTAGAATCTTCCTAAAATACAGAATGCATGAAGGCCAGCTGACATCTCTTGTCAAAAAACTTAAGCTTATAGTACTGGGAATAGTTTATATCTAATTGGGTTGTTTGCCAAAGGAACCATGGAGACCCTTAAACAACTGAAGTTATTGCTAACTAAGCCTGTTGGTAGCTTTCCACACCGAGGGTATGATGGGTCTATTGCTGAAGACAACACCTACAGAGCTACAGTACCCAGGGAAGTTTTATAATACCTATGTAGAGCCTTCACTCCTACTGACTAGTGTTTATTTACATTTCAAATGTTATCCCCTTTCCCAGTTTCCCCCCTCCTGGAAACCCCCTATTCCATCCCCCTTCTCCCTGCTTCTATGAGAGTGTTCCTCCACCCACCAACCTACTCATGCCTCCCGCCCTTGAATTCTCCTCTACTGGAACATCTATAGAGCCTTCATAGGACCAAGGGCCTCTCCTCCCATTGATGCCTGACAAGGCCATCCTCTGCTACTTATGCGGCTGGAGCCATGGGTTCCTCCAAGTGTACTCCTTGGTTGGTGGCTTAGTCCCTGGGAGCTCTGGGGTGTCTGGTTGGTTGATATTGTTGTTCTTCCTATGGGGTTGCAAATCCCTTCAGCTCCTTCAGTCCTTTCTCTAACTCCTCCATTGAGGACCCCATGCACAGTCCAATGGTTGGCTTCCAGCATCCACCTCTGTATTTGTAAGAATCTGGCAGGGCCTCTCAGGAGACAGCTATATCAGACTCCTTTCAGCAAGCATTTCGTGGCAACCGCAATAGTGTCAGGTTTTGGTGACTGTATATGGGATTCCCCAGGTGGGACAGTCTCTGGATAGCCTTTCTTTCAGTCTTTGCACTAAACTTTGTCTCCATATTTGCTCCCATGGGTATTTTCTTCCCTTTTCTAAGAAGGACCAAAGCACCCACACATTGGTCTTCCCTCTTCTTGAGCTTCATGTGGTATGTGAATTGTATCTTGAGTATTCGGAGTTTTGGGGCTAATATTCACTTATCAGTGAGCACATATCATGTGTGTTCTTTTGTGATTGGGTTACCTCACATTTTCTAGTTCCATCCAGTTGCCTGCAAATTTCATGAAGTCATTGTTTTAATAGCTCCATTGTGTAAATGTACCACATTTCCTGTATCCATTCCTCTGTTGAAGAACATCTGGGTTGTTTCCAGCTTCTGGCTATTATAAATAAGGCTTCTATGAACATAGTGGAGCATGTGTCCTTATTATATGTTGAAGAATCTTTTGGCTTGTTACATGTTGGAGAATCTTTTGGGTATATGCCTAGCAGTGGTACACCTTGGTCCTCAGGTAATATTATGTTCAATTTTCTGAGGAACCACCATACTAATTTCCAGAGTGGTTGTACCAGCTTACAATCCCACCAGCAATGGAGGAGTGTTCCTCTTTCTCCACATCCTCGCCAGCATTTGCTGTCACCTGAGTTTTTGATCTTAGCCATTCTGACTGGTGTGAGGTGAAATCTCAGACTTGTTTTGATTTGCATTTCCCTTATGACTAAGGATGTTTAATATTTCTTTAGGTGCTCTTTGGCCATTTGAATTTTCTCAGTTGAAAATTCTTTGTTTAGCTCTGTACCCCGATTTTTAATAGGGTTATTTGATTCTCTGGAGTCTAACTTCTTGAGTTATTTGTACATATTGGATATTAGCCCTCTATCGGGTGTAGGATTGGTAAAGATCGTTTCCCAATCTGTTGGTTGCCCTTTTGTCCTATTGTCAGTGTCCTTTGCCTTACAGAAGCTTTGCAATTTTATGAGGTCCCATTTGTTAATTCTTGATCTTAGCGCATAAGTCATTGGTGTTCTGTTCAGGAAATTTTTTCCTGTGCCCATGTGTTCGAGGCTCTTCTTCACTTAGTCCTCTACTATGTTCAGTGTATCTGGTTTTATGTGGAGGTCCTTGATCCACTTGGACTTGGGTTTTGAACAAGGAGAAAAGAATGGATCAATTTGCATTCTTCTACATGCTGTCCTCCAGTTGAACCAGCACCATTTGTCAAAAATGTTGTCTTTTTTCCACTGGATGGTTTTAGTGTTAGCTTTTTTGTCAAAGATCAAGTGACCATTTTAAGTATATCAATCCTGCCAATCCATTAGCAAGGGAGATCTTATCATTTTCTGAGGTCTTCTTCAATTTCTTTCTTCAGAGACTTGAAGTTCTTGTCATACAGATATTTCACTTGCTTGGTTAGAGTCACACCAAGATACTTTATATTGCTTGTGACTATTGTGAAGGGTGTCCTTTCCCTAATTTCTTTCTCAGCCTCTTTTTCCATTGAGTATAGGAAGGCTACTGATTTGTTTGAGTTAATTTTATATCCGGCCACTTTGGTGAAGTTGTTTATCAGCTGTAGGAATCCTCTGGAGGAATTTTGGGGTAACTTAAATATACAATCTTATCATCTGCAAATAGTGATATTTTGACTTCTTCCTTTCGAATTTGTATCCCTTTGACCTCCTTTTGTTGTCTAATTGCTCTAGCTAGAACTTCAAGTACTATATTGACTAGATAGGGAGAGAGTGGCAGCCTTGTCTAGTCTCTGATTTTAGTGGGATCACTTCAAATTTCTCTACATTTAGTTTGATGTTGGCTACTGATTTGCTGTATATTGCTAAACTATGCTTAGGTATGGGCCTTGAATTCATATTCTTTCCAAGACTTTTAGCATGAAGGGATGTTGAATTTTGTCAAATGCTTTTTCACCATCTAATGAAATGATCATGTGTTTTTTTCTTCAAGTTTGTTTATATAGTGGGTTATATTGATGGATTTCTGTATATGGAACTATCTCTGCATCCCTGGAATGATGCCTACTTGATTATGGTGAATGATAATTTTGATATGTTCTTGGAGTTGGTTTGCAAATCCAATTTTATAGAATTTTATTGAGTATTTTTGCATTGATATTCATAAGGAAATTGGGCTGAAGTTCTCTTTCTTTCTTTGGTCTTTGTGTGGTTTAGGTATCAGAGTAGTTGTGGCTTCAGAGAACGAATTGGGTAGTGTTCCTTCTGTTTCTATTTTGTGGAATAGTTTGAAGAGTATTGGTATTAGGTCTTTGTACTGGCTAGTTTTGTGTGTCAACTTGGCACAAGCTGAAGTTATCACAGAGAAAGGAGTTTCAGTTGAGAAAATGCCTCCTTGAGATCCAGCGGTAAGGCATTTTCTCAGTTGGTGATCAAGGAGGGAGGGCTCCTTGTGAGTGGTACCATCTGTGGGCTGGTAGTCTTGGGTTCTATAAGAAAGTAGGCTGAGCAAGCCAGGAGAAGCAAGTAAGCCAGTAAGGAACATCCCTCCTTGGCCTCTGCATCAGCTCCTGCTTCCTGACCTGCTTGAGTCCCAGGCCTGACTTCCTTTCATGATAAACAGCAGCATGGAAGTGTAAGCTCAATAAACCCTTTCCTCCCCAACTTGCATCTTGGTCATGATGTTTGTGAAGGAATAGAAACCCTGACTAAGACAGTCTTCTTTGATGGTCAGATAGAATTCTCCACTAAACCCATCTGATCCTGGGCATTTTTGGTTGGGAGACTATTAATGGCTGCTTTTATTTCTGTAGGGGTTATGGAACTGTTTAGATGAGTTATCTGATCCTGATTTAATGTTGGCACCTGGTATCCATTTAATCCAGATTTTCTAATTTTATTGAGTATAAGCTTTTGTAGTAGGATCTGATGATTTTTTTGAAGTTCCTTGGTTTCCATTGTTATGTCTCCCTTTTCATTTCTGAATTTGTTAATTTGGATACTGTCTCTGTGCCCTCTGGTTAGTCTGGCTAAGGATTTATCTATCTTGTTGATTTTCTCAAAGAACCAGCTCCTGGTTTTGTTGATTCTTTGTACAGTTCTTTTTGTTTCTATTTGGTTGATTTCAGCCCCGAGTTTGATTATTTCCTTCCATCTACTCCTCCTGTGTGTATTTGCTTCTTTTTGTTCTAGAGCTTTCAGGTGTACTCTCAAGCTGCTAGTGTATGCTCTCTCCAGGTTCTTTTTTGGAGGCACTTAGAACTAAGAGTTTTCCTCTTACAGCTGCTTTCATTGAGTACCATAAGTTTTGGTATGATGTGTCTTCATTTTCATTAAATTCTAAGAAGTCTTTAATTTCTTTCTTTATTTCTTCCCTGACCAAGGTATCATTGAGTAGAGTGTTGTTCAGCTTCCACATTTATGTTGTTTTGTTGGTATTTAAGACCAGCCTTAGTCCTTGGTGATCTGATAGGATGCATGGGATTATTTTAATCTTCTTATATCTGGTGAGCCCTGTTTTGTGAACAATTATAAGGTCAATTTTGGAGAAGGTACCATGAGGTGCTGAGAAGAAGATATATTCTTTTGCTTTAGGATGAAATGTTCTATAAATATCTGTTAGATCCATTTGGTTCATATCTTCTGTTAGTTTTACTGTCTCTGTTTAGTTTCTGTTTCCATGATCAGTCCATTGCTGAGAGTGGGGTGTTGAAGTCTCCCACTATTATTGTATGGGGTGCGATGTGTGCTTTGAGCTTTAGTAAAGTTTATTTTATGAATGTGGGTGCCCTTGCATTTGGAGCATAGATAGATGTTCAGAATTGAGAGTTCATCTTGGTAGATATTTCCTTTGACCAGTATGAAGTGTCCTTTCTTATTGTTTTGATAACTTTTCGTTGAAATTTGACTTTATTCGCTATTAGAATGGCTACCCCAAGGTGTTTCTTGGGAACGTTTGCTTGGAAAATTGTTTTCTAGCCTTATACTCTGAGGTAGTGTCTGTCTTTGACACTGAGGTGCATTTTCCATATGCAGCATAATGCAGGGTACTGTTTATGTATCCAGTCTGTTAGTCTATGTCTTTTTTATGGGAAATTGAGTCCATTGATATTAAGAGATATTAAGGAAAAGTGATTGTTACTTCCTGTTATTTTTGTTTTTAGAGGTGGAATTATGTTTGTGTGGCTACCTTCTTTGGGTTTGTTGAAAGATTACTTTCTTGTCTTTTCTATGGTGTAGTTTCCCTCCTTGTGTTGATGTTTTCCATTATCCTTTGTGGGGCTGGATTTGTGGAAAGATATTGTAAATTTCATTTTGTCGTGGACTATCTTGTTTTCTCCATCTATGGTAATCGAGACTTTTGCTTGGTATTGTAGCCTGGGCTGCCATTTGTGTTCTCTTTGGTTCTGAATGACACCTGCCCTGAATGTTTTAGCTTCCATAATCTCTGGTGAGAAGTCTGGTGTAATTCTGATAGGTCTGACTTTATGTGTTACTTGATCTTTTTCCCTTACTGCTTTTAACATTCTTTCTTTGTTTAGTGCATTTGGTGTTTTGATCATTATGTGATGCAAGGAATTTCTTTTCTGGTCCAGTCTGTTTGGAGTTTGGTAGGCTTCTTGTAGTTCTTGGGCATCTCTTTCTTTAGGTTATGGAGTTTTTCTTCTATAATTTTGTTAAAGATATTTACTGGCCCATTAAATTAGGAATCTTCACTCTCTTCTGTACCTATTATCCTTAGGTTTGGTCTTCTCATTGTGTCCTGGATTTTCTGGATGTTTTGTGTTAGGACCTTTTTGTATTTTGCATTTTCTTTGACTGTTGTGTCAATGTTTTCTATGGTATCTTCTGCAACTGAGATCCTCTCTTCTATTTCTTATATTCTTGTGATGCTTGCATCTATGACTCCTGATCTCTTTCCTAGGTTTTCTAACTCCAGGGTTGTCTCCCTTTATGATTTCTTTTTTGTTTTTAATTTCCACTTTAGATCCTGGATGGCTTTGTTCATTTCTTTCACCTGTTTGATTGTGTTTTCCTGTAATTCTTTAAAAGATTTTTTGTGTTTCCTCTTTAAGGGTTTCTACCTGTTTACCTGTGTTCTCCTGTATTTCTTTAAGGGAGTCATTTATGTCCTTCTTAAAGTCCTCTATCATCATCATTAGGTATGATTTTAGATCCAAATCTTGCTTTTCTGGTGTGATATTTTATCCATGACTTGCTATGGTGGGAGAACTGGTTTCTGGCGATGCCAAGTAACCTTGGTTTCTGTTGCTTAAGTTTTTATGCTACTTGCCCTCACTATATCTGACTGTGGCCTGTCCTTCCTGTGATCCTGGTTGTGTCAGAACTCCTCAGAATCCAGCTGTGTCTGTGATTCTGTCATTCTCTGATTCTGTGATCCTGAGATCCTGGGTGTGTCAGAGTCCCGGGGAGTCAAGCTGGGATCCTGTGATCCTGGTATGACTGAGCTCCTGGGATCCTGGGCATGTTAGAGTGCCTGGGAATGGAGCTTCCTCTGGGTGTTGTGGGACTGGCTGTGAAGTTTGTGCCCAAGTTCCACTCAGGCACCAGCTCAAACTGGAAGAAACCTGTGCCACTGGTCCTGTGGGGTTCCTGTGTCCCTGTATCCCGCTGTTCCCAGTTACCCCCAGTGTTGGGACACATGTTGTATCCTCCTCACCTCTGATCCTATGATCCTGTGAGTGTTAGAGTGCCTAGAAGTAGAGCTTCCTCTGGGTGTTGTGGCACTGGCTCCTCCCTCACATCTTAAGAGTGAGTGAAGACTTTCTCTTGGTTTTTTTTTGTTAAAGGTAACAAATTCATAGGAGGCAAAGAGGTTTTACAAAGCAAACCAAATCAAGGTATTATATACCCTAGTGGAATTGGAGTGAGCTGACCTAAAGATTGAGCTCAGACAAGTATCCCATTGAATTCTGAGCTATAGATTTTTGAGTCACTTTTGAGTGTTTATGAGGTATTCAAAATATTCATGGGGTAAGGTGAACTTTTTAACCTCCCAAATCATAGACTGGATCTTCCTTTCAGAGTACTTCTTGGGGGTCTATCCAAATGAAGCAATTGTTATGACCAGCCCGAGTCATTTGAAGATACAAACCCTTTTTGTGAATATATAGCAATTGGGAAAGTGACCTGACCCTTTAGTTTCTGATACGGCTGGATTAGACTAACTGAAAATTTAATGCTTAACTACAAAGAGGTGTGAAGAGTGTCATGAGACACAATTACCCAGGTACAGCTCGAGATATTTTTGGTTATATCAAACTCTTGACTACCATGTCTTGCACCATACATCCGCGAATGTGTATTTGTTTGCATGTGAATATGAATATACAGACATATTCTCTACTAGTACTTCTAAAATCTACATGTTATTTCCTTTAGAGATCACACACACACACACACACACACACACACACACACACACACTCCAGAAAAGTATTCAGCTATTTATTGAGACACACATAGCCAGTGTGTTATAAAAGAAGATGCAAAGCCATAGTGCTTTTATTCCAGCCCTGTGCTTTTTCCATGTTGCCTGCTGTGCCTTGAACTAGTTCTTTTTATTGATTTGATTGACCACACTGTGTAAACAACTAAACTTTATTTCCACCTGATCTGTTTCCCAATATTTCCACTGCCTTTAAGTCTTGAGAGTTTGGTAAATGAGTTTTGCTAATTAGCATCTATTTTACAGGTGGACTAAAAAAATTTACAAGCACATGTTTTTTTCAACCATGTAAAACAGAGTCCCTTTTAGTGTGAGGCTTGTGGTCTGAGGAGTAACTGCAGCACACCTGTCAGCATTATGAAAACACTCCTTTGAAACTTGTGCCTTTTTCAAAGGACTGTCAGAAAAAGCACCAGGCTTTTTAAACTTCACGCGGTGATGCCTCATTGCCATGACTCAGCAGGCATCCTTATGACTCCCTAGGCACAAGATCGTTTTGGAAATGATTGCATCAGACCTTCCAACTCAGCAGTCCTCTAAAGAAATTATTTTAAATTAATTTAGGTATTATTTAGTTATTTTGAGAGGTCATTTGGGTTGAAACCTAGCCATACAATAGGACATATTTGTCTTTGTTTTGACAAATCTATTATGTCCATGGCCTTTCCTCTAGTTATTCTATGTTCTTTATAGCTTTCTCATCCTTTCTGTAGCAGGACAATAAGAATGGATTGTTCATATTCACATGTGCATAGTGAACACAATGACATCATCAAAACTTCATTTTTAAACCCCAAATAGTGAGTCTTCTCTGAAACAGACGTTGGTAATGGACACTTGCTACTGATTGGGGTTCCTTCTTGACCCATCGAAATTGATGTTAAAAGCCATTTTTTTCCTGTCTATAACGGTAGAGAGGGGTGCAGCACATTTTTCCACAGTCATTTGACTTCTACCTATTAATAACTATTCGTATCTAATCTAAAATCACAACCTATTGTTAAGATTTGGTGTTTTATAAAGATGATGGTGATTATTTCCTACCTGATTATAATCTAGAGATACATGTTTTATTGGAGGAGAAAAATTAGTTTTATTGTCTTATATTCAAAAGTCCCTAACGTTGGTTCAACATTTCTACTTTGTGTAACTATTTAATCATATATATTCCTTATGAAAGTCATTTAAACTTTACTGTGAAGATGAAATTGGGAGTTTAGTCAATTAAAATCTTTTGTAGGGTTAAATTCTCTGCTAGGTAAAAGGAACTAAAACACATATTCTGATGCACTGATTGTTTAAAGAAAAATGGTCCATACCCAGTTAGGGCACAGAACCTTTCCTTCCTGTCATACTTGCTCACTGAAAAGCTGGGCTGTGAAGGTGGATTCTGCAGCCGCAGTCGATTTCCTCTCTGATCCCATCATGGCAGTTGGCCTAGTTAAGTTTTTTCTCTCTTCAGGCAAATCACTTATATCACATACTCTAAGATTGCTTCTTAGAATCTCAAAATCCCCGTTTCCTCATCTCCATTCAGAGTTTGAAACATGTCTTTTTTTTTTTTTTTTGTATAAAATGAACACATGTTACAGATTTGACTTGATTCAGATACAATAGCTATGTGTCATAACTTATCTAAAATTTTATATCAATTTTCAGACTTGTTTTATAAGACTTTAAATAACCCAAGAAAAAAATTGCTTCCTATAAATTTTGAACATGACTTTTAAAAGCTATTTAGTCTGACTCAGTGTAAATAAGGTTAATTTATTAAATGATAAGACTAAATTTTTAGACTCCATGCTAAATGTGAATGCATGTTCATATATGTGCATGTATAGGTAGCATATGTAACATACATAGGTATACACATTCGTACTTTGCTTATTGACAGGCTATAAAAAACCTTCCATTTTATGGAGTACTCACTGTCTTTCTTGTCATAACTTGTTTTTGTAAAATTTTTACTAGTTTGATAGATTTCTTATCAAATTAGTTAATGGAAGTTCAGCAGACTTTTCAAGTAGTTTTTTATCCAGAATTTTTTGTCAGTGCTAGAGATCAAGCTCATGCAGGGCGAGCATTTTTACCACTGAACCGTTTCTCCAACTAACCACAAAATCTTGTTTACAGTAATTGAATTTATTTTCTTGATTTTCTTATTTATAAGTTTTTAAAATTTACCATTCAAGTATATACTTTTAGACTCCTGTCACTTTTGTTATGTATTGGAAATGTCTCGCACTCTGTTATTGTCTTCTAATATTCTTTATGGTTTATTTGTGCTAATATGATTTAAGGTCATTATATTTGGTTTTACTTTGTGATTTCTATTTTAAAGCAGTTTAAATGTAGTAACTCTTTTTCTAAGAAAACTCCTACCAGAGCTTCACCGACACACCTGAGCCATTCTCCAAATTTCTGACATGGAGAAAAGAAGAAACACAGAGCTGATATGGGAAGAACCAAGGCTGGAGATAAGGCCAGACCATAACAGACCACATAAGTGTTAATATTGTCTCGGCTGCCTGATAACACTTTAAGAAGGACTGTTTTATGTTTTTAACCCACATATAGAGTTTGGACTATACTAAAAATAGTCAAAGATTTAGAGGAAAAACCAGTCTTCATTTCCATGTAGGCACTGACAGAATGTTTTCTTTTTTGTCCTTAGATTCTTTTTCTGAGAAATTAACTCATCACTGCTTTAATTTCAAAGGTTTCAGGTCATAAAAAGTAGAAATTATGTAGCTGATGACATAAACATTAATTTTTGTGCTCTCTCTTCTTTTCTCACAGTTCTATAGCTGACAAAAACCTTCCATTCCATATGTTATTTCATAACTCAGCTAAAAGTTTCCTTTGCTGTACAGCAGCCTTTCATTTCATGGACCCCATTTTTAGTTGTTGGCCTTATTTGAACAATAAGGGTTCTATCAAAAAACTCTTAACAACACCTATATTTTTAAAAATGTACTGCTTTTCACTCTAGAAGTTTCCAAGTTTGGGGTCTGACATTGAGTTACTGATCAATTTAGAACAGATTCTGTGTAGAGGAGGAAGTAAAGATTTTGTTTCATTATTCTGTATGTGGATATGTAGTTTCCCCAGCACAGTTTGTTGAAGATACTGTCTTTTCTTCAGGATGTAGTTTTTGAATATTTGTCATATATTAGGTAGTTACAGTCAAAATATTATAGGATATGATTTCCCACATCTTACAAACAGAAAGGAATGAGTGAAGCACACATTTCACACCACTAGGGGTGGCTGAGTTTTACCCTTGCATTCCATCAGAAATGTCTGAAATACAAGTGTCTTAGAATAAACTTAGTGTTAAAAATGCAAACTGAAAGGAGAGAAGAATAAGATAATGTAGGCACCAAAAGTCATCATCTCCAGATATGGACTGAATTACAGTTAAGCTGGCAGTTTTTATTCTGAACTCTAACTTCTAAGTCAATAAAAACAAAATAGGAAAGCTTTCTAATCACAGTCTCTAATCTCTAAACCCAAGATTTAGTAAACCAGAGAAATGAATTTTGTTTTAAGCAACATTTTTCTCTATTTAGTTGTAAATATTAAGACTCACACATAAATTTATAATGCAATCTATTTCTAAAAGTAATTTTAAGAATATTTTTCAGAGTAGATTTGTGCGTGCGCATGTGTGTGTAATCCTGAAGGGATATGGTATTCAGGAAAGTAGAAAGAAGAAGAGAAAGTACACAGAAATGTAGACTTGTGAAGAAAAAAATAAACATTACCTCTTCAAATTTACATTATTAAGACTTCATAGTCTATCGAAGATCTACTAAAGAGTTTAGTAATATATTTATTCATTTATTAACTATGAAATTGGATTGATACTGTGCTAGATACTGACATAAACAGTGAAGGAGTCAGCCACTACTTAGGTTCACATCGACTTCTACCAGAGGAGATAGATAACATGAAAATAGGTAAGTGGTATCATTAACAAGGCTCTTTGAGAGAGTAATAAGGCATGTGGAGCATTTTACAACAGTACTTGTTCTACTTTAAAGAGTTAATCAGTTTCACACTGGAATATATATATATCCAAAATAACACCCTTTGTGACAGTTTGCTAAATTGAGGGACATTGCATGATAGAGGGTGGAACCAACTGTGTATTCACAGGTATTCTAAGGATTTTTAATTGCCAACATGTGTTTGTTTTAGAACATTAGGAATAAGCTTAGTCTGTAAAGATTTAAAAATTAATCTTCTATTAAACCATATGTATGTAGCTAAAAGGAAGCTGCAGCACTGTCTTTAAAATCTCTCAGAAGAAGAACTTTGTTCTTTTTTCTATGTAGACAATCTCATGCCTACAACATCCTTTGGCAAGAATAAGGTATTCAAGAGATACTTATAGATTTATTGAATTAGGTAATCAATCATCTAATTAAAAGTACTATGGGAAACACTTGAGCTATTGATGGTCTCATTTGCCAATTATTATGTACTTCAAAGCATATGCCCAAAGATGCTTACTATTTATGTGCTTTAGCTCTTTTTTCCAATTATCTTCCAAATGCAAACAGCTTTAACTCCATCACAACAAATATGTGTTAGAGGGTGAGCGCAGGTGCACATTGGCAATGTGTTCTTCAGGTTCGTGATGATGTTTCAGTGCAAATCACGTAACTGATTGGGTAACTGCTAAACGTGTCCTTTAAATAAAAATTTGTGAATGTCTGGCAGGATAATTGGCATATTTATTCTTTTCATATACATACATTTCTGCTATTTGATCTACTTTCAGGCATCATCACTGAGTAGATCTAATCCTCAGTTGCAAATGTTTTAATGCGCACTAGATCTGTAACACCTTCCTGGTAATTACAAATGCAAATAAGGGCACCAAACAGTGGGTACTGTTTATTTTTCATAAGTGTATTTATTTATCCTAAGTTCTTCTCTCCTGGAACACTTAAATATCAAACTATATTATTTCTCTTCTTGACTTCTCTGAGAAAACATTTACTGATACTCTTCCTTAAGCAAATGAGACTATAGAGAAGGGTATTGTTTTGAGTGTATGATTCGTGAGTACATGTGAATCTGTGAGTGCAGGTGCTAGTGCACATGTCTGACGGCCGCGTATCAGCTGCCTTCCTCTGCCACGCTTTCTCTCATTCCACTGAGATGGAGTTTCTCACTGAATCTGGAGCTCACTGTTTATTTTGGCTAGGGCAGCAGCCAGGACATGGCAGCAATCCACCTGACTATAGACTCTCCTCCCCAGGCTGTGGGGTTGCAGGTGCGCTCAGCCATGTCTGACTTTTTAATGTGTGTGGAAGGAAATCAGTTATTGCATTTGGCTATCTGTTCTCCACATAGACATCATGGGAGCTGCACAGAAGCATGTATTCATATACACAATAAAGAAATACGTGAATGGTTTTTAAAAAAATCAACCCATAGAGAACACTGAATGCTCAGCACTGACAGGCCTATGACAGAAAAGGCTGGTCTCTACATAAAAATATACATAGCTTTGAAAGAAAGCTTGAGAGATTATCTCTTAACATGTGGGAACCATGTAACTCACTCCCCTCTCCCTATACTTAGCCTTGCCTCTGTGAAGGGGATAAGGATGGCAATTTTTGGTGCTTCTGGATAAGGGCACAATGAAGCTGAGTGTACAAAGATTGTAATCACTCAGGCTGGATTCAATTACTTTGCTACTGCTGGAGTGCCTAACACTTTCTTTTTTCCTTTTTTCCATTATTTTGGCCTTGCAAACAATAGCATGAATTTATTTAATTAATCTAATGTTATAATCCGGTGACTTACATAAAATTCACATAATGTTATTATAATCTTTAAAAAATTATGTATAAACTTTACATCCCAGTATCAGCCTCCTCTTCTCCAAGTACGCCCTCACACAGAGCCTCCCCCTTTCCTCCCTCCTATTCTCCTTTGAGATACCCCCTCTGGGTATCAC
>CM052716.1:33331587-33374058 GCA_028551405.1 Uromys caudimaculatus | reverse complement strand
AGGACCCAGAAATGAACCCACACACATATGGTCACTTGATCTTCGACAAAGGAGCTAAAACCACTCAGTGGAAAAAAGACAGCATTTTCAACAAATGGTGCTGGTTCAACTGGCGGTCTACATGTAGAAGAATGCAAATTGATCCATTCCTATCTCCTTGTACAAAGCTCAAGTCCAAGTGGATCAAGGACCTCCACATAAAACCAGCTACACTGAATCTAATGGAAACACTAATTTTCAAGCCATAATATATACACAAAGGACCTGTAAAGAGAAGAAAAAATATATACAAATAAAAAAATGTTTAAAAATGAAAATCCTGGACATGTCACTATGAGACAAGGAACCTCTGAAGATGCACTTGAGTTCATTTTCTGTTGGATATTTTAATGCTGGGGATGCAGCCTGCTTTTAGGGGTAGTTTGTTTTCCCAGTGATACTCCCTTGGAGGAAACTAAGTTCCTTTCAAGTGGGTATCGTTTGGAGATGCCTTTTCTTTTATCTGTAGTACTCCATCTGGCTTAGACACACACACACACACACACACACACACACACACACACACACACACACACACACAGAGAGACACACTCACACACAGCACACAGCACACATGTCCTGCCTCAGTCTCTGAATTCTTTCAAGTGTTGATCTTGTTGATTTAGAGGTCTTTCTTTTCTTGGTCCTCTATCCCCCTGTCTCTTACATTGTTTTCCTATCTCTTTTCCTGGGCTCCCTGAGCCCTGAAGAGAGGGATTTGAAGGAGACACCCTGTTTAGGATTGAGTGTTCCAAGATCTTAATGTCTGGCTGTCTGTAAGTCCCCATTTTTGTTCACATCTGCTGTAGGGGGAATCTCTGATGGTGGCTGGGGAAGACATTGGTCTATGAGTGCAGCAGAATGTCATTGGGAACTATTTAATTGGTATTTTATTATTTGTTTATTTTTGGAACAGGAGTATTTTGTTTTACTCTAGGTTCCTGGGCTATCTACTCTTAGGTACTTTACCATGCAAGCAGTGTAGGACATGAGTTCCAACTTGTGGAGTGGGCTTTAAATCAAATCAGATATTGTTTGGTTACTCCCACCAGCTTTGTACCATCACTGAACTAGCTTATCTTGGCTGCAGGAGACCATTGTAGATAGAAGGATTCATGGTTGTTTTGGTGTTTACATTTCTCCTTTGGTAGTGTAGAGTATATTCCTGTACGAAAAATTCTAGAACATAGGGGTGAATATTCTAGGAAGATACCAGCTTGACTTTTTCATGTCCAGTGAGTTTTGCATGTATGTCTTCAGCAATGCGGTCTGGCTGTCAGTTTGTAGAAAGCAGTCTATACCCTTAGCCATAGCCTGGTTGCTTGTGGGCTCCTATGAGACACCTATAACCAAGAGCTCAACTGGGTTAGAGATAACCCAATACCAGTACTGGAATCTTCATTTGGTAGCAAGAGACGTCCAGCTGGGGACCTGTCTCTCCCAGTTTTTGGGAGGAGATTCATTTAGATTACCTTCATATATATATGTGTATATGTATGTATGTGTGTGTGTGTTTCAGGAAACTTCTACTCTTTTATGTTTCCACACTGCCCCTACATTCCCTCACTCATCCTCCAGGTTTTTTCCTCATCTGTTCTTGACCCTCCTGTTCTATATTCCTTCATCCATCCATCCATCCTTCCATCCTTCCATCTATCCCTCCTTTCCTCCCTCCCTCTCTCCCTCTTTCCTTCCCTCCCTCCCTATCTATTCGATCTCCCTTTGCTACAGAGATGTATGTGTTTTGCCCACCCACCCGTACTTTACTTTATACTGAATCACTGTAATTCTATGGACCATGGCTTCATTATCATTGACTTCACAGCTAATGTCCACATAAAAGTGAATACATACCATATTTGTCTTTCTGGGTTTGTGTTATGTCACTCAAGATGATTTTTTCTAGTTCCATCTATTTCATGACTGATTTTTTTTTTTTTTTTTTGCTTTTTTAAAATGTCTGAATAATATTCCATTGTGTAAATGTACCAGGATTTCTTTATCTATTTTTCTGTTGATTCTAATGTCTGGCTATTAAGAATACAGTGAACATGGATTCACAGTGTCTGTGTGGTAGGATGGATACTGCTTTGGATATATTCCCAAGAGTGGTTTGGGTGGATCTTGATTGATTCCCAGCTTACTAAGTGTACTGGCTCGTATTGTGTGTCAACCTGACACAAGCTGGAGTTATCACAGAGAAAAGAGCCTCCCTTGAGGAAATGCCTCCTTAAGATCCAGCTGTAAGGCATTTTCTCAATTAGTGATCAAGTGTGGGAGGGCCAATTGTGGGTGGTGCCATCCCTGGAATGATAGTCCTGGGTTCTATAGGAAAGCAAGCTGAGCAAGCCAGGGGAAGCAAGCCAGTAAGTAACATCCCTCCACGGCCTCTGTCTCTGCATCAGCTTCTGCTTCCTGGCCTGCTTGAGGTCCAGTCCTGACTTCCTTTGGTGATGAACAGCAATGTGGAAATGTAAGCTGAATAAACCCTTTCCTCCCCAACTTGCTTCTTTGTCATGGTGTTTTGTGTAGGAATACAAACCCTGACTAAGACACTAAGGAACTACCACATTGATTTTCATAGTGTCTGTACAAGTTTTCATTCTTTTGAGCAATGGAAGAGTGTTCCCCCTTCTCCACATTCTCACCAGCAGTCACTACCACTTGTTTTGCTTGTTTTAGCCATTCTGAAAGGTATAAGATGAAATCTCAAAATAGTTTTGTATCTTGTTTTCCTTATGATGAGTGCTATTAAGCATTATTTTAAATCTCTTGACCATTTGAACTTCTTCTTTTAAGAATACTCTGTTTAGGTCTATATCTCATATTTTCATTAGGTTATTGTTTCTGTGGTATCTAGTGTGTGTTCTAGGTATCCATAGGTGTGTAGATTTATGTCTGTTTCTTCAGATTGATACCATTAATCAATGTGCCTGTTCCTGTGTGAATACTATGTGGTACTGTTTAAGTTTTCTTGTATTTGTTGAGATTTTGTATGAGTGAGTGATCAATTTTGGAGAAAGTTGCATGATGTGTTGAGAAGAAAATCTATTCTGTTGTGTTTAGCTGAAATGTTCTGTAACTATCTATTAGATCCATTTGGTTTATAACTTAAGTTAGTTCTAGCATCTCTCTGTCTCTGTCTCCGTCTCTGTCTGTCTCTCTGTCTCTGTCTCCGTCTCTGTCTCTCTGTCTCTGTCTCTCTCTCTGTCTCTCTGTCTCTCTGTCTCTGTCTCTGTCTCTCTCTGTCTCTCTCTCTCTCTCTCTGTTTCACTGTGTCTCTCCCTTTCTAGTTAAATTAAGATTTTAGATTTAAATGACCTATCAATTGGCAAGAGTGGAGTATTGAAGTCTCCCACTATTAGTATGTGAAAGAGATCTGGGACTATTTATTCCTATATTTTTCTGGGTGTAGTTACCCAAATTACGCTCTTTAGGGTAGAGTTTTATTTTTACCACCTTCTGTGACACTAGATTTTTAGATTGATATCGCCTAAATTTTGTTTTAACCATGGAATATCTTATTTTCTCTACCTATTGTAATAGAAGGATTGCTAGATATAATATTGCCTGCTGGTATCTATGGTCTCTTAGAGTTTGCAGAATATCTGTCTAGGCCCTTCTGGTCTTCATTGAGAAGTCAGGTATTATTCTAACAGGTCTATTTTTTTTTGTTGTTATTTGATCTTTCCCATTGAATTTTTAAACATCCTTTGTTTGTTCTGTATATTTAGTGTTTTGATAATTATGTGCCAAGAGGAATCTCTTTTTTGTCCCAGTTTGGTGTTCTGCATGCTTTGTGTACCTTGATAGGCATCTCCTTCTTTAGGTTAGGAAAATTTTCTTCTATAACTTTGTTGAAGATATTTTTGTGCCTTTGAGCTGGATTTCTTCCCTTCCCTCTATTCTCACTATTATTAGGTTTGGTCTTTCTGTTGTGTCTCTGATTACCTAGATGTTATGTGTTTTAGATTTAACATTTTCCTTGTCCAAGATAAGTACTTCTTCTATCATATCTTCAATATCTGAGATTCTGTCTTTCATTTTCTGTATTCTGTTAGTGAGGCTAGCCTCTCAGGTTATTGTTCAACATCTAAATCTTTCATTTCTAGATGGGTTTTCTTTATTGATTCATTTTTCACCTTCAGATCTTGAGCTGTTTTATTAATTCCATTTTACTGATTGTGTTTTCATAGATTTCTTTAAGTGATTTTTTAAAGGAACTCTCTTATACTCATAAATGCTATTTTAAGGTCTTTGTCTTGTCTTTACCAATGTTTGAATTCTCATTGCCTACTGTGATATGATCTGTAGGTTCTAGTGGAATCAAATGGTCCTGGCTGTTATTGACTGTGTCTCTATGATGATCTCTAGGTGGGTTTGGGATGATTGTGATTCTAGGTGCTGATATATATATATATATAAACATATATATGATCTTGTCTTTGTTGGGTGGCTGTTTTGTTTCTTGGTTTCTGTTGCCCTTGCTGGTTCTTAGGAGAGTGTGGTGGCTGTATGTTGCCTGGTAGGGAATTATTTTGGAATATTGCCAGGCGTGTCCACTGGGGTTCCAGTAAAATGTGTTTTTGTGTATTGGGAGGTTACACTTAGCAATCAGGTTGAGCTAGGAGCTGGGCATGCTTGAGGTGGATCAACAGGATGGAGGAAAGCAGGGTGTTCTTCCAGTACCTGCTTAGTCCCCTGGAAATATAGGAAGATAATGAAGAGAAGCCACACAGGTCATCTGAAGGAGCTGAGGATGACACATGATATTGGGATATTTCATTTGGAGAAGAGGAGGTAGAGAGGTGAACATCTGCAGTTAGACCACCTGCATCCCTGGCCAATATTGAGAGCCTTTATTTCTAATAAATTCTGAGATGATACGCTGGTGATATGTGTACACTTTAAGCAGCAAATGTCAGAAGAGTATTGAAGATCTAAATTTGTGTGTTAGATCCCATTTGGAATTTAGAATAATTTTGGGAAGACTTACTTGATGGGTAAAACCAATCTTTTCTTCTCATGCTGCCAAATCATTTAACAAACTTGAAAGTTCTTCTTTTCTGAAGGCAGTCATAAAGTTATCAGTTGAAAAAATCTCATAGAGTTTCTAGCACCATATTATCATTGTGATATTGATTTTTATAATAATAGTAAATTTTTATATGAAACATTTAACTATGGTACACAAGACTATTTGAATAATCTTGGTCTAAAGAGGAGGCATGAACTCATTGGTAAAATGCTTGGAGGAGGAGAGAAAGGGAGGGAGAGAGGGAGGAGCAGAGGAAGAAAGAGGTGACAAGGGGGAGAGTAATTTGACTACTGACGTTTTGAAGAAAAAAATCAAACCAATGACATTTGATCACCTATTGTTTATGGGTAAGAGGTATTTTTTTCTTATCAATACTATATAATATAATGTATGGACAATAAAGACTGCTTGAATTACTTGAAAATAACCTTAGTTTGTCAAGATAGAGTCATTTAAAGCAATTATTGGTAAACACACATACATGTATGTAGTGCAAAGTAATCATACACGAGGCAGGAAAAGATCAGTAGTAAAAACATAAAACCCAGGAAGAGACTGGAGTAAGAAAAACGGTTTGAAAACGAAAACTAGTTTAATGAGGTTATTAAGGTTGAACTAAGAAAGGGAATCTCTATATAATGGAGAAGGAGAAAGAGATGGCAGTTTAGGAAATGAAGGAGAGATCATAGCTGAGGGCAGAGTGCTATGAGGCTCTCAGTGACTTGGTAGACATGGTATGTCTAGAGTTGGCAGTGACTTAAGTGAATTTAATTAACACAGCAACATTCCCCATTTTTAAAACTTGTGATTGCCTTTGAAATGTAGGCTACTGTTTATTCTGTGGTCAGCAGCACAGAGACAAACTTATACTTCCTTTTTCCTTCTTTAAAGCAACACTGGCTGTACCAAGAGATACCAGTTGGGTCGCAGTGACACAAGGATAAGTTTTCTGAGACACAAAGAAGAAAACATTGTGTTTCAAGAGCCTGCTTAGGTCAGTGTGACCAATGTCCACCCAGGAGGTATTACTTTAGGCTTCTTTTATTTGTGTATTTTATTCCTTTACTGTATGTGATGGTTCTTAAGATCTTTTATACATCCGGTAACCACATCCATTTGCCCTTCACTTGTCCTGCCTAGACCTGGAAAGTTATGTGTTGATTATTGTTAAAAATTGTTTCTATACACTTACTTCTCTACAAAGATGGCCAACATTGAGTTATAGAAAGATGTCCTTATATTTAGGCATTGCTGTATCTTTCTTTGTGCTAACGTATTAGATGATGTTATCCATTTAACAGAAAGAGACTTGAAGTTTGAAAGAGGCATAATTGTTCTGCAATTTTTTGATTTAACAAATGCTCAAGATATTAAATGAAATTATTTTGGTATCTTTTCTAAGGGTATAAATTTAATGGTCATAACATGAAAATGTTGAATGTATTGTGAAAAACTTAAAACAGCATTTACATTGTTATTTGGGGAATGAACATAAAATAAAATTATACAATTTAACAAAACTCACAATATTATTATACATTCTTCAGTGAGATAGGTAGGTTCCAAAGCATCTAAAGCAAACAAGACAGATCTGGCAATTTCATGACACATTAAGAAATTCCTCAATGTTAATATAAGCAGATACCAAATGAAACCCAATAATTGACTCTGGAGGATGGTCAGGCAAGATTGCCAGGAAAGGCTCTGTAGAATCTTCAGTCTCTATCTTGTGATTGCTTTTGCTTTTAAAATTTGTAGTGGGGTGTGTATGTGTGTGTGTGTGTGTGTGTGTGTGTGTGTGTGTATGTGTGTGTGTGTCTGAATGTTTTTGCCATGCAGTACGTTGGCTGTTAATAAAGTTGGCTGTTGCATAAGATTTCTGTTTGCCTCATTTATTGGCTTCATTGTCCTAGGCGCCACTGTCTGTACAGTGGTAACAGGATAAACCCTGCATATTCTTTTTATCAACTTGGTTCCTCTCTGCCTTTCCATTTCTTTCAGCTTAAATTTTAAAATCAAACTCTTCAAAGGAAGTGCTCATTTTTTAAGGATGCATGCCTTTCTCTCTATTACAAAGCTAGCCTTTCACTTGTTTGGTGTTCTTCATAATTCATAAAGTAGCAAGCCTCAGGAGAGGATAGGATGTCTCTGTTTACCTCAGACTTCCTGGATTTTTGTTCTAAGCTGTCCTGAATATTGTTTATGCCCAGTACAACTGTTTCTTAAAACATAAAGGGTTTGGCTTGTTTGGTTTTGGGAGAAGAGCTGTCTTTTAACATGGTCATACCCTGACAGTGTGTTGATCACTTTATTTGCATTCTATGTATATGTACATACACATATACATATATATGATTTTCAACAGAATTACTTGGTTCAGGACAGCCAAGTCCTAGTACTCTGTAAAACAATAATGTTGCCCCAAAGTCTTTGTTTAGACTAGATGTTGTGGCATTTTATTAATAAGGAAAGTTTGGTGATATTTTAACAATTTATTGGGATTATAGAATGAAAGACAATAAAGGGAACTTATTCCTTATTAAACAGGAAAAAAATTTCAAAGCACTAACATTGCTCAGCTTTCATATTCCAAATATTGCTTTTATTTTCCATAAACTTTGTTTATGTGAAACCATGCTGAGAGTAATGCTCTGTTTCTCAGACTAAAAAGTCTGGACTTTTTTCCTCACACTGTGCGTTCCTGTAGAGACTCTGTCTCCAGGAAAGTTTTAAGTCAAGTTTCACAAGCTTGAGAAACTTAATTTGTCTTCCATTTGCCTTTTTAACTGATAACTTAAAAGAATCTTTCTCCTTCCTAGTCATGAGTTTCTTGGATTTCTCACTCCTGTGTTACCCCTGCCAAGGTTTCTAGAATAACTAAGCTAATCTTTATGTAAATAGAAACATGCCCTACAGTGCTCTACAGCTGTTTTCAGGATGAAAATACCAATTCTTTCACCTCACTGTGCTTACACCCAGCCAGGAAGCATCTGTAGTCTAAAATCCTGCTATCAAACAAAGGATTTTAAAAACCCTGTCTAGCTTCACTTGTGTGTGTGTGTGTATGTGTGTGTGTGTGTGTGTGTGTGTGTTTCCTGAGCTGTATAGTAGATTAGAAGAATCAGTTATTGTGTTATTATCTTACATAGTCCTCAAAAAAGCCTTACCATCTTCAGCACACATGCTTGCTATGATTTGACCTGGCCACTCTAGTTGACTTTGGAAGCAAGGTATCAGTGGGCACACTGCTAATCCAACTCCTGACAATGCTTGGGGAGGTCATTTAGTCAGGATTGATTTTACTACTTTATCTTCTTGATGATTGCCATGGGAACTAGGAATTTTTCTTGAGAATTGTGATTCTATTATATCCATAAAACATATGAAACTCTAGAGCAACAAATACTTTTGGAGAGAGAATGTTGTTTTATTAGCGCAAAGAATACAATAAAAGTCGAATGCAGAGGAGTCTGTTATGTAGAGTTTTAAGGTCTAGAATATATATAAGATCATCTGCAGATCTTAAAAAAAAGTAAAACTCTGATTTTACATGAAGTACCTGAATGTCAGTTCAAATAAATTACTTCACAGTTAAAAGATTAGTATAAAAATGAATATGACTCAGGGTTGAGAGTGGGAAGTGTGAGAGCCATAGTTTGAAGGGAAGAAGTGAGTTTGCTAAAGTGTCTTATATAACATTCTTAAAGCAAAAAGGCAGGGTATGGAATATCTTTATATCTATTGATGCTAATATATACATAAAATGTATTAGTGTAACAGTTTAAAATTAACATCTGTATATGTTTCTTAAATATATCCCAGTCAAGAATTCTGCAGACTCATAGATATACAGAAAAAAAAAAAAGCTTTTTAAAAGTCATTGATATCCATGTTTTCATGGTGGAGTGCAGAAAAGATTGATTTAAAACAAAGAGCCATATTGGTTCTTACATATTCAGACTGTAGATTTAAACTTTAAATCTCAAATTATTTTAAGTTGCTTGTTTATAATCAATCACAACAAGAAAAATTAAGGAAGAATCATTAGAAACAACTATGTAACCTACACATATGAATATTTTAAACATTGGGTTTGTTATTAAAACAACAAATAAGTAAATAAGGAGACTTGTGCTAGAGGCCTGGAAAAGTCAATCAGGGCCTTAGGTTTTATTTATTGTTATTTTTAAAAAATCTGTCATTGTGATTATGATAGGCAGGATTCTAAGCTGACGTTTAAGGCTTCCCAAACCTGGTAGTAGATCCCCCCAATTAACTGTCATGAGTTTTGCTCCACTGATTAGGATATATCCTGTGGCCCATGTAGCAAACAAGAACATCAAAGTTATCTGAATATGCATGATAGAGTCACACACATCCTTTAAAGCAGATTTATTTCCTGCTGCTCTAAGAAAGGGATTTGAGGATGATTCATGAAGATAGAAAACAGGTTATAATGATGATGTCTGTTGCCAAGATAGGAAAGGCTGTCTGGCCAGGACTGAGGGGCACTTCAGTGGTTTGGAACACAAGTTGAAGTGGAAATTTTTGGCTTCTTTGGAGACTCAGTTGTGTCATGTGTTATTTTTATGGAAATTGTCTTATGAGAGGAGGTTTTGCTAAAACAGATATGTGAGAGAATGTTTTGCTATGAACAGACACATGGTGTTTTTTTGGAAGCTGCCTGGTGAAAGGGAATATGATGTTTTGCTGGAGTGGATCCTTGAGAAGACACAAGATGTTTTTAAAAAGTATAAGTATAACTCAACACACAGTGGACTATGCTATCACATTGGTTTGTCTTGCAATGATGGTGATTCTTGGGCTTAGCT
This sequence comes from Uromys caudimaculatus, assembly GCA_028551405.1. Classification (NCBI taxonomy): domain Eukaryota; kingdom Metazoa; phylum Chordata; class Mammalia; order Rodentia; family Muridae; genus Uromys; species Uromys caudimaculatus. The sequence continues at coordinate 33,364,149 of CM052716.1, read as the reverse complement.
GACACTGATCATTGTGGGACTTTGACATTGGTCTTCACTGATGAGGCTATGGCATTGGTTCACCTTGCTTTGCTTCTCTAATCTTTGCAGACAACTCTGTGGCATTGGTTTGCCTTGCCTTTTTTGCTGATCACTGTTTGTTACTATATTATAGAGAGAAAGACACCACAGAACTTCTGTGACCATGGGTTGATTGGCAAAGCCTAGTGGTTTTTCCATCCAATTCAGCACGTCCATTGCTGTCATCTATGTCCAACTCATGTTTAGGCAGTCATGTTGGCATTACCGTGTAGGTGTAGCTTCTGATATTACTAGGAGACAGTCAAACTCCAGCTTCCTAATCCTCCGGCTCTTAACAATCTCTCCATCCCCTCTTCTCCAGTGTTCAGTGAAACTTAGGTGCAGGAGTTGTTTCGTAGATGTATCCATTGATACTGAACTCCACAACTCTGCAATAAATAGATTTTTAAATGTATTTATACTTTGACATCTTCACACACAAGTGTACTGGATCCTAATTCTTACTCTCTGTTTCTATATCTCATCACTGATTCTTCTACCAAAACCCTTCTTCCAACTTCTCCAGCTATCTTCCTACTTTCATGTCTTTTTTTGTATGTGTGAGACTCACTGAGTTTAAACCTAGTTGAAGTAAAAACATGGAAAGGAGGTTATTTACTGGATGATGGCAACTAATCAGCACCAATGAAGGAAGTGATACCTCTCTCCTCAGTCATCATTAATTATCAATAATGCCCCAGGAAAGGGGATGTGAACAGGCATCATATCTTTTGGATACAATAGAAGCTTCAGTGACTTCATGAGTTCAGTGGTCTTCTCATGTCCTGAAGACAGTTTCTCAGTGGTTGTCTCTGATATCTGGCTCTTTCAGTCTTTCCACATCTTCTCCTGTGATATTCTCTACTCTTGAGGGGAGGGTTGATACAGGTGTCCCATTTAAAACTGAGCATGTCCTAGTCACTTATTCTTTACACTTAAACATTAAGTACTGTCTACTGCAAAGGAAAATTTCTCCAAGGAGGACTAAAAGCCAAACTAATCTATGGCTATAAAGGTAAGTATTTAAAAGGCACTTTGATATTACATCAATTTTGCAAAACAATAGTAGTAGGTTCTCTTGTAGAGCCCATGACTTCTCCAATCAAGGTTTGGTTGCCAGGTTTACAGTCCATGAGTTCCATCTTATGAAACAAGCCTTAGGTCCAACCATACAGCTACAGATTACTTTCAAGAAACTCATGCCACTATTGCACTAATGGACATATTTTGCTAGGCTGGTCTTTATCTTAGCTCACAGACCATTGATAACTTTTCTTCCAAAGATAACATATGTTATCATCTGACACTTTCAAGGCTAAGTATTAAGGAGGAAACTTTGTGGTCAATAACAGTTTGATTTCTCTATAGCTTGTGACCAAAATATGTAGTATCTTTCCCAATAGGAGTTTGCTATCAATAACTAGATACTTTAACAATGTATGCTTTACTTAAAAGACTAGTTTAGTGTTTTGTTGTTGTTGTTGTTCTTCGAAACAGGGTTTCTCTGTGTAGCCCTGGCTGTCCTGGAACTCACTCTGTTGACCAGGCTGGTCTCGAATTCAGAAATCCACCTGCCTCTGCCTCCTAAGTGCTGGGATTAAAGGCATGCACCACCAATGCCCGGCCTAGCTTAGTTTTTTTATTGCCTGTTATTGATTTTGTTTATCTTTGTAGGTATTAACTAGGTACATATACATTGACGCTTACTCAAGATTCTTGTGAAGTCTTTGCATTTGGGGTATACTCAGGTTTCTATTGATACATAATAAGGTTCTCTCTGCAGTTTAGAACTATTTTTGTTTTTTCTTAATAGTAAATATAAACACCCATGAATTTTTTGAGCAGGATTCAGTGTGTGTGTGTATGTGTGTATGTGTGTGTGAATTTTGACTGCCAGTGAATGTCCATTCCTGGACTGCAGACATTTCACATATTTAGCACATTAATGAAGATTCTTCATTTTGAGGATGTACCAGGTTCATTTAGACCACAGAATTCCCAATGTGCATAATCCTATTTCTCCTTCCAGCATTTACTTAAGGCAATCTCAATGTGATAGTGTATGTAAACATTTAGGATCAATGGAACCTATTAGGCCATTATAAATGTGAAGCTGGGAATTTTATTACTACATAGTGCCGAATATTGTTTTAATTTTATTTGTTGGTGTGATACAAATTTAAATAGAATACTGTTCCTTTTCTATCTTACATATTTGCACGGTCCTACTCCCTAGCTAGAAAAAATGTTGTAGTATATTTAGCATTCATTTTAATGTATATAAATTCCTGGAAAATACTGCAACCTAATAAACTTTGCATTGATTTCTATGGACGACTCATTGTTTCAATAACTCAGATTATTGCATCTGAGATGGATGATTTAGCATTTTTGGTTGTTACTCTTAAGCTTCGCTCTGCTTATACAGCCCCATAGCATATGTCAAGCTCTGACTTTATGCAAGAAGTTAACCTCTTTCTGTTCATCCATCTCAGAAATTACTCAACCTCAGCAACATACTTCTTTAGTGCCACAGACTCATTTAATTTCTTTCTTTCTTTCTTTTATCTTTAATTTCTATTAGAGCTATTTTAAATATGAATTGATTGATGCATGATACTGTATGTACTGTATGTATGAAACTGTACATTTATAGTATCAACTACATTTCTAAATATTTTTGAGACTTAAACAGTTTTAGAGTATTACTTCCCTACCCCTTGTGCTTATTTGAAAGTGTGTATGTGTGTGTGTGTGTGTATGTGTGTGTGTGTGTGTGTGTGTGTGTGTGTGTGTGTGTGATATCTAATGGTAAGTCACACAAATGATTGCCTCTTAAAGTCTGTTTGTGTTATTATTGGAAAACCAAGAGACAAGTAGAGTCTTAATGATATTCTGAGCTGTTATATCCAGTGGATACTGACATAATTGGAACACACAGATACTCAGTCTTTGACAGGGCTTAATCAGTTAAATCCCTATCTTCTGCATTGCAGGGGGCTTCTCCATGGGTAGAACACAACCAAAGATCAACAGAAACAGAAGAAGAAAAGCTTGGCTATGGGATACAGATGGGATGTCTATGATCTCATCACAGACCTCTGTTAATCTTAATTGTAGAGAATTAACATGTTAAGTAGTTTAAAAATAACACTCTCTACATTTTGGCCACTGCAAAAATGATTCTACTTTTTATGGGTTATTAAAGGCTAAATGAACTCTTATAATAGCTATTGGTTATTTTTTGTGTTTGATAGAAAAATAAAATATAATTGTTTTAAGGCTATATTTTGATAATATATTTCAACAAATAAGTAATTTCTAGAGATTTTGGCTTTAAAAATAATTCAAGCATCATTTTATAATGTCTGAGGAATCAAATCTCATGTACACCATTACAGAATAGAAAATAAATATATTATTAAACATTTATTTATAATATATTTTGGGGGGTGTTTTTGTATACCACAATGTAATGTATCAAAGCCAGAGGACAACTTTCAGGAGTCATTCTGTCTTTCCATAATGTGAATCCAAGGATCAACTGGAGTTTTCAGGCTAGACTACCAAGGTCCTTACCTGCTGAGCCATCTTGCCAGCTCTATATTCATTTTTATATGTGGAAATGTAATAGTTCACTGACTGAGTTGAAATAAAATGTCGACATGTATTTTTATGCTGAGCTTGCTTCTTCATCTCCTGGACATGTTACAGGATCCATAGAAAGTTATGACATTCTTGTGGATGAACTTAATGGATCCAGTAATGACTATTGGAGGTAGCCAGAAATTTGAGGTTGGTTTCTTGTGACATTCTATGTTTGGGAAGCAGGTAATGGGGAAAGTGTGATAATGAGAACAAGGAGCGAAGTTCTATGTCAATATTTCTGTGTTTACTTACATGACATAATGTTAAATGTTTCAGCATTTGGGTGTTGAGCAGGTGGCAACTCTTGAGAAACTTTGACATCATGATGTCTGGAACCGAAGAGATACAAGTGGGCTCAGTCCTCGTAACCAATATGGTAAGCCAGAGGATTCAGGGCATTGATAGAAGGTTTGTTAAGAGAAAAACAAGTCCCTACTTTCTTAATATCTGGCCAATTTAGGCAATTCTTTAAGTTAGTTTTAATGTTCACAAAAAAATAATTATCTTCAAAAGTTACATTGTATATGATATACATATACTTACACATACATACCATATGAATTCATTTATTAATACAACTTTCTCATTAACTATTAAAATTCACAAATGATATAGTGTTTATATTTTAATATCAGATTTCATATTTATATTGTGTAGTTAGTTTCTTACAAGTTTTAATAGTTTATTATATTAGTTAAAATTCTCTAGAGAAAAAAATCAATGCTAGAATGAATACATATTTAAGGGTTACTTAGTAGCTTGTCTCATACAGTGTGATCTAGTAGTTCAGTAATGTTATCTGTATACTGGATAGATTGAGAACTTGATAGCTCCTTAATGTATCAGGGCTAAATGCCTCAGAATCTTCAATTTGTCACTGAAGGCATGAACAATTCCCTCAGAGCTGCTGAGTTACAGCTTATTTTGGAAGACTGAATAAGCTAGCATCCAGTGTAAGTGGCAGCAATATAGTGGGTGCATAGGCCAACAAGGAATGAAGGAGCACAGGTAAACCAACACCTATGTTTCCTAGGACCCTGCAGATGGAAGGAACTGACTCATGGAGTCTGTTGGAGGGTGGGTGTTCCTCAATCAATTCTATCTCGAATTATTATCACAGTCTTACTCAGAGGTGCGTCTCTGATCCTATGTCCAATCAAGTTGACAACTGAGATTAACCATCAGGCTTATTTGCTTCATCTTTTAATTTTCTATCTTTCAATAAGTTTTATGGTCATGACATTATTTACATGACATTGAATTTCGCCTTTCATTTATCTGCTTGCAATTTTCTTATAAAATTTCAAATTTTGTTATTTGTTTTTTCATCTGTTGCAAGTTGTGTTTTTGTATCTGTGTCTGACTGTGTGTCTGTGTTTCTCTTCCTATGTGCATATCTATTTATCTCTCTTTTTGTGTGTGGTTGTGTGTGTGTGTGTGTGTGTGTGTGTGTGTGTGTGTGTGTGTATGCGTGTGAATGCACATGCCCACTGAGATCAGAGCTATTCAGTCCCCAAAGTTTGTTTCCAGGTGGTTATGTTCACCTGAATTGGGCACTGGAAACAAAACTCAGATACTCTACAAGACCAGTATGTGTTCCTAACTTCTGAGCAACTGATCATCTATCTGTCCAGTCTTCACATTTAAAAAAAAAAAAAAAACATATCTTGCATATCTTGGTTTTAAGAAAAATGAGGAATAATTCACTCATCCTTAAGAAAAAAACAGCAATAGTTATTTCTTGAATCTTTTTTTTTTTTACAGTCCAGTTGTTATCTCCCTCCTGGTCTGCCCTCCGACATTTCCTCATCCCATTCCTCCACTGCCCTGTCTTCAAGAGGATGTCCAGACCCACTCACCTCACTCCACCCCACTTCACCCCACCCCAGTACACTAGACCTCCCTATTCCCTGGGGCCTCAAGTCTCTCAAGGGTTAGGTACATCTTCTCTCACTGAGGCCAGACCTGGCAGACCTCTGCTGTATGTCGGGGGCCTTGTACCAGCTAATGTATGCTGTCTGGTTGGTGGCTCGGTGTCTGAGAGATCGCAGGGTGCCAGCTTAATTGAGACTGCTGGTCTTCCTATGGGGTTGCCCTCCTCTTCAGCTTCTTCCAGCTTTCCCCTAATTCAACCATGGGGTTCAACAGCTTCTGACCACTGGTTGGGTGTATCTGTCTCTGTCTCAGACAGCTTCTTGTTGGGCTTCTCAGAGGGCAGCCATGCTAGGCTCCTGTCTGTAAGCACATCATAACATCAGTAACAGTGTCAGACCTTGGGGCCTCTCCTTGAGCTGGATCCCAAGTTGGGCCAGTCACTGAACCGCCTTTCCCTCAGTCTCTTCTCCATTTTTGTCCTGGTAGTACTTTTAGACAGGATCAATTCTAGTCAGAATTTTTGACTGTGGGATGGCAAGGCCATTAGTAGACCTCTATCTTAAACATATTATTTAAAAATCCAACCTAACATTTTATTCTAACACTTTTTAAAATTTTCCCATATTAAAACATATTCAACCCAGTTTGAACAACTTTAAATTGTATTCTGGCTTTTATCTTAGAATTTGTTTTCAAGAATTAAGAAATCGAGCTAGAAACAGGATTCTGTTCTCTACAGTCCATTTTTTTTTTTTTTTTACATATTGCTTTCTCTAACAATGTAGTGTGACCTACTTCATTCTCATAGACAACACAAAATATCATTCAGTAACACATTCAACTAGTCTTGCAGTATCCAGCTGCTTAGGGAAAATAGGATTCTGCATAATCTAATCAGACTAAGGCACATTTATATACAAACTCTCATCCAAAATTCTTTATTACTGCACATTTTGGAAAAGTTGTGCTGAGTTTTGGTATATGAAATGGTGGAAGGAGCACCTTCTACATACTGAGAGGCCAATGAGCCTGTGTATGACATTCAGATTGCTAACCAGGTCACTAAAGCTTGGACCACGCTTCATATCCCTGTTTGAGATGCCAATGAGCCTGTGTATGACATTCAGATCGCTAACCAGGTCACTAAAGCTTGGACTACGTTTTATATCCTTATTTAGAATGCTTTTGAGTTTCAGTCAGGGTAAGAAAAAGTAAAGTAATTAGATATCAGTTTTCATCCATCAGATTGAAAATAAAGCAATACTTCCCAGTTCTCTAAACACCAATGAAGGTGTGGAGCAATGAGAATATTTTACACTGCTTATGACAACAAAAATTTTAGATACCTTACAAATATTTTTTAATTTTTATTAGAATATATTAATTATATGCAATACAGGGTTCCATTATGACATTTTCAAATACATATATAATGCAATCTGATCATATTCACTCTTGTTAGTCTTGCTGGTCTACCTCCTGTTCCACAATTCCCTTCTTCTATCCAGCCACCATGTTTTATTTTTGTGACCCAATGAATTTCATTAGTGTTAAAGCGTGCATGAGAGTTTGTATACAGGATCATGGACACCTTATATGTTTCCCTTTCTCCATTAACCATTAACTGAATATTAGATACTCAGGAAAGGGTAGGACCACATGAGACTCCCCCTTCCAAGAGAGAATGTTGATGGGCCCAATCTTGTAGTGATCCACATTAATCACAAACGCTGTGAGATTATGAGGATAGTAGACACCTCGTGCCCAGAAGGAAGCACTTCCCATCACTTCCTCCACCTTCCTCCATCTCATATATTATTTTCATTTCTTCTTTGATGATATTTCCTGAGCCTTATACTGGTTGATGTAGGCATTTATTTTATGTTGTGGCATTCAATAGTCATTTATTTTCAGTATTGTGACCAGTTATGAGTCTCTGCAGTAATTACTGATCATTGCAAAGGAAGCTTCTCTCATCAAAGTGTACAGATCAGTAGCCTATGTAATAAACACAATTATTTTGACAGTGATTTGATAGATATGTCATGTTTGTTCTTCAATAAACAGGATTATCATCCCCACTAAAGCCTATGACCTCCCCAGTCTCAGATATATGACTAGGCTTACAGAACCAGACTAGAATCACCTCTTCTGGATTAGATACCAAATCCAATAAATAAGCCAATGATTACTCTTATAACAGAGTTACTATGATTGCACCTGTCAGTATGTCTAGAGGTAGTTCAGTAGTGTTTTATGCAGGGTCCCTGGCATTATTAAGACTGTTGATGACATTGCTAATCCTAAAATCTGGTTATCAACTTCTGTCAATATAAAAGCTACTCAGTTGGAAAAAAGTTTCCAGTCCAGTTTCAGCTTGACTTTTCTATGCTTGTGACCAAGCCATGTAGCATCTTCAGCAATAGAGTCCTATGATCTACTTCTGGTGATCATCGAGCATCAGTGGCAATTGTTTGTCTTTGGGCGGGGGGATCAAGAACTAATGTGTGGTATTCCAATCTATACTATGATTTTCGCTTAATAATGTGTTACATCTAAGAGCCTACACATAATTTTTTAGTAGTTATTTTCCTTTATAACAGCAGAAACTCTTATTTTTTTCTTTGTTTCAGGTTACCTTTAAACTCCACCAAACTACTCAAGGTCTCAAGGAAATCATGTTTGTATGAATCTTGTCTCTTTGCACTTATTCTTGTTATGCAAAAACTAATTCTGATGAATTTCAGATTTATGACTTTGCTTAAAATAATAATCCATTATATGTTAAAATATATTTCATGAAAAATAAGTTTTCCAAAGTAAAAACAGTAGTGATGACAGTGGCACTATTTATGTACCCATTTTGGTTTTGACTTAACAGAAATAATTGAATTTGTATATTTGTATCTGTATTTACTATGATTCAACATACTGTTTGTGATAAGCTAAATGATGTGAATATGGTCTCACCCAGATAAGAATTTTATTAGAAATTTTATTAGAAAGAGTATTTTATTGTTGATTTCATGAAATTCCAAATATCTCTTTTATAACAAATGCAAATACTAGATACTGGCTTTTAAGTGGCAACTTGCAGCATAAAACCTTCTGGTACATGAAGCAACATTTCACACTGTTGTATATAAAGTCACTACTAGTATTTTTATGCTTTAATTTATTTAATTTGAGTATTTCACAAATAAACTTATATTTATTCATGGAGTATTATGTCTCAATACATGTATACAGTTTAGAATAATCCAATCAGGTTAATTAGTATGACTGTTATTTAAAAAAAAACACTCTTATTTCTTTGTAGAGAGGACAATTAAAATCCTGTTGCATAGCTGTTTTGAAATATACAGAACATTATTTTTCTTAGATACATTCTTTGTCTGATAGTACAATAAAATTCATCTAATTCATGTATTTGAGGTCAGTGAGTATCTATCCAAAGGAATTGAATGCATTGGTTGATGAGATGTCTACATTCTTAAGTTCATTACAAAATTTTTCACAATAGACAAAATGTAGAAGCAATATATATATATTATTCTTTGAGTAAGGCATACACTTATTATAGTAAGTATTTTAAAATGTATTTGTTAAGCATTTCATTTATAAACATCATATTTACATTAATTTCCTTTTTTCATCCTCATGACTCTCCTCCATTCCTCAAATTAATGACCTCTAATTCTTTAAGATGTATATATATGTGTGTATATATGTGTGTATATATATATATATATATATATATATATATATAATGTAATACATGTGTCTGTGCATATACATTTATACATACAACCTGCTGAGTTCATTTACTGTTGCTTATGTGCATGTGTTTAGGGATGACCACTTTGGATGCTCTATCCTATCAGCAGCCCATCCTTGGAGAACCCTGACTCTCCTCTCAGCCGCTGTTGATTGCCTCTAGGTTTTCATCCAGGGTCAGATCTTTTGAAAGTTTCTCCATCCACACTGGCACATCAACTTGCATTGTCATTTTCCATGTCTTGCCTGTGTTAATCTCATAACATCATCTATTGGTTATTTGGAAAATGCTCCTACACTAAGCTGGGTAAATCTTCTAAATGTATCATTTTGGAGAATGAAAGGTTTTGCTCTTACATACAAAATTAAAGAATCTTTGGTTACCCTAGGGTTTCCTGATAAAAATTTGATAATGGCTGATGCAGAGCTATCTTTGAGATTTTCACTGAGTCATGACTAATGTACTTAATTGGTTTGATTATATTGAGGAAAATAGAAAATATCTATGTGATTAGTTTAATCAATTAGGTATAAATGTACTATTATAGTAAAAATAATTTAATATGAAAAATGTTTTATATTTTTAGTGAACAAACTTGGTATTATACATTGGCTGTAAGATTCAGTGATACAAAATGGCTACATAAACCCATAAAAATATAAAATCTCAAATGGAAAATGTATTCATCCTTGATGATATAAGAGAACAAAATTGACATGTCGAGAGAAGCCTTGAAATGCAGGAAAGAACAGATCTGAAAATAGAATTGAGTAAAAACTGTTTTGGGGAGTGATTTCACTTTTAAGGTTTGCATTTAGATCACTGAGTCAATTGCATGGCTAACTCAGCTCCTCTGTGGGTAACTAGCTTTAGCTCATGTATTACAGTCTTTAATGCAGAGACTATCCCAGCTGACATGAATTCTAAATAATGATAGAACAATAAGAGGAAGAGAAAAACCATCCTTCTATGTGGACTATAGACAAGAAAAAAATCTCTGAGGTGAAAGTTTTTGATGAAACGTATTCCACAAATTAGTGCTCAGCCCTTCCTCAAAAGCAGGATGAAGTATGTAAGTATGATCACCCCCAGTGAAGAAGAAAATATACACTCAAGATACCAGTCCCTAACCAAGGCTTTCTGCTGCAGTCATGACCAGGCAAACAAGAACCAAAAGTGTAATTATAAAATAAAACATCACCAGACAACACGAGTAACCATATACCCAAACACAAAAAGTAAAAAAGTATTGCCAAAGGACAATAATTAACACAACATATATATGATTAATGTGGATTGTGATACTTAAAACGTACCATTTCAAAACTATAGACATCTACAGTGCTGTATAAATACATGATCACTGTAATCAAATGAACCGTGGTGAACACACTAGTTAGAGGAAGTGACACAGGTGAAGACTATTCATGAGTGATGCAGATGAAGGGCAACAATGGATCATACGAGGGAGAAGCTGATAGACATGGCGGTTCTATTCCAAAGTTTGAATAATAGAGATAATGAAGGAGAAACAAGAGAGATCAGTTGTTATAGGAGAAGAAGAGGAGAAGAAAGCAAAATAATGAAGTGCTGGAAAAAGAATAGAAGAGGATTCAGAATAATTCTAAAGCAATAAAAAACAGACTTATGCATAAAAATACAGCTTTTAGATGCTTTCCTACTAAGATGAGGCAAGAGTGCTATTCATTACTGGTTTTTCACAAGTGCTGCTATTGTTTGGTCAATTCCTGGCGTGCATATACACATTCCAGTGTGTGGACATGTGGTGTGTAGGTGTATAGGGCCATGTATTTTTCACTGGTGTCAACTAATTTGGAATGAAGAAATATAAGTGAATATATGAATCTAACTCCTCCAACAAATATAGGAGCACATGGTATCAGCATTGTCGTCATCATCATCACATTTGATTTCAGGCTAGTGTTTAATTAGCGTAAAATGACAGTATCAATCCTAAAAAGATAGTTTGTAGAATCTGAAAGTCTGATCATTAAGTTTATTTAAAAGAAAAATAGTATTCATCATTTATAAGTTTGGTGGATATCTTCTTACTGGGAATTAAATTACATTATAAAGTTATAGTTACTGAAGAAGTGCATTCTGGTATGAAAATACTAGAAATAAATAAAACCAAGTATATAATTACATATCTGTACTTTGGAATTCAGCATGTGATGAAGGAACCATTTCAGGTCAGCAAACAAGTGATTAGTTATTTAATATATATGATTGAGTAATAACTTTAAGATTCGATGCAATTTATTCTATAAATAGTGGTAAATTAACATAAGTAAACCTATAAAAATATACAAAGCTAACAGTAAAGGGGTTTTGAAAATTCATATGGAAATTACTGCATAGAAGCTTCCCAAAAATACATACATCTATGAAAGATTGTAGGTACCATATAATGAAGGTGATAACACCTCAAATAGACACCTTATGCTACAAAGTCAAACCTTCAGTATCAGGAATGGATTATGTCTTGCTGAACTTTTCACCAAAGAGACTCTGCCACAAAATATCACAAATATTGCCAAAGCTATTGATAGAACTCCCAATAACCTGATGGCAAAGCCCTGCTGCTGAAGACATAACTTACTTATGTCATTGAATATGGAGAAATTGAGCTAGTGCCCCAATAGATGACTTCATTCCTCCTGACTAGTGTTCATGGTAGTGGAAGATACTTTGCACTCTCCTGGAGGTGTAAAGAATCTTCAGCATCACCCATCTACAAACCCACTGACCCACAAAAATGATCTGCCTGTAAGATATACTTGTCCAACTGTAGCACAAATATTCCTGCAGTAATCAACCATTTTGCTAAAGGAACACAGGAATAAAATGATGTCTAATGACATGTTATATTCATAGATCAGACCATCACTCAACTCTCAATTCTTGTTTCAGGAGATGGTATTTAACACGGAGACTCACAATTGGATGGTGTGTATAGAGTAGAGACTTTGGAGCACTCAGCTATAAATTGTATAGGTTTATCAGACTCCTCTCCCCAAGGATTAGAGACCAATGTAGTAGAGGAAGAATTTTGTAACAGCTAGAGGTAGTGGATTACTTTCAGTTTGTCTGTTTGGATTTTTTTGGTTTTTTTTTTTATAAAGTAAAAAGCACAAAGTTATGTGGGTAGGAAAGATCTGGAGGAATTGTGGGAGGTGAAAGAATATAATCAAAATACATTATACGAATACATTTTAGCAAGAATCAAAACTATAAAATGACAACCTATAAGAATGTGCAAACATTAAATTTTTGAATAGAATTAACTGCACTATTTTTGCAACTTGACAAGATATTATTTTATTACCAAATATATTATATCTGCTTGGAATTCCCCTCTACTTTCTTTCCACCTTCCTCTAAGTTTCATTATCTTGCTTTACTTAATCTCTCTTTCACTGGACACACATACACAAACACACACACACATACCACATATGATATATATATATATATGTATATATATATTTATATATATACATATATATTTATACATACATTAACAAGAGCGTCCATTTCAGCAATGCTGACATTTTGGCTGCTTGGCTGTTTCTAATAGCCACAGAGCCTTGATAATTTCCTAGAATGAAGTGTACTTTCAAAAGTTTTGTTGAATAAAAGAGGCCATGAATTGCAGAGAAAGCAAGGATGGGTTGGTCTATGGAGAGTTTGACAGGAGGCAATCAAAATGGGAAATGATGCAATTATATTGTAATCTCAAAAAATGAATGAAATACACATGCAAATTTAGTCTATTCAAATAATCAAGCTTATAACATATAATAAAATGTATGCTTATAACGTACAGCAGACCACTCATTGGGTAATACCCATTTTTCTTTGTAAAGGAATACATGGCCTTTCCATGCTTTGTCTTAACATGTTCCATTTGTCAAATACTTATCTGAGAAGGAAGTTTTGTGAGAAACAGAAGGCAAATGTTCTTAGTCAATTTTGTAAATGCAAAAATACTTGCCTGAAAATGGTACTCCCTCTGTAAAATGATACTGAAATGAAATCACTGTTTGGAAAGGTCAAAAGGTCATTCTCATCTGTTTCCCATTTTTTGCACCAACTTAGTTGGGATCTTTATTTTGTCTCCTATACTACATTTTCAATTTCAAAATGTGCACTCTTGCATCACATTTGATTATAATGATTTTTAAGTTGATTGTATCAGAGAATAAATTATCTTTATTGGTTTTTAAAAATTGTATTAAGAGTAAATCATAAACTGCATCTGACAAATGAAAATGTATGCAGGAAAGTATATAATTAGATTACAAAACAATATCTATTAATGACTATGAGTGTACTCTTTAGTAAATTAGTAGATTTAAAATACAAATTTTCTCAAAATCTAAGAAATGTTCTGGTTTCACATATCTTGGCTCCTAATTTATGGTAAGGATTCAAAAAGTTGGATGCATGGAAAATAAACATGATTTATTCTTGGTGATACTATAATATATTGAAAGACCAATATTATAATATATTAGAAGAGCAAATTGTCCATTAATTCTCATATATTTTCCTTTAACATTTTATGCTCCTACAAGGATGACTTTAGAATTATCTGGTAGCAAATGAACATGGAAAAATAACATGATTTAACATGTCCTAGAGTTGTATTATGTCAAATAAGTTATACATGACAATGGTTTAAAAAGGTTTAAAAAGAATTTCATTTAAGATGTTTAAATTTATACCATCAATGCCTACAAAATAATTAATCCTATCCTGTGTGGCCAAATAACTTCACATATTAAAGTAATCAAAGTCTTAGTTGTGATAAGATGCATTAAAGATAAATTATGGTCTTTAAGGTCAAACACTTCATATAAACAGAAATAAGTACATAAAAACTTTTGTTAAAAGTCAAGTTGATGTTGTCCATAAGATACAATTTTAGAAACAAATAAAATGGTGATTGAATAGATTTTTAAAAAATCATCACATTTTATTTCAGGTTTAACTATTGTAATTTTTAAGTTTTTAACATGTAAACCTAATAATGGTTTTAAGAAACACAAGGAATAATTTACTCATCCTTAAGAAAAAAACAGAAATAGTTATTTTCATTAGAATATAATTTACTACTTATCAAATTATGAAGTCCTGTATGAACATTTATGTCTTTATGTAAAACAACTCTAGACTGCCAGAAACCACAACTTCAGACATTGATATTCTGAGTAAAGATGGAACCCCTCATCTCAGCCTGACATCCTAAAAATATCATCAAGAATGTCTTTTTATTTTTGGAGGACATACAGGAAAAACTTTAGAAAAAGGCAACTGGTTTGAAGAGGTAATGATTAAATGAATCACTACTTGTAAATAGTAATTATGATAAACATCATAATTAGTAACTCTAGTAAATTACTTTTGTTTATTCCTTTTACTATGCAATCTCTATCTAAAAAATTTCTCAAATCAAACAATAACTCAAGGAATGATGTTTATTTGCGAGGTTCCCATTGGATCTCCAAGTGATCTAAAATGGGTGTGACATAAGGCAAAAGGCACAAGCCAGTACCCAGGACATTACTTAGCAATTTACTTCCGGACAGGCTTCAATCCCATTGGAAACTTTTTGAATAATTACGCACAACACATCTCAAAACGGTTCCTATGTTCTCCAAGTAAAGTAACACACTCACTTACCATCAGGGTTATCTTCCACTGCAGGATCTTTTTGTGATACATTTCACCACTTTTGTGTTTTCCTCCATGAAGAACACAAGTTCTTCAAAGGAGGTGTTCTAGACAAAGCATAAAGAGCTATTATTAAAGCATGCGATCTGCCTGTGTTCCTCGTCACCATTAGTGAATGTCACTTCAATAGGAGGAAGGATTTCTGCTGTTTCCCATATCATACGTATTAAATGTCTGCTATGTATACAAATTAATGCAGAGAAATATATATTCAGTAAGATAAAATTTCCCAAGATATACTTTCCTTTCTTCTACTCTAGGATGCTCCAGTCTTCTGACCTTGTAATTCCATCCTGGTGCCTTGGTCAGTTCTTCCTAGTCAGTTATTAATCCATTTACTTCTGTGTCTCTGTTTCGCTCTCACTTCTCTCTTACCCTTCCATTCAGCTCAGTCAGCACTTTGCCTATCTGATTTAGTTTCATGCCTCCTGAATCTTTGCTAACCTGTGTCAATGTAAAAATACCACTCTCATTCCAAGGGAATTTGAGGCAGTGTATTCTGGACACAAATCGAGATATCATGGCTTAGGAGCACAAACTTAGACTTCTCCACATTCTGTGTTTTATAAAGTTTGTATATTAATGAGATAAAGAAAGTAATAAATGAATACACTTTTCAAACACCTTGATAAATGCCACCAGAAGGCAGGTTATAGACAGAGAAATCTATGCCTATAACCTGTGGGCTTAGGTGCTAGCTGAGAACACTCTTAGCCTTTTGATTGACAGACCTTGAATTTATGAACGGATTCCAAAGGCTTGTGATCTGCTAGTCAAGGGAAGTTAGCTCTGACACAAAGCTTGGCAAGGAATGAATATTTAGGGGCCTAACGATAGCCTCAAATAAACTGTATCTAGCCCCTAGATCTGCACATTTCTCTCTATATCACTGGATTTCTAAGTACTCAGTAAGTCTATGCAGACACAATTTCTCCCCAAGAATTCTTATTAACATGTGTGTTCTTTGTTTTCTTCTTCATAAAGAGTAAGTTAAGGCAATTCTGATTTCCCATTACATATATAATACTGAAAACATGTCTAATAAAAGATAAAATAATATTATACTTTTGGAATTCTCTTTATTTGTGTGTGCATGTGGGGTGTGTGTGTGTGTGTGTGTGTGTGTGTGTGTGAAGGCATGCCTCAGCATGCGTGTGGAGGTCAGAGTATAACTTTGTGGAGTTGACTCTCTCCTTCAAACTTTATATGAGTTCCAGGAATACAAATCATTTCCTCAGACTTGTGCAGCAAGATATTTTTACCCACTGAGCTATCTCAAAGGCCCAGGAGTTCTTCTTTAAGTATACCCTCAGACATGTCTCATGCAGATAAGCACAGCAGTAAGTTTGTGTGAGCATTGGCTATGTTTCCAGCTGAGGATATCATTTTGCACATTTTCCCAGTTCTTGCACATTTTTTGCCATCCTTTCCATGATGCTTCTTGTGTCTTGGAGGGGATAATACAGTTGACTGTTCAGAGCTGGTCATTTTGCTGGCAAGAGGAGAGGGACTTATTGAGAACAGTTCCAGCAAAACAGTGAGGGTATGAGAGGGGAAGGAAGATATGTGAAAGCGACTCAAATTCATTCTATAAATAAGAAACTTTCAAACATTAAACATAAAAGAATACCTATTCTCAATTCATCTTGATAAAGAAATTAATTGAACATATATTTCTAAATCATTGTTTTTTAAAAAACAGATAATCAAAATCTCAGCTGCCTTGGCTGCTATCTCAAAGGCATTGCAAATCAAGGATATGAGTGCATCTCAATGCCAAGAAAAGTGCATTTGCATTAATATGCATTAAAAATTGTTTCAGAATATTAAAATTCATGTGTTTTTCTCCAACTCTTGGATGAGATTATAACAAGTTTTATCCTGATCATATAAAGTAAAGCAGGAACATGATTGAAGACATGCTAGGGTATAATATCTTAGTGCTTAATAACATTTTCTTAGCATATCCTAAAGTGAATTACACTTGGATTGTATTCAGTGATTGAGGATGTCTTTGGGGAGCAATTCCAAAAGCCTTCATATCAATATTTCCCACTTTATTTGCACAGAAAATTAAAACTACACTTTCTCATGTAATTGTATCTACCTATGTAAAGACATATAAGAGAAAACTGAGGGAATGGTGTTTTTAATTATACAAAAAAAAGTCTCTCTTTCTTTGGGATGTTTACATTGTTGTGTATTGTAAAGTATGGGTCATCTCAAATGTATTTGATAAAATTTATTTTTGTGATGTAGTGTTTCATGTTTGGCTAGTGAAGTATATTTTTATATAATTGAGAGCAGTATTTCTTCACTGGAAAGATCACTGGCCCATTCAGTGTCATGATTTGCCAAAGCTAACATAGAAACCTTTTTTTTACTATTTTTTTTCTAATATAAATACCTTAAAAAAAGAAAAGAAAACTTGTTTTGAATTTTTGATTCCCATAGATGTTGGGGAGTCTTTGAAAGTACAAAAATGAAAGTTATCATTAAATCTTCATTAATTAATTCTTTCAAGTATGTCATTTTGAAGACCAAGTTCACAGCTCTAAGCATTTCAAATAACAAAGAGGAGTGGAAAAAATGGGGGTCAATCAACGTGGTTGTGCTAATATAAGTGAGTCTTGTTTTATATCGTCATAGGAGCATGAGGGAAGGTTGGGGAAACTTATGATTGTGATTAAAAAAGTGGTTTCAAGTAAGAGTTAATGTGGTTGAAATTTTCAGGTAGGACATTCTGAAAACATGATTATTGTAAATATCAATTTTATTTCCTTTGAGATGGGATGAGATGTGAACTATACTCAACTTTATGAGTACATGGTTTGGGCTGAGACTAGAACAATATTTTTCTGTTCAAACTATCCCTAGGCCTAGGCCTAGATGATTCTAGCCTCTGTATAATGCAATTTTCCAAGCTGACTGATTCAATCTGGCTTCTCTCAGGTTATCACTGAATTGCTCTGCTTGACCTCAGACTAGTTTTGGCATTATGTTCTAACCTTTTGGCTCTTTCTCATTCTCTTTTCCTTTGTCTAGCTTGTTCTCTCTGCTACCTGTCTCTGTAAAACTGTCCTGGTAAAACCACCACCACCGCCACACACACACACACACACACACACACACACACACACACACACACACACACACATACACACACACCCCACATTCACTTCTTTTCTTTTTCTCTCTGCTCTTAAGTAGCCTCTCTTTCCTGTGCTGTTCTTCTTTGGGTTGGGCATATCGGATCTCTGACTCCTTTTGTAAAATCTTTCTGATTCATCACTTTTTCTGCCCCTTAATTAGATGTTACTTCCAGATATAACTACTTCGTTCTACAAACTAATTCCTACCTACATTGCTAGGGATTAAAGGTGTGCATGAAGGATGGGTTTGTATTCCAGCCAGATCATACTGCAATCTAGGACATATCTGTATTCTGTCCAAATCATATAGACCTAGACGTTCTTGGATGTGATCCCTTGCCAGAGCAGTCATGTTGGTGGATGAAAATTCCTTTACACATTATCTAATTCTTAGTGTCAATTCTGACCCTCCCATTGTAAAGCTGACATGAAATGCCAAAATTTTTCTATTATCTATATTTACCTTTAATATCAAAACCTGATAAAGATGATATACAAATTAAAAACTCAGTAGCAATATCCTTGTTCCTATGGATGGAATAGTTACACAAAACTGTAGTACACAAAACTGTATTAATTGAATACAAATTGAAATATAAAAAACAAAAACAAACAAACAAACAAAACAAAATAAGAAAGACCCCAGGAGAATACAAGGAGCTAGGGAGGCAGATGTCACATACCAGGAGTGAGGAATGGCGAAGAGTTTGGAGATTTGGGCTTTAAGTTGTGCTTTAGAAAACCACTCACCCTCTGCTCTTGTAATCAATAGAGAAAGAAAATACTGATTTAGATTTCTTGATTCTGTGTACTATTTTGACATCTCTGAGAATTTTATGGCTGGAAATGTGGATAAGATGAAAGTCAGCTTCAAGTTAGAGAGACAAGGCTAGTGTCTGTTGCTGCTGCTGTTGAGGTTTCATGAAGTGGAGCAACATAACTGAGCTTACAGACTATGATACTTGCTCTCCTTAGCGGTCAGTATGAAGCTCTTTCTTATAAATCATTGCCTTGGGATTTTTCTAAGACACACTCTCCTCAGGAAACCAGCTTTCATGGGACTCAGCTTATTTCAAATCATAATTCTAAAACCCACTGGAGCATAGTTTAACTGTACAAAAACTGTAATACATTAAAAAACAAAACAAAAACCTGCCAAACAAAAAATAAACAAATAAAAAACTATGAGAATCTCATTTAATGATTACATTTAACAAAATGGCCTGGTTATCACCCTGGGGCAAGCTGTCTCTATGTGGTATGGGGTAAAGCTGAAATACAGTGAGTTGGTGGAAAAATGGGAATAAGACATGGGGAAATAATTAGAATAAATTTATTTTTAAAGTAAAAAGAGAAATTAGTGAGAGCATGGTGATGGCTTGTTTTGTGTGTCATCTTGACTAGACTAAATGAGGCTAAATAACGGATAAAGTAACATTTCATTAACCTCATGAGACTGTGACTCAGGCTTGCTCATGGAACAGTTTGGCATTTAAATTAGAAGACTAGATAAAGAATATTTCTCTTATGTATGTACGTATGTATGTATGTATGTATGTATGTATGTATGTATGTATGTATAGGAGGACACTGTCACTGTCTTGTTGGATCCCATTACAGATGGCTGTAAGCAACCATGTGGTTGCTGGGGATTGAACTTAGGACTTCTGGAAGAGCAGCCAGTTCTTTTAACCGCTGAATCATCTCTCCAGCCCCGTGGTTGAATAAGGGAAAAGCTGGAAGAAGCTGTGAAGGGCAACCATGTAGGAGGACTAGCAATCTCAATTAACCTGGACCCCTGAGATCTCTCAAACACTGGATCACCAGCCAGGCAGTGTACACCAGCTGATATGAGGTCCCCAACACATATACAGCAGAAGACTGCAGGGTCTGGGTTCAGTCAGAGAAGATGCACCTAACCCTTAAAAGACTGGAGGCCCCAGGGAGTTTAGAGGTCTGGTGGGATGAGGTTTGGGGTGTGGGGACATCCTCTTGGAGACAGGGGTGGGGTGGGGAGGAAGTATGGAATGTGGAACAGTTGGAATTGGACCAGGAGGGGAATAAAATCTGGAGTGTAAAAAAATTAAAAATAAATAAATAAATAAATAAATAAATAAATAAATAAATAAAAGAACTTTTTTCTTGCTGATGTATGCAAGTTATTGTGAGGGTGTCAACTGAGCAAAACAATGGGTGATTTTGTTTTCAACTTGTGAGCTGGAGAACCTGGCTGCTGCTGAGATAGCATTGGGCATGAGTGTTAGTTGTTCTCAGGTGTTTTTGTACATTAGTAACTGGACCTCACTCCCACTTCTAGTTTCCTCTTCTAAGGTTTCAGACCTTCATCCTCAGACTGCCAGCTGTATTTATAGCATTCCAGAGTCTTAAGCTTTAACTCCAAATTATTATTATTAATTTTTACCAGCAGTCCTGTTTCTCAGTTCTTGGCCTAATGAGTCAATTCCTGTGATAAACCTTACTTACATATATATATATATATTAGGAGACTTTCCTTACATTGCTTCTGTCTTTAAAATTGGAGATATTTTAGCATATTCATCCATGATGGAAACGGAGGATGAAAAGAGAGAAATTGGTGATTCCTTTTGTTTTCAAATGCAAATGTTTTTAGTTACTTATATAGAGATGCAATCAAACCTTGGGAATTTGCAACATTTCATATATAGACAAGTAGACAAAAGGGCCTTCCTAGAGAGAAGGAAAGGGAGACAGGCTCTGTTTAGCCTCCTCACCACAGGGCGGCAGAGCCGACACACAGCATTGCAGGGCAGCCGCCCACTTTGTCTTTTGTAAGCTGTCCACACCTTGGTCAGTGGCCTAAAGGATCACACCGTCCTTGGAGGCTACCCACACTGGGAAACAAATGTGCCCAGGCCTAATAATAAACAACAAACAACAAACAACAAAAACAATCAAACACAAAGCCAAAGCCCTTTGTATTGATTATTTGTAATCAATTGATCATGCAATTATTGATCATGCAACCCAGTCCCACTCATTTTTCTATCCCCTCATATCAGCCTTTTGCCCTTGCAACCTCCCCCAGCAACAACAACAACAACAACAAAAGCATGGCAAATATGTCATCATAGAAGATGCAGTGTGTCACATGTGTTCCACAGTATATCCCACTGTTCACTTGCAAATATTACTACAATGACTTATTGCTCTGGTTCAAGATCTTTGGCTTCTGTGACAACATCAATATTGGGTCCTCATGGGGACTCCTCCTGGCTATTCTGTTGTTGCCCTGTGTCATGGAGATCCTATAGCTTTGGAACAACAGGATTGACCCTTTCATGTGTCCCAACCATTCACAGAAGGTACAGATTTGGGGGTGGCCAATTCTGAGCCCTGGATCTAGGTCTAAGTGGTAACTGAGCTGGTCAGTCCACTAGCTGTCTCTTAACCACACCACCAGGGTGGACTCTCCAGCCCTGTTCCAGCTAGGCCATTCAATGCTAGCCCAATGCAGGAGGTAGGGTAAGCTCTTATGCCCTCATGCTGGCTCGCCTTCACCAATGCCTCCAGAGCCAGCTCCACTGTGCTGCCCAGTCAATGCACACGGCCCACTCTCCTAAGTGCCTCAGTCTGTGAGGGACTGGGCCAACTCTCTCTCACATCCTTAGGACTGGCTCACTGTGCCTTTGCCATCAGTGCCAGCTCCACTTTTTTGTCCAGGCATGGTGCAAGGCTAGCTCTCCAGAGTACAGGGCTAGCTGTTTTGCTTTCATGACCCCAAGGTCAGCTCTCCTGGTTACTACAGGAGGCAAAGGGGAAGGGGGGGGGGAGAAACCCCCTTGTACCCTCACCACCTCACACCAGATGAGTGACAGGCCAGCTCTCCCCTCTCACCCATGGGGCTGGTTCACCTGTGCCTCCTGGTGCAGGTCCAGCTCTTTTGGAGTGTGTGGATTATAGCTCTGATCTGACATAAGGACACAAGATACATCTCAGCATCACAGAGCTGCTTCTATACAAAACACTTGAATAAAGGCTGGGATGTACTCTTGTAGTTCCAGTCAGAGCATCCAGTGGAAATTCGCTGTGGATTTTGCTTTAGATTTCTCAGTAAGAAAATAATTATTATTAGCACAGAGTAAGCAGAAGGTGAGAAAATTTGAAACTGGAAGCTGAGAAGCTGATAAACAAACTTAAATATTTACTTGTAAAGTCGTAACTTTAGTTCCTATTTCATTCTCATTTAATTAATTTTTTTAGGACTGTAAGTTTTCGTTTCCTGGTTTAAAACCTTGGTCTTTGTTTAAGAGTTACAAAACAGGATAGCTTGTTATTTTGGATGAGTGTTCTCACATCAAACAGCAGTCTCTCTTGACTTAAATGCATGTGTCAAGTTGTTCAGTTACTATTGCCAGAGGCAAGTGAAATAAGTGGCATAATTAGGACAACAAAGAATGGGGGTTAAAGAAGAGAGAAAAACTAATCATCTAATTGAGAAGGAAGTAGAAAGCACTTCTAGACGATATGACATGTCAAATTTGATTCATGATTATGACTGACAAGACATCATTGTAAGAGAAATGTATGTTCTCTTGAGGTTAGAAGCTTGAGGGACCATTACAGTTAACATTATATGCAGAGAAAACAGAGGGGAAACATGGATGCCTGAAAAGCAGAAAACCTCATGAGGTAATAGGTGTAAAGTCTGTGAGATCACTCTAGCGAAGCACAGCTGCAATGTCAACTGCTTTGTTTCACATTGGAAACAGGAGAGATCCATACGTACACTCAGAGTCCACTAGGGTTGAGTTTTCTCCCCTGTGGTTGGAGCGGTTTAGTTGAGGGAGCCATGAACATGTTTTAAAGAGCTAGAGAATCTCAAGAAGATGACACACTGAAATGCGAGCTGTCTAGTCCGCTTGAACATTTGTCCCACAGACATGGATAACCTGGTTATTCCTCAAATCATTTTGTTTAAATGCCATTACTGCATACATGCCAAGATGACCACTAACTTTCTATTTAGAATATCTTGCAGTGTTTCAGCCTGCTGCATGTTCTTAGGACACAGTGGGTCCTTCTGCTTTGATGCTGTGGAAAGCTATGTGCAGTCTAATTGCACTAAATGCATTAGCTGAAAGCAACCTTTGGAATTTTGCCATTCATTTTAGCATGGGGACATTAAAAATGGAATACTCTTAAGGCAAATTGGGAGCTATAATATGTTGCACAGGTCAGGACTACCTCTGAACTTCATTTTCTTCTACAATAAACAGTTTTATTGTTAAACAAACTTATTGGCACACTGCATTTGTTTTGAAACATGTTTCCATAGGAAAATGTCTCCATTCCATGAGCAAAAGGATGAAAACAGGAAACTTATTATATATTGATATTTCCCCCCCATGAAAACTGCAAGTGATTTCTTTCTTGGAATAGTAGTTGATTAGTTATAAAAAAATTTTGTCTGTCATCAAAAACTATTACATAAATTTTAAAATGTTGCCACTAGGATTATATGACAAAGAATACCCCCTCCTCTGTGTGTTTTGCAAATTTTCATTTGGCACTTCTTGTAGAGGTCAAGGTTGTATGCAGGTTGGGGCAGCTGTTATCTTTTTCTCAGCACTAACAGCATAGCATAGCTGTAGCCATCTGAGCCTGGCATGGTGGAATGTGAGCTTAGGACTCAGACTTAAATCCAGATCTTCAGGCTCCTCGTGTAAAGCCTCACCTTGTCTTCTTGAGGATATTTTTCTCTCTTATTGACTGTATCCTATATCACTGTTGTAGAAAATATGGTACCATTCAAGTGGTATAACACTGAAATTTTGTGATGTATCAAAGATCGCAGAGTAAAGACATTTGCATCTTGGATAAAATCATATTTATACTCAGATAGATCAGCTCTGAATTCTGCAACCCATCTCTTCTGAGATGTTTCCTTCTTTATCAACTGTTCTGTTGGCTTCCTGCTATAATTGCTGGTTCAACTTCTTGGAGTGAAAGAAATAACCTACTATGGGGGGTTCAGGCATGATCTTCTGTTTCTCTCTGATAATACAGGCATGGACTCAAGATGTCTAAAGTCATTCTCAGAACAGCACTTAAATTTATAGACATGGGTAATATCCCCATAGTGTCAGCTTGCTTGCTGTAGAAGGCACTTGGTCCACGTGTAAATTAGGCTTCTTTAGTAGCAAGCTAGTCTCTGGTATTTAGTCTGTATTAGTCTTGGAGGTAGTATATTCTGTATCTTCTCTTCTCATTCTTGCCCGTGTAATTAAGTTTTGTCACTTCAATATGCCACAAACCAGTCCATCTTCCATTGAGTGTATACTAATGATTTTTAAAATTTTATACTTTCCTCCAGGCCTCTGTTTTGGCTTTTTCTGTAATGGTTTTTACCCATCAGTCATCTTTTTAGTAATCCTTTTCATTAGGATACACATGTGACAAAAATACAAACAGAAACAACAATATCACAAAGGAAAAAGGAAGCAATTGCCTCTGTATTCCAGCAGACAGACAATACCATCAAAGTATTATGTGAAGTTACATGTCTACCAGACAGGCAGTGAGTATTTTTACCCCTCTTTAACAAGAAAGTCAGTCAGTAAAAATGCCCTTGTTGTAGAACAATTGAGTTTTTGATGATGTGTTGATGGCATCAGGGTACCTACCTATTTATAAAATGAAAGAATAGAGTATTAGACCTGTTACAAGTCTCACAAAACCCAAACTGACCACCCGTGTTTTGTACTGTACTTGATGTGATAGTAGGAACAGAGACTATCTTCAACATGTAGAACTTACGTGTACATTACAAATGTCCTGTCGCTCACCTGAATTACTGCAATAAGATCAGATAAACATCTAGCCTGAATTTTTTTCAGTGCTAATGTGAATCAGAAACTCTCTCCTCCATTACACCACTATACTTCTCTTCTCACATCAGAATATTAACTCATTAGAAGGGCATGAGTTATGGACACACACGGTGGAACTGAAATTCCTCTTATGAGACCCTGGGGAAAAATTAGATTCCATCATACCAGTTCATGAAGTAGCAACAACACACTTCCTGTCTTGTGCAAATTAATTAAGGAATTTCAGACATAGTTTAACACAATGGCTTAGACTAAGTAAATGCACAATTACTTATCTAAACTTTCATGACACAGCAGCTAAGGCAGGAGAAGGAGCTTGGCTTCGGCCTTGACAATTTTCTTTTCATCCTTTGCAGGTGGCAACTTAAATGGTGGGACTTACAAGACCTTTAAGATTGATCTTCTGAGTGATTTGACAACAAGGATATTTGCCCCACCCCATATACAGTATCAAATTCAGGTGACTATCCTCCCTCATCTGAATCAATATGATAAATTGGAATTTTCAGTTCTTCAGGGTAATTGAATCTTCAAATTTATTTAATTATCCACAAATCATGATTCATCTTAAAGCTTAATGTGACACTTGCTAGCATAGTGACTTAATCAGTTTGTCATTATTTGAAATGTGTTTTTTTGAAACAAAGGCCAGAGTTCACCTTACAAAATATTGGGCAAATTTGATTAGGTAATCGAATCAAAAGCAAATGAAGTCAACAGTTGGAACAGAACTGATGATACTGATTCATGTGCCTTTTGGTCTATTATCAAATGAAAGCTTGCTATGTTTTTGACTACATAAAGATTTTTCTGTGGTCTTGTTTTCTACATAGCAATGTTGGCTATAGTCTAAGAAACTAGGTAATATGTAAATTAAAGTATGAAGACAATTATATTAGTTTAAATATGAGGAGTCACTTAGGTTTCTTGATTTCACACACACACACACACCCACACACCCACACACACACGGAAGTGATCTAGCTATTTTTTTTTTATAACTAACAAGATCATTACTATTAATCATGAAAACAACTTGTGTATTACAGACAGTTTTCTGGATACCATATCACCAGAGTAGGCTCCCCTGATATGAAGATTCTTGTACCAGTACTGTCATAAAAGGGGATGCCAGTGAATTCACTGATGGAACAGGATAA
The DNA here is from genome assembly GCA_028551405.1 of Uromys caudimaculatus. Taxonomy (NCBI): domain Eukaryota; kingdom Metazoa; phylum Chordata; class Mammalia; order Rodentia; family Muridae; genus Uromys; species Uromys caudimaculatus. The sequence continues at coordinate 33,337,844 of CM052716.1, read as the reverse complement.
ATTGGAAGGGAGAGGAAGGCAAGGGTACATGCAATTTAGATTAAGATCTAGAGGGCGTTGCCAGCCTGATTTTGAGTAAGGGAGTTGACACTAGTTTGTCAAGGGTCGAGATCTTTATTTCAGAGAATGTGAACTGTAGGTTGTCCATGATTTTGCTTTGATAAATCATCTTCAGCAATTGAAGGGATGCTTCCATCGCTGGGAAAGAGTTACAAAGAAAGCTTGAAATAGGAAATCTACCCAATTCACCCTCTTTTCTCTCTGTCCCTCCCACATCTCCTTCATTCCTTCCTTCATAGCAGCTCAACTACATCCAAAAAATGTAGTTGAATAATTGAAGCAGTTCAGCAAATTTTTGAAAACTCATGTAATGGTTCACAACAAAGAAATAATGGCAGGATTAATTTTCATAGTGGCAGTAGCCTCACCAGTGTACAATGAATTGACACATGACACTAAAATCTTAAATTCCTAACAAAAGGGTATGATAGGACAGAAAACTATTATGTATAATTTAACGCATGTAGCTCCCCATTAAGACATTTTAGAAATTAATTCTGGTTGTCAAGTACTTCAATAAAATAACCACAGTTATGTATAAAAATACAATAGGGAGAATTTTTGAAAACATACAATTACAGAGATTTTTAGCTGAAAATAACATATTTATATGTTGTAAAAAAATTTACTAAAATATATGAAACAATGGTTTTGGGCCCCTCCAATGGAGATAATAATTCTGAGGTATAGTATTAGCTAATTGGCCTAAATTAGATCTTTTCATTATAGAAGGAATTTCAATGAGGAACATCTAATTTATCGTTATAATTTCACAATTTAGGCATTTTCCTTGTTCCTATTATTTACATAAAATATTTGGTGGTTAAAAATTCATGTCACTTAGGATTATGATCTAACCAAGCTATTTTTACTCAAGAATATCACAGTAGAGGCTGTTGTGTTATGAACTACTGCAAGACAGTTATAGAATGTATCTAGCAAGTTCAATAACCTTATAGGTACCTGCATATATCTTTCATACTTAACAAGCCATTCACATTAAAATGTACATACCTTTAGGAGATTAAAGGCTCAGTCAAAACTCTGATGAAAGACAATTTATCTTTCTTGGAAAAGTTCACCTAGAACACCTTTTTTTTCATACTTAATTTCAAATGAGTTTATCTCCCTTTGTTTTGAAGATTAATAACTTTCTCTTACCAACGTCTTCAAATGGCCAGCTTAGGGTAGGATGAGTGGGAGGGTAGTGCATGAAGAGGCCTAACCATATGGAAGCAGCTATGAGAAACCTGGAGCCTGGTGTGGTGGATGTATATGCTTGGCCTACGGAGTGGCACTGTTTGGAGGTGTGGCCTTGTTGGAGTAGGTGTGGCCTTGTTGGAGGAAGTGTGTCACTGTGGGCATGGGCATTAAGACCCTCATCCTAGCTGCCTGGAAGCCAGTTTTCTCCTTGCGCCTGTTCAAATGAAGATGTTGAACACTTAGCTCCTCCTGTACCACGCCCCTGAAAGTTGCCAGGCTTCCCACTTTGATGATAATGAACTGAACTACTGAACCTGTAGGGCAGCCCAGTTAAATGTCCTTATAAGAGTTACCTTGGTCATGGTGACTTTTCATAGCAATAAAACCTTAACCAAGAGAGCCAGGAAGAAGTGTATAACATGGTAAGAGGGGAACAATGTTTGCCTTTCGTGGTTGCTTTAAAGGCAGTCTTTACTGTCTTGTCATTGAAATTTTGGGATACATTTTAATCATTTTATACTTTTTAAGAATTTCTATATTCTTATTATTCTATCATGGGCCTGCCTACATTTTCCCATCCCTCCCTTATTCCTTACCAGTTGTATTAGTCAGTGTTCCAGAAGAAAACAAATAGAATGCTTCTATCAGGTTAACTTAAGATGCACTGTATTGGAATTTCTCACAACATGGTAGGCAAACCCCATGGAGAATTATTCAATATTAGAATATTAGAATAACAAATTTTTATGACATTTGGATTGTGAAGGATACAAAAGTTGAAGGGAAGGTAAAATAGTTATGACAACTTGGTAGTCAAGGGTGTACACAAAAAGACTTTTCTGAACAATGGATTGGTCAAAAGATCAATTAAAGCTTTTTTGATGATAGATTCAGAATCCATGCAAAATATTTGAGAAGTAGATTGTCAATAAATGTGCCTGTGACTTTAGTCCAGGGTACTGCTGCACCTGGACAACTGTTCACCATGAGACCTCGGGGAATTATTACTGGGTCTTTTGCTCCTAGAACTTCTTACGGCCTCCATTATCTCCCCATTAATCTTTCCCAATGTGGAGTGTGAACAATTCTCTGTAGTAGTTTCTTCCTTGTTTTCCAAAGAAGAAAGCAAGTTGTGCCTAGATACAAAGGCATAGGTAGGATACACCTTATGAAGGAAATAAGAAGCATAAATCTGTGCAGACACACTGCCACAGATATGGACACAGACATACTTACACCACTGTCTTGACTGAGTCTGTTCTGGGAGTATTTATTTGAGACCAATGCTAGTTGTTCTCTTTTATGAAGACCTTTTTCATGGTCTTCTCCATAATAAACTTAGGGCCAGTAATATTCTTTTAGCAGGTAGTCTAGTTTGGGGTAAACCACTACCCTTACAGTTTGTTTGTCATTCCAACTCAGGTAAAGATATTTATCTTCCTTTAATCTTCTTTACAAGTTGGAAAGTGTCTCAAATAGAGGAGTTTCTCCTCCTTCCGAGCACCTTAAGAAAGGTTTGAGTGACAGACATGGTGATCTAAGATTTAATTTCATTTATGTGAAAGTGAACTATAATTGCCAGTAATTTTTCTCTTAAAGCATGTACCTCCTTTGTCTTTTTTCTTTTCTTTCTCCTTTTTTTTTTTCAATTGAGCTCATCAGATGAAAAAAAAAAAAACACTTTCTCTAGGTTGCTAAGATACTAATGTTTTCTGTGCTTTACAAACTTTATTATGCCTTTCAAGCAATTTGCTCAACCTTTTAATTTTCTTTTGAGTGCGGAAGACAGCAAGATGCATTCCAATTTTGATATATGTGCTATAGTCAACTATATTAATTGATTTTCACTCATTTAATATATACTTTAGGGTGAAATATGCATACATAATTATAATCTAAGGAGTAATCAGGGAGTATTTTTAAAAAGAGATGTAACGTTCCTGAAAGAGAGTGTAAAGGGGAGTTTTCTTACTGGTATTGGGATGGGAAAGGCTTTCTGGGTAGTTGTACTGAGGAATTTGTTCATGAAGTCTCTGCAACAAAGCTCTGATTAGCTAGATCAGTGGTTTTCAAACTTCCTAATGCTGCAATCCTTTTACACAGTTCCACATGTTATGGTGACCCAAGTATAAAATTATTTCATTACTATTTCATAACTGTAATTTTGCCACTGTCATGAATCATAATGTAAATATTTGCTATGCAGGCTATCTGATATGTGAGCCCTGTGAAAGGGTCTTTCAACCCTCAAAGGAGCCATGACCGACAGCTTGAGAACTACTGAGCTAGAGGACCATTAGAACATAGAATATATACCACTGGCTTTTGCTGATACCAACTCTTTTGTCTGACTCTCAACTAATTTACTGTCATATGTTTGTCATATGTTTTCTATACTCAGACCCATGGACTATTAAAAATAGAAGTGACTTTGTTTAATTTATAAGTGATGTAAGTTCCACCTAGAGAACCACATTAATACAAGATTGACAATCAATTCAAATATAGGTTTTCTTTGTAAAAACTGAGCTTGATGCTATTCAGAAAATTGAAAAGAGATGGCAATGTATTTTACAATAATTTACTGCATCTCTGATAATAAGTAGAACTCTCTATTTTTACTTTTATTTATTTATTTTGACCAGAATAACTTTATTATCCCTGGAATAACTTTTGTGAAAACCTGAGGTGATATTTAACAGCATTTTGGTGAACTGTTCCATGTCTGAGGTAAGGCTTTATTCAGAAAGTTAATGTCTTCTTGGTTAGTTATATACATCCAGAACCTTAGTCAGATTTCTCTAGTTTTTACCCACTGTTTCTTGGCTGTTTCAGGATCCCATCCAGGACACCATCTTGTGTTTAGTCATTTTGTCTCCCTTTCTTTTGATCTTGTTGTGTAACATAAAAATTTTTTCTCTGTTACTTAAATTATTTTCAAATGTTCTTAACTGGAATAACAAGCATAAACATAGATAAAAAGTGTGAAGATCAGGATGACAAGAATGAATTTTCTTATGTTTTATATTTGTGTTACATCTGCTTCAATAATTCGGAGTCTTGGATTTTGCTTCCTGTTATTTTTAATGAAGATAAAAAGTCCAGATAGATTTTATCTTAGACACGCTTTCCTGTCTTGAAACAAGAAGTCCCATGTGAGATGGTGCATGGCTGTGCCAGGGAATCTCATATACAAGGTCCTCTGTGCCCCTGAAATGCAGCTTCACAAGGTTTGAATCTTTCCTCGAAACTTGTTGTTACTTCTTGGCCTCTGGGCTCATGGAAGACCCTCACAGGACTATCAGAGGTTCTTGTCAACATAGCTAACAAGACAGAATTAATACAAGGAATATTAATGACACTTGAAAGAACACAATTGTGAGATGATGTTCAAAATCAGAGACATGTTAAAGAACTAAAAATTAAGTCAGGAAGTGCTTTACAGATTTACTTTCTTTGGAGGAACCAATGATAGTTGTGTTCAGAGTAAGCATATTTAATATATTTTCTATATGAATGGTATTCTAAGGTGAATAGAAAACAAAAGGATAAAAGAAACATATTTGTCTTTAATGAAATTAGTACTCGTGGGTCATAGGGTCACATATGTATCCAAAACTCACAGAAAAGGCAGATTTAAAGGCAGTGCTGAAAGGAACCACCCTCCAGTATTCCCAATGGAATGTCTGTGATTGTCAATGTTCACTCTCAATTTTACACTCTTTCTCACGCCAAGATGCAAACCAGAAGAGATAGGGCAGAAGGAACTTCCTAAGGGCAGCTGCAAGAGTGGGTATTCTATAGTTCCAACACACTGCATGGGAAGAAAGAACCTTGGTTCCTTCATTAGATTTAGGCTTATAAGAATCAGCTCTGTGATTTTTTAAAAATTTAATATCTTAAAAAATTATATATATATATATACATATGTATATATATATGTGTGTGTGTGTGTGTGTGTGTGTATGTGTGTATAATGATAAGTGCAAAAATCTCTTACTAGAAAGTAAAAAAGGAACCTGCTCCAAGTGAGCAATAGAGAAACGAATGGCCAAGTGTAAGTTGTTTGAAGGGGGAAATAAACAATTGGGGAGTTCTAATTAGGGATATAGGAAGGGGATAAATTCATATAATGAGGGAGTCAGCTAAATTAGAGTAAGGATGTCTGAAAAAGTCTTAAGAGATAATATGAATAAACACCTATATAAAAATACACATACACAGTTTACAAAAATTTTCCAATCTCGACTGACAATACTCCCCTGACCCAAGAGCCATAGATCACGTAACAAAAAAATATGCCAGGTGTGAAAAGCTCTCTTTTGAGTTGTTTGTGAAGATTGTTCAAATGGCTCTTTAACCATTACCCGTTATTGCTACTGTCTTTAGTTGCCCCACAGAAGTGAGAGTTCAATCTCTATTGCAGAAACCACCATACACTTCACAGCCAGTGTCCAGAGACTCTGAGGTGGAGTGTCACCACACCTATTAAATCTCACTACCACGATGGCTGAAACATTAGCTGAACAAGAAGAACCCCAATAGACATGTTAACGTGAGTCAGGGAAAGACCATGAGGACCAATCCTACACAAAGAATTATAGGTAACTAAGGAATGCTGAGGGTGGGAGAAGAAATGATCTCCAGGGAAGAGCACACCATTAGCTATCAGATATGAAATGATCAGCCCTTAAGAAATATACAAGCAATATTACATATGGAGCAAGCTCTGTTTATGTATTAAGGGACAGAAACATATGTAACAACAAAACAACAATTTATTAAAAAAAAGCCATGAATTTGAAAGAAAGAAAAAGGATATGTAAGAGAATTTGGAGGAAGAAAGGGGAAAGAAGAAAATGATGTAATTATAATTTCAAAAACAAAATATTACAACTACTTTTTTTTAATTTTTATTTTTTGATACTTTATTTACATTTCCAATGTTTCTCCCTTTCCAGGTCTCCTCTTTGGAAACCCCCTATCCCCGCCCC
>CM052716.1:33315985-33331087 GCA_028551405.1 Uromys caudimaculatus | reverse complement strand
AGAGCCTAGAGATCCAAACTTGGATCCTGACACTTGCACATCAGTGAGCCATTTCCCAGATCCCTAATGTTGAATTCTAGGGAATTTAGTTTTTAATAATCAACTACAATTGAGACATAACATAGATAATAAGAGAAAAGTGCAAAATCGTCCACCATATATTTGATCAGAAGAGGATAATGTTAATTCATCAACTACTAATCATTCATATTTACTATTTGTACCCTCAAATTTAATTAAGTCTTAAAAAAACAGATCATTAATATATATTACTGGGGATTTTTATATAATAGTTAACAAAAATCACCTTCCAGAAAAATAGGAAGAAAACGAGGAAAGACTGCAATTTTTCTGATTGCTTAGTGAGGAATGTCTTCCAGTAGCCACAATTAAGATATTTTAGCATCAGAATGGCGTCTTTACTTGCTATTGACTTTGTTTCTGAATAAATTATGTGTTTTGAATATTAAATACAAACTATATTTCTAATTTGTTTTCTTGTACTTTTTTGTAACATGTAGACTTTTATGAACCAATTAGTCATTATGACTATAATGAACCAATATTTAAGAAAAGAATTCAGATACTAGTTTTTGCTGTATCACATATAGTGATTTGGAGCCTGTTTGAACACCCAAGAACATTGTGATCACACACCCCCCTCTTCTGTGATTTGTCAACTCATACCACAAAGCCGACTGTGAGATTGCAAGAGCATCTTATGCTCACTCCTAAGACATCATCCCAACAGCTAAGAGCCAAACAAATGATCACCAGAAACAGAATAGCAGCTCTCCTAACTAAACAGGATATAAATGACTCACTGATTAGTATAGACTTTCAGTTCTTGTAGAAAACACACTAACATTTCTGGCATATTGAACACCGATAAGGAAGAGTTCACCCTCCAATAACCTACAGACCTCCACCCTTATAAATTGCTCAAAGGCTTATCTAGAGCACTGCTCACGATTGCTAGATTCCTATTAACAGAAAATTGTCTAGCTACTTTGAACAGAAAGATTGTTTCTCAGCACATGCAGGCAAGCCCAAATGGGCTTGGAGGCAGAATTGCCCTAGCATTTGGGAGAGTAAAGCAATGAAACAGAAGCAGTTCTCTGACATAATTTTTATTTGATTTTTACTTTGGAGTCCAGTGAACACAAATGGGGTCTAGTAGACATTATCTATACATCCAGTTCTCATTTTGGGACCTAGTAGCCTAGGGAGACCTGGAACATTGATGCCCCTGTAGGTGGGATGAAAAAGCAAGAATCTTAAGTGGGTTCTGAAACAAAACAAAACCCAACGTAGCCAAGGAAATGTTGGCACTGTGAGTTGCTAACATAAGATGGAGGAGCTCGTGCTTCTGGTGGGAACTTCCCTTTAGTACCACAGATCCTTATTTTATGAAAACGCATGTTAAGACATCAAACCAGTGGCTACTATTGAAGAGTGGCATCATTTGGAATCTGAAGTCAGGAAGCTATTGACAATCAACATTAATTACAGGCAAGTTGTTAATAAAATCATTGTAACTTCAGCTTTGATGTGGGAAAACTTCACCACTTCTCCCATTATAAAATCAATTTCTATAGCTACTGTTTAGTGACAGACAGTGTCTAGGCCATTCACCATTTCTGTAATATGGACTTGACATGAATGTCTAGATTCTGCTTCAAGGAAGACTAACTCATAATGCAGTAATTCTCCAAATCCAAAAGGAGCATTCAATATTGCTGCATGGTCCCAGATATTCTGAGTGGTCACTAGACTTAGGGTGAAGTGTGTGTGTGTGTGTGTGTGTGTGTGTGTGTGTGTGTGTGTGTTATTGGGTTCTGCCTATTTGTGTTGTATGTATGTGTTGTGCATGTGTGTGTTGTGTATGTATTGTGTATATCTTGTCTATTGGGTTATGTCTGTGTGTGTTTTATGTGTGTATGTGTGTGCAAGTGTGTTGCATATGTATTGTGTGTATGTTGTCTATTGGGTTGTGCCTGTGTGTGTTTTGTGTATGTATATGTGGGTGTGTGTGCATATGTGTATGTGTGTATGTGTATGTAAACCAGTCCCAAAACTCTCTGTTGATGGTGCCTCTTATGCAATTAAATAATTTAAACAAATGTTGTATAAAATCATGAATTATAAATAAATAGCATTCTTAAAAATCAGACTACTTTGCAGACATGATGAAAGTGAGTTGCTTTTAAAATGCTATTAAGTATCATTGGAAAATCATTAAACCCTGAGAAGATTGTAGTCGGACTACTTTGCAAGTATTTAGTTTAGAACATGATCCTTTTTTAAAGGAAATAAAATTTACAATCAATGTAAATATCTTGTTATGGATATGGAGAACAAAAGAGAGAATAAGGTACCTTGGTCAGCAAATTCATGTTTTAAAGCAAAGATGTTAGCCTTTCTAGCAGCTAGCATAACTTGCTTGAGCTCATTTGAAATTTAGGAGAAAGCAAGCGGTGATTGTATTGAACTCTAGAGAAAAGATGTTCTTTTATCAAACTGAAACTAAACTTACAGAGATATTATTGCTGTAATTAATTTACTGAGATTGTCATGAGATAGCATACTTTATATTCTAGTTATTCCTTTGAACTTTTCTATAACTCCCCAAATTAATCTTGATTTTCCCCAAAGAATAAGATAATACTATCTATGAGTTCTGATAATTAATATTACAGTTCTAACTTGGCTACTTGTATTTGGTTACTTTGTTTTTGAATCAGGGATTTGGCCATACCAAATTTAAGAATATAAGTGAAACATCATTATCAGATTATAAATAATATCTTGTCCAATTTTCATAAGCAAAGTTAACTAATAAATAAAAAATATTACATATTAATATTTAATTTAATTCTGTTTGTAAGAAAGATTAGCAACTTTATAAGAATGTCCACTATACTTGGTCTGAGTTAGTTTAATTAGTTTATATTTGTTTGAAACAATAATGTAGCTAATTTATTTTTCTGTTATCAGATTTATATTCTCAATATTTATGGTCCATGATCTATTTGCTTTCTTTTTGAATATAACATTAAGGTAAGATACTATTCAGAATACATGTACATATTAGATGTCTTCTGCTATAAATAATCTAGACTTTTGTAACACATGTCTTGTGTGATTCCTTTTGGAACAATAAGTCTGATCTTGTCACTTCAGTATGCTAATGTCACCCGGAACACACAGCAGGAATTTTCTCGTAGTGTTTCTTCTTAGATTTGTCCATTTCCTCGCACCCTATTGTGTCCTTAGTCTGACATATTCAACTTTGCTAAGTCTCATTGGTGCTCTTAAGGTCAGAGGGCTGAGACAGAATTCTGCCTCCATGACTACAATCTGGGTGACAGTTGAGTATAATTAATTGTGACCCCATTTTAATGTAGAGCTCCCTGTTCTTCTGTGTTCTGTCGTTTGTAACTGTTCCAACAGCAGCTCCTGATTTTCCATTCTTCTCTCCTGAACTCAAATAGCTACAATTTACAGAGACTCAACTGCCTCTGAATATAACTATTAATCTCTGTAGGATCTTGGTACCATTTGTCTTGTTCAGGTAGCCCTCTGATATATTTGCTTTCAATTTGCTTTTGTTTAGCAGCCCATATTTCTTAAACAAATTGATTCTGTTTTATCATTTCTAAGGTGAGTTCTATCCATTGTATCTTAACATTTTTATTAGTCTCTTAAGACTTGAAGCTTCATACAGCAGAGAAACAGCTAGAAATTGCATAAATAATTTGTAATTTTCCTTTCTTCAGCTGCAAGGGCTGACAGGTTCACAGTGGGTGGGTAGCTGAGTTGAGCAACCAGAGAAACTTGTCTCTCATTTTTTCTTTTGGTAGTGTGATAGATATGTTTATCGTTTTTAACTTTTTATTCCTTTACAAAACACACTCTTCATGTCTTTTAAAATTTCTTCCATGGCTTTGTTGAGATACAATTCATATGCAATGAAGTGTAGATATGTAGATAAAAAAATTGAGCATTCATATATACACATCAATGTAAAAATATCTCTATATTACAAGTAATTAGCACAACTGTTGCTCTTAAAAATTTCATCCCGTTTCTTTATTTTACCTTTGTCTTGACCTCTGGCCATCTCCCATTAAGGAGATTTTGCTTATGCTTTTAAAAAGGTAAAATTATTTTCCATTTTCTAAACTTTATTGAAGTGGTGCCATAGAGTATTGCTTCTTAGTATTTATTTTGAATTCATCACAATGATTTTGAGATTATCTCATGCAAGGTTTATGAAAATAGTAAATTTTCTTGTGCTCCTGAGTAATACCTTAATATACAGTTATATCTCAATTTTTCAGGCATGCACCTATTGGTCAATATTCAGATTGCTATTTGTTTTTGGTTATTATAAGTAAGCTTGGTATGAATGTTTACACAAAAGGCTTTGCACAGACATATGCTTTCTTGTCTCTTGAGTTAAGTATCATATGGAAAATATAGGATATTTAAAATAGTTATTTAATATATTTGGTACAATGAATTTTGTATTACAATATGCAACAGATTATATTAAAATAAATGGATAAATATCAGTGTATTAGATTTTATTGTCTAAAATGATTGCACTATATTGTATTTCCACTGGCATGACATGTGAGCTCTTGTTGCTCTTTGTCTTCACTGGCATGTGGGGTACGTGGGATGCTCAGTCTTTTAGTCTTTTAGAAAGTCTTTTAGAAAGAAGTCATGAATAAAATAGACAAAATATGTAAAGTTATTATTAAACATTATAAATACAGTAGTAGGAAAGATAGTGACATTTTGATTCCGTGGATCTTCCACTGTGTATCCTAAAATGACTCTTTGAATGGCACAGGAGCCAAATATAGTCGGAAAATAAAGTCCAGTTGCTGAAAATAGAAATTATGGGTCTTTCTCAGGAACTGATCTGTTCTACCTTCAACAGACAATCGTGTAACAAAATGACACAAGTCACCTGGGATCTTACACTAATTACACCAGGAAACATGATAAATCTTCTCAAACACCACTAACCCTCCAAAATAAATAATTTCTGAAATTAAAGGGTTAATCTGTTCTATTTTGAAAACTGTGTGTGCTATTTAATTGACAGCTTCAGTCACGTTCAAAGCTTTTGTACCCTCTGACAACATGATCTTAAATTTAAGCCTAGTAAATCTTGTTATTGGAAATTTTTCAATAATTTTTTTTTTTTTTTTTTTTTTTTTTTTTTTTTTTTTTGCGAAAGGAAAAAGAAAAGAAAGCTTTAGTGACATCCACCATAAAATAAGTAGACTGTTGGAAAAATCAGCATTTTTATTGTATCTTAGCATATTATTGGGATCAAATATAAACTTGATCTCAGACCATTAAGTATCAATAATGAGTGGTTGGCTAATTAACTCAAATATCACTCATTTATAGTAAAAGAGTATAGATGCAAAGGTCTCTAGACTGAGGATCATGCTTATTTTTAATAACTTATCATAATGAGCAAAGATAATTCAGATCTATAAATGTTCTTTCTTTTCTAGTTTACACACAAACGGTTCCTTTTGGGGGATTTAAATATCTTAGTTACTATTGTATCATGAACTATAGTCATTATCTTAATAAATGTACATATTTAATTGAAGTCTTGTAAATGCTGCATCAGAAGAGAGGTTTTTTTATGCAATGATGGGAAATGTAAGGGTTGTGGGGTGAGACTGAGTGAAGTCACAATCTCAGTTCTGTGATGAACAGCCTTACCCTGGCATGAGACTTAGTTTGCGTGTTGGAATCAAGTCATTGGCCACCATGGTTTCCACCTCTGTCTAATGTGAGTTAATCACATTTCTATTGAGCAATGGAATATGATAATGGTGTGCCTGGTATTGTTTATTCTCAACAAAAGGAGACTACTAAAACGGTCATCATTTTGTTCTCTTATGTGTTAACATTTAACATGTGTTGGGATGGACCATGAGAAATAACTGATAGTTTTTCTTCCAAATGAAATATCTGCCTATGAAATTATGTATGCTACGATGAGCTCTACTCTTACTCTATAAAGGGGTATCCATTCTGTGAACAAATCTGTTGATGTATAGACAGGGTGTTAAAAAAAAATTGTGTTGTACAGGAATTTCTCCTAATAAATCGAGAAGTTTGCATGGTGGCATGGAAAAGCATGAATGAGTTAGGAAGCATAAGAAATAGAAGATAAAATTGGGCTTTTCTATAAACCAGCTTTTTTCCTCTCATGTTTCAAATACCATAACATCTGAAGCATGCAAAATAATTCAATTGATGCAGCTGATATTATGTATATTTATATATGTACAAATAAGAGGATATATATGTATAGGTATTTAACTATTTTTTTCTATTTCAATTTTTCATGTGTATGTCCATGCAGAATGAATGCATGTGTGTATGATTTTTGGCATGTGTGTGGTTGCAGGTGTGAGGGTGCTCGTGCATGTGGAGGAGTGAGGTGGAGGCTGGGAATCATCCTTGATTGCTCTTCCTTATTACTTACGGAGACAATGTCTCTCATTAAAACTCAGAGCTAGCCAACTTGTTCTGCTGGTCCTGTGTTTCTTCTTACAAGGATGCAATTGCATTGCGGATGGCTCTCCACTCCCACCTTGCATTTATGTGGGCTTCTGGGGATCTGAATTGGGGACCTCATGCTTGTGTCGTAGTGCTTGAATTGCTGAGGTATCTCCGCAGCCTCTTTTTTTTAAAAAATATCTCAAAGAGATGTAAGATATCTCATTTTCTTAAAAAATCTTTGTTATTCACTTTACAATCTGATTTTACTCTCATCTGTTAAAAACCTACTTCATAATAAGCACACACATTTACATATAGATAAACATAAAGAGCCAGCCTGAGTTTAAAATAACAACTTCAACAGCATATTGGGAGCACTTAAAACTCTAGAGGGCTATTAGCTCTGATTGGAACTGCTATGACCATTTGCTCCCAAGATAAAACTCTACAGTACTGTCCTTGGCTTAAACCCCCAATGATTGTACAAGATACTGCTCAGAAACCCCATAAGGCAACTATCCTGGGCATAATAGCTACAGACACTTAGTCAGAAAATTGCCGATTCAACTATAAAAAGGGTTTTTGTTTGAATAAGATGCAGCCGTTGAGCTTGCTCTTTGTTTCTAAGTTGGGTTTGTGGATGTACACATTAGAAAGCTATAAACCATATCTAACAAAATGACTCTATTAGTCATTTCCTTTCTTAAAAGGTTTTTGTGCTGTAAAGAATTTAAGCATTGGTGCATGAAACTCAGAACCAGTCAAATGGCTACATGCATTTAACTCCTATACTGGATTAAGAATAATTCAAAGCAGATGAACTGCAGGCCATAAGATTCATAATCATACTGTGAATAGTTTGATAGCTATTATGCCATGAACAAATTTAAGAACTTTCTTCTCCCTTTGAATCAAGGCAATTCAAATGCTATATTTGCCAGCAAACATAATTTTAGAAATCATTAAAATTAATGAAGTCATATTTTCAAACAATGGCAATATTCACTGCAATTAATTTATTTTTAGATCTATAGAAATGGATTTTATATTTTGGAGTGCTCTGATATTCCCATTTCCTTAATTGTGGGCCAATGAGAGTAAGAAATCTTGCTATGTGTCTAGTCATCATAGTTTCCTTGCTTAACCTAACCTCGTCACTCATTTGATGTAGCTGAACAGTCTATTAATGTTCTGGTGTTTTTTCCTTCTTTGATAGTATGGTATTGGACCTGTCTAATAGTCTGGTCTAAAATAATTTGAGCAGGAAACTGGGTTGTTTATGAGATAAGGTCATACATTTATTTAAACTGATGTCTGCATAGGTGTTCTTTTTATTTATTTTATTTTATAATTTTGTTTTCAATGATTAAACCTTAAATGGCTAATCCCTGAAAGAAAACCCATTGTTTATATTCCTTCCCGTCCCTCTGGTTAGCTTATAACAATATGTTCCTGACACTAAACTTGACATCAATAATTGGGCTCAGAATGTTCCATTGTTAAGTTTTCCTTTCCTATAAAGACAGAACTGTCTCCATTAGTGATGGGCAGTGTTAGGTAATTCATATGGTCTCTATCTGGCACTGTATTTTTGATGATTTTTCTGAGGACTCACCAGAAGCAAGAAAGTAATGGCAACCATTTGTAAGGTTGCTAAAATACAAAATCGTGGCTAATAGACCAGGTTCCAAGGTAGGGAACAGAGGAGCAAGCAGCTAGCTTACATCCCTACCAGAATAGAAAGAATGAAGTGTCAGAGGATGTCATACAGGCCAATGTGAGACAGTATGCATGCCATGTATGACATTTGTATATGCATGTATGACAATGTCATATGGACAAATGAGGCTGTGAGAGACTTGCTCTCGGGGTTACTCATTTGAAAATTTTATTCAAAATCTGGCCTGATTATCGTATCAATGAATATCTGCATTTACTGCTGCTCATCCATGTTATCCTGAGTAGTGCATTTAAAATGTCATTATCTGTAGTACCCCTAACCACTGTGGACAGGGGAAGTTTGAGGATGTTGTCCAGGAAGAACAGTGGTTTTGCACAAATTAAGATCATTTTTGTTTAGTGTTTCATTTATCTCACCATCATTATTCGTCTGTCAAAGGAAAACAGATTTCACGTATTTAAAAGCCAGAGCTTCATTGTGATGTAAGCACTGATAACTTTCAAAGCAAGTGATGCCATCAAAGGTGTGAGGGGACTGGAAAAGGGGTAACTGGGAGGGGCTGGAGGAAGGCAAGGGTGGGGGGAAATTATTCAGTTCTATTTTAATTAAAGATATATTTCAAAAATTTCAGAGGTAATTACCAGGAAATAAATCAGCTACCTGGAGATACTTGTTGGGGCTGGCGTACATTGTGAAGTGTCCATTTAAAGTTGTCCCCAGTACTCTATTTTGTGCATTTCTCAAGAGTTGTTCCTTAATGAATAATAAACAGAAGTGCTTATCTTTGGATTGATATCATACTCATAAATCAAGTTTCAAAGTAGTTTCTCCCCAAAATATTTTTAAAATAGTGAGTCCAGAAACTTTCAGAATCAAATATTGCTTAGATTTATTAAGAAAAAAATGTCTAACCGGAACAATACCATAGTAAGTGCCATAAAAGTGATGATTTTGCATGCTTTCAAATAACTTTTAGCCATCAAACTCTATTTTGACATATTGAAATATTCATATGAATCTAAAAATTTTCACCATATAATAAAATAGTATTAGAATTTCTTTTTGTAACTTTTCTTTTGAAAACTGTTCATTATACACCACATCATGGTCATATCTAGTTACACTCCTTCCCTCCAAATCTTTCCATGTTTCCTCAACACATCTCCTTCCTGACATTATTTACTCATTAAAACATTAACACATCGAGTCCAATTGATGCTGCGTATATGTACACGAACGAGGGCATATCCCTGGAACATGGGAAGCTCATTAAGGGCCACTCCTCCAAAAAAGAGTGACAGTCACTCTTCCACCGCCAATAGCTTCTCAGTTAGGGATAGGGTCTTAGAAGCCTTTCCTTGCTGCAAGTTCTTCCTTTTGAACTGGGTTAATCTTGTGTAGATCTTGAGCAGATATTCAAAGTTGTGTTGAGTGTGTGTATGCAATAGCCGTATGAGGAGAGGGTGAAATAGATGTTCCATCTATTGCTATTTGTTCCTTGTCTTTGATTCTCAGAACTTTAAATACTATGAGCTTTTGTATTGCTCTCTACCCACTGAGATAAGAGGCTTCTCTGACCAAGATTGAGAGCAGCAGTAATTGATGGTTATAAGAATCAATTTGACATTAACATTAATAAAAAAGTAATTTCTTCCCTTGGGCATGAGTCTCTTGGAGTCAAGCATTTTGATTATAATACCAAGCATAAAATCTCACTTGTATTTGAACAGGTCTCAAATTCAATAAAAAAAAAAAAAAAAAACAGTTGGTCTTGCCACTGTTGTATCAGTGGGCACCTCTCACCTTGTCTCTAACTATTGTAATATATAAGGCCTAGTAATATTGAGAAAAAATTTTCAGCCAGCATTCTTCTAGGATTATAAAATCTAGCCATCAAAGAGGCATTTTCTGATCAGTTCCACATTGAATTTTTTCCACATCCTACTCTCAGAGTGAATGATGCCTTCAGCAGTAGGCTCTTACGATCTTGGTAGGGTGAGAAACCAAGAGTAATGGGAACGGTCTGTATTATTTTGGATTATTTGCATTATTTTGTATTCCTTGGAACTCCTTGCTAAATAAGTGCCAAGGAAGATTTTTGTTCCTGGCCCTGAGATTTTTAATTAATAACTCATACCTTCTGGGAACATCATTTTAAACCCATGCAGGGTGCCTCTGTTCAAATTCCTTTTAAGTTATTTTAATTAGCATTCAAATGACTGGGGTTTTGTAATACCTCTCAAACATCATTAGTTTTGGTTAATCCACCTCCTATGTCCCTGTCCTCCTCCTCCTGTCTGACCTCTACATAAACTTTAGCTCCCAGCATTTCCTCTTACACCCTTTTCATATCACATGTATTCTCTGTATTCTAGGTTTCATTCTTTGTTTTAACTAACTTGGAATCTAGGAAATCACCAGAAGATAGAAAAACATTTCAAGCTCACAGATTGAAATAATTAATCTTGGGAAAAGAATTGTTCTAGCCAGTTTTATGTCAAGTTGACACAAGCTAGAGTCATTCCAAAGGAGGGGACCTCAGTTAAGAGGATGCCTCATAAGACCCAGCGATAGGGCATTTTCTTAATTAGTGATTAATGGGGGAGGGCCCAACCCATTGTGGATGAAGATAGGTTCTATAAGAAAGCAAGCTGAGCAAGCCAGTAAACATCACCCCTACACACATGGCCTTAGCATCAGCTCCTGCCTCCAGGTTTCTATCCACTTGAGTTCCTGTCATGACCTCGTTTAATGATGAACTGTAATGGGAAAGTGTAAGTTAAATAAATCTTTCTCCAAGTTGCTTTGGTTGTGGTGTTTTATCATAGCAATAGTAACTCTAACTAACAATAATCATCCTGCCAAACATAATTTACAGAGTCAATGCAATATATATGCAACAATAAAAGAAAGAGCATACCAATTAGAAAGTAGGAGGAACAAGGGAGGGGTTCAAAGGAAGTTAGCTGAGAAGGGCTTCAGGGAGGATAGGAGGAAGAAAAATGATGTAATTCTACTTCAATTTAGAAAGAAATAAAAAGTGAAAAAAAGTGCCTCTTCACAGACATAAAATAAACAACCCAAAATTGATATGAAGGCACTGCAGACAAAGGCTAGTCAAACCAATTCTAAACAAAAAGAGTACTGTAAGCGGTATCACCATACCTGATTTCTAATTAAGCTACAGAGCTATAGTAATAAGAACAACATGGTATTGGCATAAAAACTGACACTATAGAAATTAATGGAATAGATTAGAACTTCCAGGTATAACTTCAAGCCACTACAACTGTCTGACATTTGACAAAGATCCAAAAATATACAACAGAGAAAAAATGTCAGGTTCAAAAAATGGACATGGGAAACCTGGATTTCAATCCACAAAAAGGGTCTTAACTCTCATCTACACAATTCAGTTGCAAATGGGTCAAGGCCCTCAATATAAATCTTGATGCTGTAAAATTAGTAGAGAAAAATGTAGGGTGTACACTTCAATCTATAAGCATAAGTAAAAAGACTTTCTGAGTAAGACAGGTAGCATAGGATATAAGGCTAACAGTTGGTGAGCGGAGTCTCATGAAACTAAAAACAAAACAAACAAGCAAACCAACACTTCTGTATAGTGAAGGACACTGTCAGCTGATAGAGGTAGGTCTACAGAATGAGAGAAAATTGCCGTCACTGTGTATATATATGATAGGGAGTTAGTGTCTATAATATACAAATAAATAAAAACAAAACAAAAATCTAAACATGAAAAGAACCAAGAACCCAGTTAAAAACGGATTAGTGAACTAAACATAATGCTCTCGAAAGAAAAAATACAAATGGCCAACGAATGCCTTCAAGTGTTCAGAAACAGGTAGGCTTACTACAGATCTTTACCTAGCCTCTCTCCTCCAAATCCAATCTCACAGTCTCGTCCCCAGCTCAGCAGCAGAATATCTGCTGCAGCCTCCCTTCCGCCTACGCCATTTATGATGGATTACACAACTCTCCCCCTCCTAATTTCCAACCCCCATTTGTTTCTTTATCTCGGGCCCCAATTGCAGCAGTCACCCCCTTAGAGCTCACAGGTCACTCTGACCAGAGAAGCAGGATAAATGTATGTAGGTCTTCATCTCTCCTTCAATTCCTCCAAGTCCAAAGCCCTATCTCAGCAACTCTGCAGCAGTCTTCTCCTATGACTTTTCCTCACTCTCTGCCGCCATGCCTAGGAGACTAAGCACCCCTGCTTTCCTCCCTCATGTGGACCCACTTGGGGATCTCCCCACTCCATCGCCACTCCTAAGGGACATCTTCCAATATCCAGAAACACATTTTACCTGGAACTTCTAGTGGCTGTACCTATCAGGATCCCAGAAAAAAATGTAGCAGGCAACACACAGACAGCACAGAAGGCAGCAACAGAAACCAAGGGGAGGGTTATGGAATGGGGTGAGTTTTCATGGGATGGGTGTGGGTTATTTTGGAATGGGGCAGGTTCTTAAGGGATAGACTGATTATTATGGGATGTTGCGATATTATGAGATGGGGCTGGGTTATTATACGATGAGGTGGGTTATTATAGGATTTTGTATTATTATGGGATGTATAAAGGTTATTATGTGATCAGTTGGGTTATTATGAATGTTGGTTATTATGTGATTGGGCTTGTTACTATGAGATAGGGTCAGTTATTATGGGATGGGGCCAGTTATTATGTATGGATAGGCTGGAAATTATGGGATGGGGGAGTTATTATAGGATGGGACAGTTTATTATGGTATTTTGGGTCATTATGTGATTGGGCCTGTTATTAGGGGATGTTGTGTTAGTATGGGATGGGGCAATTATTGTGAGATGTAGGTTTATTATGGCATGGGGTGGGTAATTATGGGATGGTAGCTGGTTATCATGAGATTTGGGAGGGATATTATGGGGTGATGTCATATTATGGTGTTGGGGTTGGTTATTATGGAGTGGGATGTGTTATGGAATGTGGCAGGTTATTATAGATGTTATGTTATCATGGGGCAGGGTGTGTTATTATGGGATAGGGCATGTTAATATTGGTTCGGGTGGCTTATTATGGAATGGAGGGGCATTACTATTGAAAAGGGATGTTTTATTATGGCATGTTGGGCTACTATGTAATGGGACAGGGTATTATGGGTTGTTTGGTTTTCATAGGAAGGAACAGGTTAATATGGGATAGGGCAGCTTATCATCAGATGGGGACAGCTTATAATGGGCTGGAGTGGGTTATAATAAGATTTGGGAGGGTTATCATAAATGTTGGGTTATTATGGAATAATGGGCTATTATGAAATGGAGCAAGTTATTTTGTGATGGAGGTTGGTTATGATGGGATTTTGGGTTATGCAATGGGGATTAGTTATGTGATACTTGGTTAGTATGGGATGATGCTGGGTTTTTACGGGATGGGGTGGATTATTATGAAATGGGGACAGGTTAGCTAGAACAAAAAGAATATTCTGTTTTCTCATCACCTCATGGAACTTTCCCCCAAATTGAACACATACTCCAACACAAAGCACATTTCAACAGACTCAAGAAAATTGAAATAACACCTTGCATCCTATCTGACCACTTCAGACTAAAACTAGATATCAACAACAACAGAAAGCTTACAAACTCATGGAAACTAAACAACTCACTACTGAATAAAAATGGAAAAGAACATAAATAAAAAACCTTATTGAGAGCAATGAAAAAGAACACAAAACATACCCAAACATGGAGCAATATAAAGGCAGTTATAAGAAGCAAGTTTATAGCATTGGGTGCCAACACACACACACACACACACACACACACACACACACACACACACACACACATACACATACACACACACACACACACACAAAGATGGAAGATCTCATACTAGTGACTTAACAGCACATCTGAAGATTCTACAACAAAAGTAAGAAATCATACCTAAAAGTAGACAGCAATAAATAATGAAACTCTGGGCTAAAATGAATAAAATAGAAACAACAAAAACAACACAAAGTATTATGAAACAAAGACCTGGTTCTTTGAAAAAATAAAAAAGATTGATAATCCTTAAAAAATTATCTCAAAGGCTAAGAGAAAATTTCCAAACTAACAAATTTAGAGATGAAAGGGGGAACAAAACAACAAACACCTAGGAAATCCAGAGCATCATAAGGACATACTTTTAAATCCTCTACTCCACCAAGTTGAAACTTTTATGAATAATTTCCCCAGGACACAGGGACTGAGGAGTGGTCTTTTGGTTTCTTTTGGTGGCCTGGGAGCAGATCCTGTGACACAGGGCTCCATACTCAAATAGTGTCAGGAGAGAGCTGGTATCCCAGGAGTGCTGATACATCTTCAAGCACAGGCAAGATCACCACTTCTATTCAAATTCACTGGATCAAGAGGGACCACTGCAGAGCCATTCTGAAACACGAACCAAGGGACATCTGGGGACTAGATCCTTCTAGCTTCTGTCTGCACCCCAGAGCTGATCCTGTACCACAGCTCTCCAAACCCAAATTTCTCTCAGAGAGAACTGGTATTCAAGGAGTATTGACACCAAGGCTTGCAGGAGGGACAAGCCACGGTGAAAGAGTGTAAGACCAGCTAACACCAGAGATAACCAGAAGGCGAAAGGCAAGGGCAAGAACATAAGGAACAGAAACCAAGGCTACTTGGCATCATCAGAACCCAGCTCTCCCACCACAGCAAGCCCTGGATACCCCAACACACCAGAAAAGCAAGACTCAGATTTAAAATCACATCTCATGATGATGATAGAAGATTTTAAGAAGGAAATAAATAACTTCCTTAAAGACATACAAAAGAACACAGGTAAACAACTAGAAGCACTTAAAATCCCTTAA
>CM052716.1:33276597-33315885 GCA_028551405.1 Uromys caudimaculatus | reverse complement strand
AAACCCAGCCCTACAAAGCATAATAGATGGAAAACGTCAACTCAAGGAGGGAAACTACACCCTACAAAAAGCAAGAAAGTAATCTTTCAACAAACTCAAAAGAAGACAGCCACACAAACATCAAAATGACATCAAAAATAACAGGAACTAACATTCAGTATTCCTTAATATCTCTTAACATCAATGGACTCAATTCCCCAATGAAAAGACATAGACTGACAGACTTGTTCCATAAAGAGGACCCAGCATTTTGCTGCATCCAGGAAATGCACATCCATGTTAAAGACAAACACTACCTCAGAGTAAAGGGCCGGAAACAATTTTCCAGGCAAATGGTCCCAAGAAAGAGGCTGGAGTAGCCATTCTAGTATCAGATAAAATCGACTTTCACCCAAAAATCATCAAAAAAGATAAGGAAGGACACTTGGTAGTCATCAAAGGAAAAATCTACCAAGAAGAGCTCTCAATTCTGAATATCTATGCCCCGAATGCAGGGGCACCCACATTCATAAGAAACTTTACTAAAGCACAAAGCATACATTGCACTTTACACAATAATAGTAGGAGACTTCAACATCCTGCTATCATCAGTAGACAGATCTTGGAAACACAAACTAAACAGAGACACAGTGAAACTAACAGATGTTATGAACCAAATGGATTTAACAGATATCTATAGAACATTTCATCCTAAATCAAAAGAATATACTTTCTTCTCAGCACCTCAGGGTCCTGCTCCAAACTTGATCATATAATTGCTCATAAAACAAACCTCAACAGATATAAGAAGATTGAAATAATCCCATGCCTCCTATCAGATCACTATTGATTGAGGCTGGTCTTCAATGGCAACAATAACAGAAAGCCCACATACACAAGGAAGCTGAACAATGCTCTACTCAATGATAAATTGTTCAAGGAAGAAATAAAGAAAGAAATTGAAGAATTTAATGAAAATGAAAGTACAACATACCCAAACCTATGGGACACAATGAAAACAGTGTTAAGAGGAAAACTCATAGCTCTGAATGACTCCAAAAAGAAACAGGAGAGAGCATATACTAGCAGCTTAACAGCACACCTACAAGCTCTAGAACAGAAGGAAGCTAATCCACCCAAGAGGAGTAGAAGGCAGGAAATAATCAAATTAAGGGCTGAAATCAACCAAGGAGAAACTAAAAGACCTATACAAAGAATCAACCAAACCAGGGACTGGTTCTTTGAGAAAATCAACAAGATAGATAAACCCTTAGCCAGACTATCCAGCGGGCACAGAGACAGTATCCAAACCAACAAAATTAGAAATGAAAAGGGAGACATAACAATAGATTCTGAGGAAATTTAAAAAAATCATCAGATCCTACTACAAAAGCCTATACTCAACAAAATTGGAAAATCTGGATGAAATGGACAAGTTTCAAGACAGATACCAAATATCAAAGTTAAGTCAGGATCAGACAAACCATCTAAACAGTCCCATAATGCCTAAAGAAATAGGAGTAGTCATTAACAGTCTCCCAACAAAAAAAAGCCCAGGTCCAGATGGGTTCACTGCAGAATTCTATCAGACCTTCAAAGAAGACCTAATACCAATACTCTTCAATCTATTCCACAAAATAGAAACAGAAGGAGCACTACCCAATTCATTCTATGAGGCCACAATTACACTGACACCAAAACCTCACAAAGACCCAACAAAGAAAGAAAACTTCAGACCAACTTCCCTTATGAATATCTATGCAAAAATACTCAATAAAATTGTCCCAAACTGAATTCAAGAACACATCAAAACAATCATTGACCACGATCAAGTAGGCTTCATCCCAGGGATGCAGGGATGGTTCAATACCCGGAAATCCAACAATGTAATCCACTACATAAACAAACTCAAAGAAAAAAAAAAACCACATGGTCATCTCATTATATGCTCAAAAAGCATTTGACAAAATTCAACATCCCTTCATGATAAAAGTCTTGGAAAGATCAAGAATTCAAAGATCATACCTAAACTTAGTAAAAGCAATATACAGCAAACCAATGGCCAACATCAAACTAAATGGAGAGAAACTTGAAACAATCCCACTAAAATCAGGGACTAGGCAAGACTGCCCTCTCTCTCCCTATCTATTCAATATAGTAATTGAAGTTCTAGTTAGAGCAATTAGACAACAAAAGGAGGTCAAAGGGATACAATTTGGAAAGGAAGAAATCAAAATATCACTATTTGCAGATGATATGATGGCATACTTAAGTCACCCAAAAAACTCCACCAGAGAACTGCTATAGCTGATAAACAACTTCAGCAAAGTGGCCAGATACAAAATTAACTCTAGCAAATCAGTAGCCTTCCTATAAGACAGGCTGAGAAAGAAATTAGGGAAATGACACCCTTCACAATTGTCACAAACAATATAAAGTATCTTGGTGTGACTCTAACCAAACAAGTGAAAGATCTGTATGACAAGAACTTCAAGTCTCTGAAGAAGGAAATTGAAGAAGACCTCAGAAGATGGAAAGATCTCCTATACTCATGGATCGGCAGGATTAATATAATTAAAATAACCATCCTGCCGAAACAAATCTACAGATTCAATGCAATCCCCATCAAAATTCCAACTCAGTTCTTCATAGACTTAGAGCAATTCTCAAGTTCATATGGAATAACAAAAAACCCAGGATAGCAAAAACTATTCTCGACAATAAAAGGACTTCTGGGGGATTCAGCATCCCTGACCTCAAGCTGTACTACAGAGCAGTAGTGATAAAAACTGCATGGTATTGGTACAGTGACAGGCAGGTAGATCGATGGAATAGAATTGAAGACCCAGAAATGAACCCATACACCTACAGTCACTTGGTCTTTGACAAAGGAGCTAAAACCACTCAGTGGAAAAAAGACAGCATTTTCAATAAATGGTGCTGGTTCAACTGGTGGTCTACATATAGAAGAATTCGAATTGATCAATTTCTATCTCCCTGTACAAAGTTCAAGTCCAAGTGGATCAAGGACCTCCACATAAAACCAGATACACTGAATCTAATAGAAGAGAAAGTTGGGAAAAGTCTCGAACACATGGGTACAGGGGAAAAGTTCCTGAACAGAACACCAATGACTTATACTCTAAGATCCAGAAACAACAAATGGGACCTCATGACATTACAAAGCTTCTGTAAGGCAAAGGATACTGTAAATAGGATAA
The DNA here is from genome assembly GCA_028551405.1 of Uromys caudimaculatus. NCBI lineage: Eukaryota > Metazoa > Chordata > Mammalia > Rodentia > Muridae > Uromys > Uromys caudimaculatus. Next base: position 33,312,685 of record CM052716.1, on the reverse strand, counting down.
AATGGCAGCCAACAGACTGGGAAAAAATCTTTACCAATCCTATGTCTGATAGAGGGCTGATATTCAATATATACAAATAACTCAAGAAGTTAGACTCCAGAGAACCAAATAACCCTATCAAAAAATGGTGAACAGAACTAAACAGAGAATACTCAACTGAGGAAACTTGTAGGTCTGAGAAGCTCCTAAAGAAATGTTCAACATCCTTAGTTATCAGGGAAATGCAAATCAAAACAAGTCTGAGATTCCACCTCACACCAGTCAGAATGGCTAAGATCAAAAACTCAGGTGACAGCAGATGCTGGCGAGGATGTGGAGAAAGAGGAACACTCCTCCATTGTTGGTGAGATTGCAAGCTGGTACAACCACTCTGGAAATCAGTTTGGTGGACCCTCAGAAAAATGGTCATAATACTACCTGAGGACCCAGCTATACCTCTCCTGGGCATATACCCAGAAGATGCTTCAACATGTAATAAAGACACATGCTCCACTATGTTCATAGCAGCCATACTTATAATAGCCAGAAGCTGGAAACCACCCAGATGTCCCTCATCAGAGGAATGGATACAGAAAATATGGTACATTTACACAATGGAATACTACTCAGCTATTAAAAACAATTATTTAACGAAATTTGTAGGCAAATGGATGGAACTTGAAAATATCATCCTGAGTGAGGTAACTCAGTCACAAAAAATGATCAAGGTATGTGCTCACTGATCAGTGGTTATTAGCCCAAAAGTTCAGAATACCCAACATTAACTTCATAGCAACCATTGGGCTGAGCGTGAGTTCCCAGATGGAGGAGTTGGAGAAGGGACTGAAGGAGCCGAAGGAATTTGCAGCCCCATGGAGGGAGCAACAGTGTCAACTCGCCTGACCTCCTGATGTTCCCAGAGACTGGATCACCAACCAAAGAATACACATGGAGGGACTCATGGTGATGGTCACATATGTAGCAGAGGAGGGCCTTGTTAGCCATCAGGGGGAGGAGAGGTTCTTGGGCCTGAGGGTGTTAGAGGCCCCAGTATAGGGGAATGCCAAGGAGGGAACACAAGAGTGGGTGGGTGGGTGGGTGGGGGAATACCCTCATAGAGGCGGGGGAGTGGTTAGGAGATAGGGGGGTTCCAAAGCGGATATCTGGAAAGGGGGAAACATTTGAAATGTAAATAAAGTATAAAAAAGTAAAAAAGGAAATATATATAAAAGTATGTGCAAATTACAATTTCAAAATGAATTTTATACATCAACCTAAGAGCTTTTCTCTGACTTACGTCTTACAAACGATGTTAATAATTCTGTAGTGAAAAATGAAACAATCTTTTCTAAATGAATGTCTATAAAACAATTTTTCTCAATGTACCTGGGGAGGAATTTCATAACAATACAGAATATTTTGGATTTAAAGAAAACTTTGTTTCTGGATTCTGAGATGAAAATCATAAATAGTAGAAGATGGTCCAATCCATCACAGAAAGACATCATAAATTACTGAGACTTGTTCATTAGTAATCAAAACAGCATGAGAGTTCTTTGTTTCCAAAGTAATCTACTGTCAGCAGTGACTGGGTTTGTAGACTACCTGTTTCAATGAGGCAGAACAATGAAGACGTTTAAAAAGAAATGAAAATGAAAAGTTTGAAAAGAACATTTCCGTTCAAGGACTGTAGAAGTATGAAATAAATTTAGACAAGGAAGACACAAATCAAATGAACTTGTTTTCATCCATGAACTTAACTGAGATAGTGGGTTTGACTGTGGGAGGAAATGATGAGGTGCCGGAGAGAAATGTCTAGAACATTTCTCTACTACTTTGCTGCTGCACCCTTTCACTGTTGGTAAGTGGATGGCAATGACGGGAAATTAGAACAAACAAACACACCTTTCATTTCTAGAACTAAGGGTTAGGCTCTTTTTACTTTAATTCACATTTATTATTGGTTGAGTTTTCACTTTTTTTTTTTAATCTAGAAAGTTGAAAAAAAGCTGTGTCAGTTTCAACCAAATCGTTTAAAAACAAAAATAAAAACAAAAAACCTGATGATATTTTTGTAAGTCAAAGCCGCCTGCATATGCTTGATCTGCGAGATTGGCCCGGTTGCTTTTCTTTTTTCCAGTAAGCAGGATATGTGATAACTGTCTGTAAGTGAATAGGAAAACCCAATCAAGAGTCCCCTCGTGCCCTCTAATCAAAGCTGGCAGAGAGAGAACCTTCCCATCATGATCCACTTCAAATTTAGGGGCAGCTCAGAGCCTGCAACGTCCAACCTTCTGCTTGATGGTGAAGCGTGGCTTTTCCACCCACATCACAGCTGGCTTCTGAGTTGTCGCTTCAGTGTCACCTACAAAGCATTCTTTGCTTGAGATAATTTGGCAGCCTGTCCCATCCTGGGACATTGGAGTGCAGCCAATCTCTCAGGATGAACGCTAACTTGAAGGAAGCTCCCAAGGCTGTTGGTGTAGGGCTTTTGAGCAGTTTGGAAGGCAGAAGACATTCATGGGCTTAGCAATTTATTACTCAGAAAAGTAGAAACAATGTACTCAAATTTTCAATTAGTAAAAGCTCTACAAATAAGCTAGTTTTCTTTACTTACCTTATTTTGCTTTTAGTTCATTGAAAGAGCATTCAATAAAAAGAAACAACTAAGTAGAAGAAACTGATAAGCCACAAGCTGAGCTTCTCCAGCAACTGATTTTTCAAACGGGAGTACTCCATTCAGATATAAGAACATTCCACCATGTTGACCTAATGGTAGGTTGGATGGAAAGTATTCACAATATACAAATGAGGACAATTAGTGAAAACAGTAAGCTAACACGTTAGATACTCCGTTATTTTCACATTTATATTTGTCACCAGACAAAGCTTATCTTCCCCTGAGTTAAAAATGATAAGCTAGTTCTGATAACAATGCCTTAAGAAAAGCCGATCGCCCTGGATGGAACATTGCCATCTGAGAACACAGCTGGACTTGCCGTGGTAATAGGCCAGAGAAGGGCTGATCTTTACTCATATGAGCTAGGGGCAATCGTCAACGAGGCACTCTCTCTATAATGGTCAGTAAAGGAATGGTCAGTATTACTTTTGAATGAAAAAAATATATATATCCCACCAATGTTAGCTGAGTTTCACACTGTCTAAACTTAATAAATACCCTATCTTATTAGATTCAAGAATACTCGTTATATTTTTAGATGTTAATGAAATATAAAATACTTGATAAATTTCAAAACAAAAGCCTCAATAGTTGTTGTGTTTCTGATCCAGAATTTAAGTTTCTACTTTTAAATATATATATATATCTTGGTGAGATAAATCAGGACATGGAGAGAGCACCTTGAGGATAAAGTTAAGACGTTGGATCTAAGGATGTAAGTGTGGTACAACCTCGAAAATAACTGAGCAGTTTAACTTTTCCTGTCCCATAATATTTTGCCTCCCTCCCTCAGTGGGAAATCTTTGAGGGGAAATCAGGTTGTGTGTGTGTGCAAATCAAGCTTATTGGTTGAAAAGTGACTTTTTTTGTTTTTTAATGAATTGGAAGTGATGGGACCATGATGGACAACTGTAGCAAATTAGGCACTTCCTCACACAGAATCTTAGTGTTATTCCAACTGCTTTTAGTTTCTGTGTGTAACAGTGGAGATTTTCAATTGCTTTTGTGTATGGATGAACACTATTTTCCCCATAAGTTCGGGATGCTTTTAAAATGGGTTATCCATTACAAATCTTTTAGCTTTCATATCAATGAAGGAAGAAGAGATGGCAGTACAAGTAAATCCACTATATTGAGTAATTGGGTAGTCTCCTTCCTTGTCCTCAGGAAGCTTCACATAAAGCATGCTGAATACATGCTGATACATCTGCACATGAGGCAAAGTATTCTATGAATATAGACAGCCAGATAGATGAATATATATATATATATATATATATATATATATATATATATATATATATATTATATAGACAAAGATATATGTGGTTATATGGATGTGTATGGACAAGTAGTTAGAAAAACTTATGCATTATGCTAGCAATATCTACTAATATATATTGTTATGAGAAACACAACAAACAACTGATATCTTTGATTGTAGAACCAATGAGGGAGAATAGAATAAACCTTTCTTCTCTAGATTCATGTGTGGTTCCACACATACCTGACTTCTACGGTTGCCAAATACATTTGCAATCTCCCTAGATCAGCCTTCTTCAGGTTTCATTCTTTGTCTGAGCCCTGTTCTGAATTTTAGCTTCAAAGTCCTGGAAGTCATACATAGAAATTCTTCTCTGGATATGGCTACAATAGATCATTATGAACACAATCAATAAGCTGGACTGTTTATAATTAAGTCTTCCCAATTTTGGTGGTGTGTCCAAGTGGAGGCATAAGCTTCCTGTCTGCTTGAAATGTAATTTTCAAACTTCCTTTCCAAATCCATTTTTGCACACTCTTTGTTATATGTATTTTATACTGCTGTATATTATATTGATATATATTCAGCTGTTGTAGTCACGTAGTCATAGTAGTTTTTATTTAACAGTGTACAGTGTCCTACAGAAAGCTATTTTAGAAGATTAAGAATCTTTTTTATTTTTCTTTTTCTTAGCCATTCCATTCATTTACATCTCAAATGATATCCCACTTCCCCAGTTACTCCTCCACCAATACCCCATCCCACATCCACCCTCCCCTTTGCCTGTATGAGGGTACTTCCACACACATACCCCACTCTCCTGTTCCACTGCTCCAGCATCCCCCTACACTGAGGCATCAAACCTCCCCAAAGGCCTCCCCTCCCATTGCTGTCAGGCAAGGTCATCCTCGTCTACATATGTATCTGGAGCCATGGTCCCTCCAGGTACACTCCTTGGTTGGTGTTTTAGTCCCCGGAAGCACTGGGTGGTCAGGACAGTCCATGTTGTTCTTCCAATGGGGTTTCAATCCTCCTCTGTTCCTCCAGTCCTTCTGCCAGCTCCCTCACCAGGTTCTCTGAGTTCAGTCTGATGGCTGGCTCCAAGCATCCACATCTGCACTGGTCAGTTGCTGGCCAGACCTCCCCAGGAACTGCCACACTAGATTCCTGTCAGCAAGCGCCTCTTGACCAAGACAACAGAGTTGAGGTTGGTGTCTATAGACATGATGGATCCCTAGGTGGGGCAGTCCCCGGTTGGCCCTTCCTTCAGTCTCTGTTCCATTTTTTGTCCCTGTTCTTCCTTTGGACAGGAACATTTCTGGGTTAAAAACTTTGAGGTGGGTGGGTGGCCCTATCCCTTGACCAGAGGCCGTGCCATTAGCCCTGTCCACCTAACTGTGTTCAGATAACTTCATTTTATACTAACGATCACTATAACAATAGAAAATATTTCCTCTTTATAAAATCTTAACATGATTTCCCAACAAGAATAAAGAAAATGAAAGAAAAGGTGGAATGAATAATAGCTCCTATCCTCCCATAAAATTTCTAAATAAAGAGAAATATCAAATAGACAGAGCCATTTAAAGGTAATAAAGAGCCATTGGCTTTGCAGTGACTGGTCAGCTCTTGAAGTGAAGTGCGCAGAAAGAACTTTGGGTCTTGAGGTTGCCTTTAATGTGTTGTGTTCTCACTGGCCTTTCACTTCTTCTCCTAATGTCTCCAGTTTCTGCCACAGAAAAAGCCAACAGCATCTCTTCAACTTCATAGACAGAAGCACACTGTTCCTCTGCAGGAATCCTTGCATTTGTGCTGTCTTTCTACAAACTCTGCAGCTCTTACGGTATCTAAAGAAAGCTATAGAGCAAGTCCAGGTTCCCCTTATGATCTCAGTTCTCATTTCTTTCACTCATGTTCACTGCCTCAATAAGCAAATATTCTCCCCACTGCAGGGGATTGACTTTGATGCGGAGTCCTTCCTCTCTGTATTAGCCTGGTCTTTTCCCCCTCTTTCTTTATTGCAAGCAATTTAGGATGCTCGTGGTAGTTTACATACTACAATTCTACTAGTGTGGTCTTTTAAGCATTTACTGCCAGCACACTATGTTGTATTTGAATAAAATCATCAATAAGAAAAACCCACTGAGTCTTCTTCAAATGGGAAATGGTATAAGCCACTCAGTTTCTGGGACCATATTGTTTACTATGTAAGTTCATAAACATTTTCCAGATTTACTTTAGTTTTATGATATCTTTACCAGTTAATCTGCATTCACACTATATTGAAGATTTTTGCTGAACCACAACCACCAACCAACATGCATCATGCATTAATAAGTACACTTGGATACAAATCCATCTTTTGAGATAAGAGTCCCCCTCAGGTTGAGGTGACAAGGGTTAACAGCAATGTCCTAGAATCATGTCTTTCTTCAAAATTAGCAGTAAAGAATGCAAGGTACCACATACTTCTAAATTATGCAAATGATACACAAGTGATTCCCAAAACCCAGAATAGTTCTTCACTCAGTTCCTCAAATGTAACACAAGGTGGGATCTTGAGACTGGAGGACTAGGAATTTTGTCAGTCTGCTTAGCTTTCCAAGTTACCACAGGACTAGTCTGAATATATGTCAGAGACTAAGAATCACAAATTGCAACTTTCCCGTCTGTCTTGAATATTGTTTCTGTCTTGAGATTCCATGAATTCGGAGTTCCGTTTACTTCCTGCACACCGCCACATTTAAAGATGCAAACAGTGAAACTTGAGCTAAAAGAAGTTCTCTTTCGGAACTTCCTTCTTCAGACAAAGGCTCTAATGTTCTTATATTTCCAGCCCTGTGCTCAACAAAGCACACTTGCTCTGGCCTCAGTGGCTCAATTCTATTCTGTTCCATATCCTGAGATTTTCATAGCTTAAATTACTATTCTGTTTTCAAAGCCTTCTTATGTGCCCCAGACAGAACACAATTGTGTGTTGATATGTGTAATTTATGGAGTCCTGCCAAGATTGAGGTCTAGAGCCTAGACCCTTGCTGCCTCAGGTCTGAGAGCAGGTCAAGTGTTTGTAATCTATAAAATAATTTTTCATTTCAGGGGTTGATGGCCTCACTCTGGTTTTAGACATGCCACTTAGCACATCTTCCTGTGATGTCTCTCTGTGTAATTGTTTCAGCCATGAAACTATTCCTATCATTATGAGGATAGAGGTCAGGTTTCACAATCATAACTTGCTGGAAATAAAACATAGTTCAGAAACATTGCATATCATAAATAATGTGACTGTCCAATGCTTTGTTGGATCTATCTAGTTGCTTTGTGGAAAACACATACTAATTAGACAGTCAGACTTTGGGTACTACCCACGTTTTCATTTATTTTATTTTATTTTTTGATATTTACTTTATTTACATTTCAAATGTTTCCACCTTCCCAGATCTCCCCTTTGGAACCCCTCTCCACCTCCCCCTGCCTCTATGAGGGTATTCCCCCACCCACCCGCCCACCCACTCCCATCTTCCCATCTTGACATTCCCCTATACTTGGGCATCAGGCCCAAGGACCTCTCCTCCCCCTGATGAATAACAAGGCCCTCCTCTGCCACATATGTGGTCTGAACCATGGGTCCCTGGATGTGTATTCTTTGGTTGGTGATTCAGTTTCCAGAAGCATCGGGAGGTCAGGCCAGTTGACACTGTTGCTCCCTCCATGGGGCTGCAAACTCCCTCAGCTCCTTCAGTCCCTTCTCCATGTCCTCCATCTGGGACCTCACACACAGTCCAATGGTTTCTGTAAAGTGAATCTTGGGTATTCTGAACTTGTGGGCTAATAACCACTTATCAGTGAGTACATACCCTGTTCATTCTTTTGTGACTGAGTTACCTCACTCAGGATGATATTTTCAAGTTCCATCCATTTGGCTGTGAATTTCATAAAGTCATTGTTTTTAATAGCTGAGTAGTACTCCATTGTGTAAATGTACCACATTTTCTGTATCCATTCCTCTGATGAGGGCCATCTGGGTTGTTTCCAGCTTCTGGCTATTATAAATATGACTGCTATGAACATAGTGGAGCATGTGTTCTTATTACATTTTGGAGCATCTTCTGGGTATATGTCCAGTAGTGATACAGCCACATTTTCATTGCAAACAATTATACATTTTTTTTTTTATCATGGGAGCTCAGGCTGGACCATAGTATATACCAGAATAAAGAGTATTTGGATGGAACTGTGTAAGGTGATCAGCTGAAAAATAAAACAATTATGATACTCTTATATAATGCATATATAATTAATAACATGATAAAACAATATGAAAAATGCTGAGATGAGTGAGTGGCCCCACTCCCCAACTGGGGGCCTTGCATAATCTCTGGATATGGTCTGTACAGGTTCTCCCTCCTCTTTGTTGGGCATTTCAGCTAATTTCATCCCCGTTGGGTCCTGGGAGTCTCATGCTTTCCTGGAGGGACCCATGGCTCGAGCTGCATATGTAGCAGAGGATGAAAAAAAAATACATAAATAAAGAAATCCGCTGAGAACAGTCATTGCATGTTACCAGCACTGAACACATTACATTATCATTTAAGGATGGCATGTTAACATATATGTGAACTTTGGATCTGTTGAAAGGTCAAACGTAGACAATAAAACCATCAATGTGTTTGTCCTAGTCTTACTTAGGGGTCCTATGGACTTCCACAGAGAGTTTTAAGGATTAAGAAGATATGATTTTAACCATAGGATGTCACTAAATAACCTTGGGATGTTCCTGCTTTATTCTCCAGGATGTAGGGATTCTAGGTGTATGTCACCACTAGTGACTAAATAAGACAGTTCTTGGATGTAAAATTATGTTAAGAAATTTTAAATTATTACAAAATAATTTAAAATATAATTAAGTAATGTCAGTTCATAGAAATAAATTATTTCTATTAAAAGACAGAGATGGCATTGCAAAGAAAGCCTCAGTAATATATTGTTTTTATCCTAAGTAAATAGATCTAAGAAAATGCTACTTATATTATGTATATGTTTAGGTCATCTTCAGTGTATACTTTACATCTGGATGTATATGATTTTGTGAGTGTTTAAATTTTTCAGAAAATATTTTACCAAACACTACAGTTAGCATTTAGAAAGACATGTAGGCATGCTGTGTTATTAATCATATCCCAGAGAAGGTGAAACTTTATTGCTGTCATGAGTTACTGTAAAAGTCTTATGATTCCCTGCTGAATACCTTTCACTTACATGGTGTTTGAAGTTTCAGGTAAAACATGGTGTATTTTACAGGACACATATTTTAGTTCTGGCTACACCAAGGTCTCTAGCTATGTCAGTTAATGTTAGGAGAGAAATCGAGTTAATTTCAATATAAGCCTAATAGTATTCTCCTAAATCAATTCTACACCTCACAAAGATTATCTGAGCTGCCTTCCAAATGAGAGGTGACTAGTCTTAGGTTGTTCCTCAAGTGGGTTTTTATGGTGGGTGGAAGCTCATTTTTTCCCCCCACAGGAGTATTGTAAAGCAATTGGTATAGAACCTGTACTTGGTAAGTGCTACTTACTGTTAACTGGTTATTTGAAGTTCTTTGTTATGTTCAGTTGAGAGCCAAATAAATCTTTAATCGTAGCTCAAATTTCAGGTAGTGGACACTATGCTCCCTTCCCAGGAAAGTGTAGAATCAAGGTTCTCAGAATTCAGTTCTCGCTCAGAGCCAGGGACATTTGCCAGGAAGGTTGCCGGTGACAGCACATTATGACTACTGGCTTTATGGTTCTTATTCTGTCATAAGTTTTTGAATGTGACTAGGAAAGAGACAGAGAGAGGGAGAAACGTCTCCTATTCTGCTCTGATTACTACTGAGTTTGCCTCTTAAGGCCCCTCCATTTATTCAAAAAAAAAAGCTTAGAAACACTTATAAAGATTTACTCTGCCAACTGGGCAGTGGTGGCACACTCCTTTAATCCTAGCACTTGGGAGGCAGAGGCAGGTGGATTTCTGAGTTCAAGGCCAACCTGGTCTACAGAGTGAGTTCCAGGACAGCCAGGGCTACACAGAGAAACCCTGCTTCGAAAAAACAAACAAACAAAAAACAAAATTTACCCTGCCAGGAAAATTGCCAGGATTTTTTGTTTGTTTGTTTGTTTTTGTTTTTGTTTGGTGTTGTGTTGTTGTTTGCTTGTTAGGTTAGTTGGTCTTTTGTTTGTTTGTTTTGTATACATCAAGCTCTAAGGATTCCATTATTTTCAATCTTAATCTAGATGTACTTTTAATCTAACTGGCATACTTGCAGGCAATCAATGTTTGGTGCTTGCTTCAGGCTCAGTAAGGTCACATAGCGATGATCAAGCAGCTCAATTGCTGTCAACCAGGGGTGTAATGTTTTCTATTTACTGCCTGTGTTCTCTGCTGATGTGTCCATTACACAGCTTTCTGAAATTTGTGCTTTTCGTTCCATACTTACCAGGACCTCTTTATTCTTTTTCTTAGCACATTACTAAAGTACACCTTTAAACTTCTAAGGAAAAATGTTCTTTGCGGACAGTTATTCTTGACTTTACAATAGCATTTTAGATACTTGCTACTCTATTGACAAAGAACATCTTAGAAACGTAAGTCTTGTACAATTCAGTTATAATGACAAAAGCTCTGAAAAGTTCTCTACCCCATCTCTTTTATCACTGTTAGCATCATTTACAGAACACACACACATACATGCAGGTGCCTGTGTGCGTGCACAAACACACCCACCCATGTGTGTGTGTGTATGTGTGTGTGTGTGTGTGTGTGTGTGTGTGTGTGTATGGTGAATGATATGTAGCCCTATAAAGATCTATGATAAATATGGAAATCACATATAATTGGATATTGTTAAACTTATCATTTTCATTCTTTTTTATTGGTTATTTTTATTTATTTACATTTCAAATGTGACCCCCCCTTTCCAGTTTCACCTCCACAATCCCTTTATCCCCTCCCTCTCCCCCTGCCTCTATGAGAGTGATCCCCCTACCCACCCACCCACTGCCGCCTCCCCCCCTTGCGTTATTCACCTATGCTGGGGCATGAAGCTTCCACAGGACCAATGGCCTCTCCTCCCATGATGCCAGATAAGGCCCTCCTCTCCTACATATGTGGCTGGAGCCATGGATCACTCCATGTGTACTCTTTGGTTGATGGTTTAGTCCCTGGGAGCTCTCGGGGGGGGGGGGGGTCTGGTTTGTTGATATTGTTGTTCTTCCTATGGGTTGCAAACCCCTTCAGCTCCTTCAGTCCTTCCCCTAACTCCTCCATTGGTGTCCCCGAGCTCAGTCTGATGGTATAGTGTCTGCAACTATATTGATCAAGTTCTGGTAGAGCCTTTCAGGGAACAGCCATACCAGGCTCCTGCCAGCAAGCACTTCTTGGCATCAGCAATATTATCTGGGTTTGATGTCTGCAGATAGGATGGATCACTAGGTGGGGCAAGCTCTGGATGGCCTTTCCTTCAGTTTTGTTCCACTCTTTGTCCCTGCATTTCCTTTAGACAAGAGCAATTCTGGATTAATCAACTGGGGGCCATGTCTATCCACTGGATATGGTCTCTACAGGTTCTCTCTCCCTTTTGTTGGGTATTTCAGCTAAAGTCATCCCTGTTGGGTCCTGGGAACCTCTTGCTTTCTTGACACCTGGGACTTTCTAGGGGCTACCTCCAGTTCCCCATCCCCCACTGCTACACACCTCTGTTCAATTTCCTGACCTCTGTACTTCTCCTCTGTCTCCTCCCATACATGATCTTGCTCCCCTTTCCCTCCCCCTCCTCTCTACCTCCCAGGTTTCTCCCTCCCTCTGCCTTCCGTGATTATTTTGGAAGTTAAGTTTAAGAAATTAGAGAGATTTTTATTTTACTTTCATATATGTTACAATTGTTTTGGATAGATCCCAGTTTTTACTTACAATGCTTTTCTTCTCTCTCATTTTTATTACTTTTCTAATTTTTGAATGGAAAGCCTATTAGATGTAAATTCTACAAGTTTGTTTTTTTTTTTATATGCTTTATTATTCGCTGTGACTGCTCTGGTAACGAACTACAAATCTTTAGTATGTTAGAAGACAGACACACCCTTAGTACACACCTTTAATCCTAAGCAATGAAAGTAAAGTTAGTTTATAGAAGAACCAGTGATGTTGGAAAGTGCTGTCTAATTGGATGGCAGTGCAGTCAGTTCTGTTCAGTCAGTTGAGGTCAGTGCAGTGGCACTGAGTCAGGCAGTTGGGAGTCAGTGCAGTGGGTGCAGTGCAGTGCAGTGGAGTTCCTTTGTGAGTTCATGCAGTTCACTGCAGGTCAGCAGAAGCAGCTGAAGCCAGACAAAAAGGAGTCAGGAGATTAGAACAAATTACCAAAGTTAGTTTAACACCAAACAGAACAGTTCTGTGAGAAGCTAAGAGAAAGCAGATTGAATCAATCAGCTTGGAGAGTTGTTAAACCAGCACAGCTGAGTTGAACAAGCCAGCCAGAGTTCAGAAATAACTAGAGAGGGGTGAGCTTATTCAGCAGTAAGTCTCAGAGGCTGGAAACATTTTAGGTGTAGATTAGATTGCATGGAGGCTAAAAGCTTCCAGGACTAGGCCTAGGTTAGCAGATGGAGGCAGAAAGTTTCTGATGACAATTACATCAGGTGAATAAAAAAAAATTAAATCTATAATTACTTTCCATGCCTTGATCACCCTACATTCTTATATAACTCAAGACAACCTGCCCTGAATTGCTGCTGCTCAGAGAAGGCTAGGCCCTTCTACATCAATTATTAATTTAAAAATGCCCTACAGATTTGCCTATAAGCAATTTAATAGAACCTTTTTCTAAATTGAGTTGCCATAACTCTAGCTTTTGTCAGTCTGACAAAGAAAAAAGAAAAGAAAAAAGAAAAAGACAGAACACACCTAAACAGAAAAGTCATTAATACACAAATTGGGGCTAGAAACTTGTCTGCTGCTGTGAAGAATCCAGCCATGTTATTTTGCTTGTATCATTTTGAAGACTGTGGATAACTTTGTATCTTTGGGTTGGAAAAGTAACTGAATTTGTAACAAGATCCTAGAGAAAGTGGTGTCCAAAGCAAAATAAGCTGCAGAGTATTGGCTCAGGTGACTCAGGACAGCAAGGACTTTAAAAGCAATCAGCTCTAGGACAGTCCTATGATATTTTGGAAAAGAATCTGGGTATGTTTTGCCTCTGCCTTCAGAATTTGCCTAACTAACCTAAAACAATGAACTAATTTATTTGGCAGAGAAAATTGGAAAGCTCCGTAATATTGAATCTTTGGTATTATTATTTTTTTAGTAGAAGTTATTAGTCTTTATTAGCATTAAATATAATTTCTCATACTTTATAAATTTCTTTGACTGGACAAGCATATTTTCATTTCTCAAAATGATGAGAGAACACCATACTGAAAAATATTTTTACTAAAATGTGATTTATTTACAAGTTGCTAAATCATTACCCTACAGCATTATAATTTTGTAGTCATGAAATTCAGCATTCTTTAAGGGAGTTATTTATGTCCTTTTTAAAGTCCCCTATCATCATCATGAGAAGTGATTTTAGATTGGAATCTTACTTTTCTGGTGTGATGGTGTATCCAGGATTTGCTATGGTGGGAGTATTGGGTTCTAATGATGCCAGGTAACCTTGGTTTCTGTTGCTTATGTTCTTGTGCTTGACTCCTGCCATCTGGTTATCTCTAGTGCTACCTGCCCTCCCTTTATCTGACTGGAGACTGTCCTTCCTTTGATCCTGGTTGTGTCATAACTCTTCAGAGTCCAGCTGTCTCTGGGATTCTGGGATTCTGTGATCCTGTGATCCTGAGACCCTGGGTGTGACAGAGCTCCTGGGTGTCAAGCTGCCTCTGCGACCTTGAGAACCTGGTGTGACCAAGCAAGCTCCTGTGATCCTGTAACCCTGAGATCCTGTGATCCTATGATGCTGGGCGGAGCATTAGAGCACCTGGGAGTGGAGCTTCCTCTGGGTATTGTGGGACTGGTTGAGGAGTTTGTGCCCAAGGTCTCCTCAGGGCACTGGCCCAGACCAGAAGGCCTGGGGTATGATTATTATTAACAGTGTTTATACAAGTTTACAGTGGAAAGGGGTAAATAGGACACAAAGAATTTTTTTTCAAAAATGTGTAGTTTGCAGAGAAAACTAAGCCACTTAATTACATGGTCAAATCATGTGCTAGGCTATAAGTGTTAAGGAGATCCCTGTTTTGCATTAAAACAGCATGACCTCAGGGAAAGACTTCACCCATCTAAGCTTCTAACTGGAACAAGTGATTGTAAAGAGTTTTCAGGTCATGAATGCAACAAGAACAAAATAACTTCTGCCAATTTGATTCAAGACAGTCAGGATGCATCAAAAAGTGCTAGCCAAACTCAGAAATGGTTTCCACAGGATGTTGGCTTTAGTGGTATCAGGGATGAAAGAGTTCAGGGGTCACTGTTTCCCCATCATTTCAGAGAGCTTCTGAAACTAGGCAACATGAGGCAGAGGAGTCCCTCCATGAACCCCTGTAAGAGAAAAAGAAGCCATTGAGAGAAGGTGTGGAATTGAAGAATACAGCACAGTCCCCAAGATGATAGAGATGCCAGAACAGTGGGATATCTGCTAAGGATGACTGCGTACAAAGAGTGGGACCATACAGATGAGAGAAAGAGAGAAAGAGACAGACAGACAGACAGACAGACAGACACAGACACAGACACACACAGAGAGAGAGAGAGAGAGAGACAGAGAGAGAGAGAGAGAGAGAGAGAGAGAGGGATGTTATAGACAATAAAGCTGGAATAGTAGAGCCATCTAAGCCCTTTGAAACCAGACATGGCACTGGAGGATCTGTTGTCATCCTTGTGGAGATTTAGTTCTCTTCTGGACAGTATTTTCTCACCATGTCTCCATTCCTCTCCTTTGAATTTGTAATGCATATTCAAACATTAAAATATATGCTAGAAGTATGTAAATTTCTCTTTGGTTTTACAGGGTTGTTACATTTAATAGATTATCTTGAATTTTAAACTAGACTTTGGCCTTAAAACAATGTTGAGACTGTGCAAAACTTCATGAAATGTTGATGTTCCATTAAATACAGTTTACATTATAGTACAGCTACAAGCAGATACGAGCCGTGTTGTAGAACATGGTTGTTAGAATGGGAAATGTCTCCCATTGCCTCAGGCATTTAAGCACATAAGTTGGCAAGAGTAGACTTTAGGGGTGAGGAACTGTTTGCAGGAAGTTTAAAAGGCGTGGCCTTGCTGCAGGAAGTATATTAGTGGGGGTGAGATTTGAGTGCCTCTAATCTCACTGCCTTCCTGGGCTCAACTTCTGGAACTGTAAGTCTAAAGAAACTCCTTCCCTTGTAAGTTGCTTTTGATCATGGTGTTTGAGTAGAGTAGCTACACAGCAACTGATACAGAACAATGACTTTTCACCAGAAAATAGTTGGGGCCCTCATTTACCAATTAATTGTTGAATGAATTCCTTAAGCAATAAAAAATACTAAGTTTAAGGCCCTGTTTTGTGAATCAAACACATAATTTATAAAGGTGTTCTTAGCATGGGCCCAGGCACTTTAGAAGAGACAATTGATCATTAGTTTTATTCTAATACTATATTAAATTTGCGCAAAGTCTATACACCTGAAAGTACAATTTAGCCTACTTAGAACTGTGGTAGTCCCTTGTTATAAGTGGTTGTCCTACATGCTCCTTCTTCAGAGTTGAAATCTACTTAGCAAATTTATGCTATATATTTTGGTCACACAGCCGCTTTGAAAGTGTCTGCTTTTCACTTCCTTCCTTACTCTGTTTATCGTAGCTTTATTCTGATTTTTGCACTGACATAAAGCCATATGTTGACTCCTAGCCAGCATATGGATTTATTATCCACAAATACAACCTGGACCTGTAACCTGCTTTAAAAACAAAAGGTTGTAATATTTTTAAAGAGGAAAGTCATTGGAAACGTATAAGTGAGAGGAAGCTAGTCCATAAAATGTGGGTCTTTTATTAAGTACTGACTTTTCTGCTTTCCTGTGGGAGCATTAAGGAGGGAAGTGACCTCATAGATTTCCATTAATGTCGTGACCTGTAACTTCTTCCCCACATTTCTGCCAATTACGAAGACTTCCTTATCATCTTTGAGATATGCTTACCTGGCTTCCTATGCTAGGCTGACAGCTTGCTCACCTCCTCTGGCCTTGACCTTGCCCTTTCATATACAGAAGATATTCAGGCTGTCAATACTAACAATAGAATAGGGCAGAGACTGTCTGGCTGCTAGAATCTGGGAAACATTAGCAGCTCTTGCAGAGTTGTGTAGTTATTCACTCCGTTCTCCTGTCTTAAAATGTTAGAAGGCATTCCAGTGCTGGAGGGCAAATACATATAATTAAAGAGGTGTGGCTTTTAATTTTTTTCCTATACCCATCCCAACTCACACAGCTTGAGTATTACTGCAATTACTCATTAGGAGTCATGAGCTCTGGCATACTCGATACCCAAAGAGCCCAATGGCTAGGGGTGGACAGCTTGGCAGGAAGCCAACATTGTTTCTGACCTTCTGGCCAAATTATCCCAAGCAAGAATTATATTCTGCATCACATATTTTGAAAATAATATTTTAAAGGTCCCACTTTTATTTGTTTCCATGAGACTCTATATTTTTTTTCTCTTTTTCTATTTTTAAACTTTAAACTTAGGAAGCAGTACAAGTGTGGTGATGTAGCAAGTTAGGCTCCAAACATGCTACTGAAATAACCTCTAGTTATAGTCTCCATATGAAAAGTAGAATAAATAATTGTTTGTTTTTAATAATTGGGGTTAATACAAAAAAAAGAGAGTCAGAATTGAGCTCACAACCACTTCTATTTTCTAAAAATAGCTTCCACGTAATTGGCTTTATATAAAATTTGATCAATTCATAGTCTATAGGACTTTGAAGTCCTTATTTTCTCCTTAGCAAGATCTAGGAAATATACTTAGTTGCCAAAACAAAATTTTGAATTAAAACTTTCCAAGAATACTTCTTACCATGCTCCTGGTTTTGAGAGTTTGGTGACTGCAATATACCTGGATGCTGTGCTGTGCCTCTTTGATGCAGTTATGGTCACAGAGATAGATAACCAGAAAGGGAAAAAAAGCTGTTTAGAAGAAGAGAAGGAGGAGGAAAAGACAAGACAAAAGCAGGAAGTAAAGGAAGGATGAAGAGTGAAATAAGAAAGATAGGGGACTGAGGAACAGCCGGGGGAAGGAGCCTTCCGGTTTCCATCTGTGGTGGGAGACCTCTGCCTACACCACCAGGGCTCCATAGCCAAATAGTGCCGGGAGAAAGCTAGACTCCCAGGAGTGTGGGCAAGCCTGTCTGCTCAGAGGGACTCACCTGGAATCCCCAAGACACAGGGACTGAGGAGTGATCCTCTGGTTTCTTTCGGTGGCCGGGAGCAGATCCTGTGACACAGGGCTCCATACTCAAATAGTGCCAGGAGAGAGCTGGTATCCCAGGAGTACCAACACACAGGCAAGACCACCACTTCTGTTCAAATTCACTGGATCAAGAGGGACCTGTACTGGCTAGTTTTGTGTGTCAACTTGACACAAGCTGGAGTTATCACAAGGAAAGGAGCTTCAGTTGAGAAAATGCCTCCATGAGATCCAGGTGTAAGGCACTTTCTCAATTAGTGACCAAAGGTGGAGGGTCCCTTGTGGGTGGTACCATCTGTGGGCTGGTAGTCTTGGGTTCTATAAGAAAGCAGGCCGAGCAAGCCAGGAGAAGCAGGCAAGCCAGTAAGTAGCATCCCTACATGGCCTCTGCATCAGTTCCTGCTTCTTGACCTGCCTGAGTTCCAGTCCTGACTTCCTTTTGTGATGAACAGCAATTGGAAGTATAAGCTGAATAAACCCTTTCCTCCCCAACTTGCTTCTTGGTCATGATGTTTGTGCAGGAATAGAAACCCTGACTAAGACAGTACCCTTGCAGAGCCATTAAGACACAGGAACCAAGGACAGCTGGGGACAAGATCCTTCTGGTTTCTGTCTGCACCCTAGAGGTGACCCTGTACCACAGCACTCCAAACCCTAATTCCTCTCAGAGAGAGCTGGCCTTAAAGGAGTATTGACTCTGAGGCTTGCAGGAGGGACAAAACACATCCAGAGAGAGTAAGACCAGCTAACACCAGAGATAACCAGATGGTGAAAGGCAAGGGCAAGAACATAAGGAACAGAAACCAAGGCTACTTGGCATCATCAGAACCCAGCTCTCCCACCACAGCAAGTCCTGGATACCCCAACACACCGGAAAAGCAAGACTCAGATTTATAATCACATCTCATGATGATGATAGAAGATTTTAAGAAGGAAATAAATAACTCCCTTAAAGAAATACAAGAGAACACAGGTAAACAACTGGAAGCCCTTAAAGAGGAAACACAAAAATTTCTTAAAGAATTACAGGAAAACACAATCAAACAGACGAAGGAAATGAACAAAACCATCCAGGAACTAAAAATAGAAATAGAAACAATAAAGAAATCAAAAAGGGAGACAACTCTGGAGTTAGAAAACCTAGGAGAGAGATCAGGAGTCATAGATGCAGGCATCACCAATATAATAAAAGAAATAGAAGAGAGAATCTCAGGTGCAGAAGATACCATAGAAAACATTGACATAACAGTCAAAGAAAATGCAAAATGCAAAAAGCTCCTAACCCAAAACATCCAGGATATCCAGGATACAATGAGAAGACAACACCTAAGGATATTAGGTATAGAAGAGAATAAAGATTCCCAACTTAAAGGACCAGTAAATATCTTCAACAAAACTATAGAAGAAAACTTTCCTAACCTAAAGAAAGAGATGAACATAAATATACAAGAAGCCTACAGAACTCCAAATAGATTGGACCGGAAAAAAAATTCCTCCTGTCACATTATAGTCAAAACATCAAATACACAAAATAAGGAAAGAATATTAAAAGCAGTAAGGGGAAAAGGTCAAGCAACATATAAAGACAGACCTATCAGAATTATACCTGACTTCTCACCAGAGACCATGGAAGCTAGAAGATCCTGGGCAGAACTCATACAGACCCTAAGAGAACACAACTGCCAGCCCAGGCTGCTATACCCAGCAAAACTCTCAATTACCATAGATGGTGAAACCAAAATATTCTATGACAAAACCAATTTACACAATATATTTCCATAAACCCAGCCCTATAAGGGATAATAGGGAGGGGGGAAACCAGGAAAGGAGATAACATTTGAAATGTAAATGAAGAAAATATCCAATACAAAAAAAAAGAAAATTTAAGATAATCTCACATGTCATTTCTGATCATTATATAATAAAACTTAAACTTATTAACAAACAAAAATTAGTTAATATTTAAGTGCATGGAGATGCAACAACTTAGTGCTGAACAATAGAAGGGTCAGGAAGATATCAAAGAAGAAATCACGTCACTGGATCATCTTAAGTTCACTGAGCTTTTGTTTTATGTCCTCTTTAAATGCTTCTAGTTCTTTAACTAAGCCTGATTTTTCTTACAAATTCTGTGTCCTGAAATTTGTCTTAGTATTCTTACCATAATGTGGTTATGTTACAAGTTTGACTCTTAATTAGGCTTCTTCTGACATTGTTTCAGGAGAAGAGATAGTGACAGCTCATTAGTGCTGAGTGGAATCCAAGGGCATTGCCTAATACCCACTGAGGCTGTCGATGGATGGGTCAGGTGTGCTTCGCACCTTGTTGGTCCAAGTGAGAATTCTAGCTTGTAATCATGACACCACTCCTGAAGGTACACTTAGACACCTTCCTTAATGCTTCTCAGAATGGGAGATGTGACTTCCTACTTAGTTGCAGAGTTTGTGTGACTAAGTAGAGGTGTGTGTACACAGAGTTTGTACTTCCATGAGGTTGGCCCGGATTACAGTGATTATTGTATAAATGTTTTGATGCATATTTTCCTGCCTTGTCCTATTGTCAAACTTCTGAGTTGGGATGCTCCTTCTGTAAATAATGGATTTAAACAGCCATGACACTGAAGCATTAGCTATATTGCAGATGTTACAAAGGAGCATTTATAACAATATTTTAAAGCAGTATGTATAATACACTGTACTTCGCATTAGATTTTCACTACTCCGTCTGTACTTTGAGCCAAGCAGAATAGCTCCTGCCCATACCCTAAGGAAAATTTATGAAATGCCACTTTTTATTAAGGAAACTGTATTATATCCTAAGAAAGGCTATTTAGGGGCAATATAGGACCTTGCCAAGATGTACAGCAATAAAAAGTTCTAATAATTTTTTTTTTGTAAGACAAGCATTTGGTACTTGAATCATATTAGGATTTATCTTAAACTCTCCAGATGACTGCCAGGGAATTTGACATTTCATTAAAAAATTATAGCCTAAATATGATGAGTATTAGTAGGATAGACTTTAATAATGCTTTATCATTTTGGATATAACACTTAGAAAAAAAACACTTAGAAAATTATTTGACAAAGTTAAAAAATAAATTACGATTCTATGGAGAAGAACGCGCCTGGACAGATTTGTCTTTCAGTGACTTCTCTCTGGCTGCATCAAAGCCAGGACTCCCAGAACCAAGACTAAAATCCAACATGTGCTGGTGCAGATCTGAACTCGAACCTGGCTAAGAAGAGATGAGAAGAAGGGGTGTGTTCTGTGGCAGGATCTCCATCGGCCAGAGACCGCAAGAAGAAGGCTTCAGATTCCTGGTTCTCTAGACCAGAAACAATCTCTCCTCATGGGACAACAAATATCTCCCGATTTTTTCATCCTCGTTTGTAACAGACACAAGAAGCCCATGGTCTCCCAAGTTATTCTTTATATCTGGTTCTAGTCCCCATCTCACTGTTTGATCAGCAAACTGCCTTCCTTACTTCTGGCTCTCCACTGACAAGTCTTTCAAGATTGATTTTCCCTAAAGCCACTTAAACGTGCTGTAGAGTTATGTATTTGACTGTCCTAACTTACCACCCATAATACATGTTAGAATTTAAACTCCATGATGACATCAGTGTGTGTGTGTGTGTGTTCTCATATGTGTGTGTGTGTTTCTAAAGAAGAGCAATCTTAACAGAGGATAGTTGAAAAATCTGAAAAATACAAAAAGCCAAGCAACATCAAGCTGTGTCTCAGCCAAAGATAGCACTGCCATATCCTGGAGCATATTTCTAGATATAATTTTATTTTGCATAAGAAACTATTTGATATGTAATGTTTTCTTTGAAAAGTCACTTTTAAATTTCAACACTTTCATATATACACTGTATTCACCAAGATACCAATAGCACAAACATACCTTTACTAAGCAACCTATAAAAATTGATCATTATGTTCCTGGCGTATTCTGATCACTGTAGAATCATTATACATACTGTCTTAAAAACAGGATCATGGAAATATTTAAGAAGTATATAGTCATTTAGGAGAAGTAAGGCAAGACTCTAAAACTGGTGTCCTTGTTTATTGAGTGTCTATTTGTGGCATGTGTAGTATTTATGTGCCTTGAAACACTCTCAATGAGACATTTTCCCGGTCCTAGAAGATATGTGTCATTTCTCCAATTTTACAAGACAAATAATCAAACTGCTCAGTTGTAAATTGACAAAAATAAAAATCAAATGGATACTGAGTTTAAATGGACTATTCGTTACTAGGCACTTCATATAATACCTCAGAGAGAGAAGGGTTTATATGTCCAACACTGTAAAAGCCTAATTGTACAAAATGCAGACCACAGCCAACATCTTAATGTCGCCAGCACTCCCATGCTTTGTTGACATTTATGAAATTCTACTAAATTTGGCTTAGCAGAAGTACACACCACACAAGGGAACAGTTGTTTGAGAGTGTTTGGGGAAGGCGGAGAGAAAGCAAGAATGTGCCGTGGGAGGGGCAGACAAAGAGCAGCATTCTTAGTGCGCTGCAGTGACAGAGACAGCGTGGGGAAAGGAGTGATAAACAAGGCCAGGCACCATAATAATCACGGAGAAGCCGAGGTGTCTGTACCACATTCCTCATGCTCAAATATTTGCAAGTTCATTTCTCATTAGTGTGTTTACTTTCATTACAAGGATTCGACATGCCTATCTGCTGTCTAAAATGGAAGGGACAGGAGAACAGACATGTTCACGGCATTTTTTCCCCTATGAAGAAGAACTGATAAATCCCAAACTGAAGTGGCTAAGAGACTGGGTAACACCACTGAAGTGCTCAGTGAGGAGGGTTACAACCCCTCAGTGCCTATGGGAGCTCACCAGATAGACCTCTTTCTTATTTATTTTTGCATGGTAGGCATAGTCTTATTTTCCTAAATTATAAACTTAGGCCTTGATCAACGGACTTTTGGCACACGAAAATTCTTAAACACCAGTCTGCCTATACTATGAACTTGAATTAATGTGAATGAGTCTCTATGTATAGTTAAGAGATGGTTATCACAGGCCAAATCATTTCTTGCAAAATAGGCTTTTAAATATTTGTTCTTAGGCTCAGGTGTGGTGGCACACCGTTGTTCCCAGGGCTTGCCAAACAGAGGCAGAACCGTGGCTATCTATGTAAGTTCCAAGCCAGCCAGGCAGGGCAGCCCAGTGACACCTTTATCTCAAACAAAATATTAATAATTACTTATTTACTTAATCAAATAAATGCAGAGTACATCTAAAGCAAGTAATACATCTTATATCCTGCACTGAGTTGCTACATGCTGGCATGTGATGCCTGAAATGACTACGATATTGTTTTCTTATCTGCTATCTTTCCAGACTGTGAAACGTATAGTTACTCCATGTTTGAAATATTAAAGACGCAGAGAATTCTTGCCAATGTTAAGGGTGTCATTTCTTTAAGAAATGTCAGAAACATCAGACAACCTGGCAACTATGGATTTCTCCAGAGGAAGTAGTTCTATAAATACAAAATTAGGATTTCAAGTAGCCTTCTTCCCATGTGGTTGTTAGAGCAACCTCAAGGTTCCTAAACCAGTTTGTAAGAGACAAAAACAGTCCTGTGAAGTAGCAGAAATTAGTGTGGAAAATAGAGGGAGTTAATATAAAGTAACCTGATTTATTTTTATTATTTTATTTTTATTTTTATATATAAATATACATAATCATTTTTTACAGTTCAGTCATTCCGCCCCTCCCGCTCTGCCCTCTCCCATTGCGCCTCCTCTGACATCCAAGAGGATGTCCGCCCCGCCCCCACCTCACCAGGCCTCCTCACTCCCTGGGGCCTCAAGTTTCTCAAGGGTTATTTTTGAAATTATAATATAATTACATAGTTTCCCCTTCTGTTTCTTCCTTTCAAACCTTTCCATAAATACCTTGTTCTTGTTCAAATTCATGGCTTCCTTTTCATTGTTGTTTTATACACGCATATATGCGCACATGTATAAACATCCTGATTTCTTAAAATTCTGAAATTGACATTTCGGATGATCCAAACAAGCTTCGCGAAGGTGTTCTTTGTTCCTCCATATGTGTATTCTACCTATATTCATGATAGATTTGTTGGAGATAGGGAAAGGACAAGAGTGTAGACCAAACTGAGACTTTTATCATGACAAACGGGTACTATTCTGTTTACCAATAATCACATGGCACCTTTCCCAGGGAGCAGATTAAAAAACAATATTTGAAGCCTCATACAGACTCAGTGAAACATAATATGAAGATGATCATTAGCAGGGTCCAAAGGCATGGATGGAAGAACGACGACGACGACGACGACGACGACGACGATGATGATGATGATGATAATGAGATGATGATGATGGTGGTGGTAGTGGTGGTGGTGGCGGTGATGATGACGATTGTAAGGATTTGACATTCCTTGCCTAGAGCACTGCTATATCTAACAGATGCTAACATTGTCATGAATCAGTCAGTATTTTTCATCCACAGCTTTCTATTTTATATAAACACAAAGTAAGGAAAAAATAGTATGTTGAGGAGTTTCTTGATACGATCCCAGTTTTAATTTTCATATTGTCTAAAATTGTTATTTTAATGTCAAAATAAAACAGTGAACTGAAAGACCTGAAGAAGGAGTAGATGAGACAAATCTGATATTCTATCTGCTTCCACACACCGCCTCTGATTCCATTTGCTTTTAAAGTAACATTATTTTAAGGTGATCTTTCCAGCAAATAAATTTGCATTGATTTAGGCAGAAAAATTCATCAGCAAATACTGGGCAGGAAGTACCCCTCACAAGTGCACTTCGGGTGACTGGCAGCCACTAGCGCTTGGAAGTCTGCCCTTTCTTTTTTTGCTAGATGAATGTCACTTCTTGAAAAGACAAATACCTATAATTCCTGTTGAGTTAGGACACAAGTCTTCATCTAGCACACTACGATTTTGTGAAAGTATAAATCAGACTCTCAATATAATAGTCTGACTCAGCTGTTCCTGCTTTTGTACTGAATCTAATTAAAGACATGCCATGAATGCTTTACACACGTTTAGTCTCATTGAAAAAGAAAATAAATAACTTTTTGTAAGAGAATTGGGAGATAAGGCAATTGGAAAGACAGTAGGTCACTTTATCCAAAAGCACACTTGATTATTTGACAGCCAGAAAAATCAATTTAATTGAAAGCAACATCAAATACATTAAATAAATTAAGCATTTGAGTTAAGGCTCAGATTAGTAGTTTGATATGATATTAGGCTCCTTTAGAACAAATCATGGATGTATATAATGCTACTCTGGGTTAAGATAATTTATTACTATTTTTAGTTCACAATGCATGTGAAGACTCTCAATCCTCCTGTATAATGCTTATTGCAAAGCACAGGGAAGAGTGTGGTAAATGTGACACAGATTGTAACAAACTACTTAGTTTTAGTGACTTTAAAAAACAGAACAGACGACAATGCTAACTAGGCTACTTGCTGCCTGCTGTATGCTGGAGGCTATCATGATTTACCCCAGCTGGGAGAGCCCAACTGGAATGGCAGCGAAGTGTGCATCAGCACACCTGGCTAAGCTTGCCACAGTCTCCTGCTGCTTTCTGAAGCACATTCTTCTGCTGCACCCCAGGAAGCAGGCAGTGAAATTAGGAGACTGGATCTCAGAAATCAGGAGCCTCAGGTTATTTGGATTTTAACAATAATACACATTCTCTTGACTAGACAAGGAATGAAACACTCTGAATTTAAAGTTTGATTGAAAAGACTTCCCAGGTTACCCTTGGCCCCTCCTACCAGTATAGCTTATTGTACAGGACAGGAAGCTACTGAGGTGTCCCTGTGGTGGGGGAAGGGGTTTATTTCTCATCAATCACAGGCTCACAGGGTAAACACTGGTACTTTAAACTGAGGTGAGTGGCACCATAAAATTTAAAGTGTTTGATTTCCTGTGTGTTATTTACTAATCAACAAATTTTAACACATATGATATTTTTATTTTGCAAAAAATTTAAAATGCATATTTACTTTTATAACCACTGAATGAATTTTTAAGACAAATGGAACTTTTGCAGTGTTTTCCCAATTTAATATATAAAAATTATGGCTCAAACATTTTC
Organism: Uromys caudimaculatus; assembly: GCA_028551405.1. Lineage (NCBI taxonomy): Eukaryota > Metazoa > Chordata > Mammalia > Rodentia > Muridae > Uromys > Uromys caudimaculatus. The sequence continues at coordinate 33,287,149 of CM052716.1, read as the reverse complement.
CAACGTGCTATGCTTATATTTAGGATACAATGTTACATTGAGATTTTATAGCCTAGAACTTACTGATGCTTTCACTCTGATGCATGCCTTATGACTTACTATGTTCATACTATTTGGGTAACATTGGATCGTTCCACATATGCAACTTCTCCGGTTAATTTGTGTTCAGGAACAAATTTGGAGCTAAGGTTTTCCATGTCATTAACACATCTTCACCAACTGTAGTTCGGCACTCTGGCATCTCTCCGGTTCCAGCACAGATTCTGGCTAACGATCGATCGATGTGCTCAGAAGCTGCTAGTGATGACTTCCTTGCCTGTTTCTTCCCTCTCCCAGTGGAGCATTGAAAGGGTTAGGTACCCCTGGCCTTCCATGCCAAGGGTTTGTTCTCTCAGTGGCAGCAACATGCTGCTCTGGACAACAAGGTGTTAGATGCATCATCTCTAAAATGCTGCAGGAAGAAGTGGAAGCTCTCTCTGGCTCTGTGGCAGGGTTTTCTAAGTACTACAGTGAGTACTGAGCTCATTTCATAATGTCCTTCAAATACTACTAGTTGTGGCCAGGGTGGATCTACTGAACTGGTTTTAGTTTTTCCCAGGAAAATCTATCATCTGAAAAACTGGAAAATTCTGGACCAATTCTGATCCTAAGGGTGGATCACAACAATAAGAAAGAACATTTGAAATTCAGCGAACGGCCAATGTCAGGGTTCTTTGGGACCTACCAATAATATTTTAAAACTTAATTTATGGATTTATTTATTGTATAAAGCCTGAATAGTATATACAGACATGGGGCCAGCCATCTTTGAGAAGAATATTCTTACAATGGGCACCCTTATGAGGATCTGGAGCCATTATGTTGTCTTTTTTGTCCACTGCAATGTATGTAGCAAGTGCAGATGTGAGTAGAGTCCAGCATCGTTTAACAATGACTAACAGGAAGGTACAGTAAATACGGAATTCCTTTCTGGCATATACCTATATGCCTTGCCAGGAGTACTACCATGCTTTCTTTGTGCCAGTACACGTGTGGGTAGTTTGTGCCGGTACACACACACACACATCTTTGTGGTACATCATGATGGCTGCGACATTAGCAGGCACCAGGGATTTCTCAGCAGCCTTATAATCTTTTTGGACCGTTGCTTACTGGATCATGGTTGTTCACCAAGTACTGGTCTGGATTACGCGAGTCAGAGCAGCCCAGTGGAAGTAACCCCCTCTACTTCAATGTTATGTTCTCTGAGGACTCCCAATAATCTCCATTTTCTTCTGTCATAAAAATCACAGTAAAATGGTTTTTTCGTCTGTTCTCTGACATACATGGATGGAAGAAGTGATGACAGGTACCACATTATATTCAAAGCTCACTCCATCCTCTGACATCCTGAGGTCCTGAGGGTCCTCATGGCTTTAGCATAACATGGTTCTTGAGAAACCTTGTTCTCATGTAATGGAACCACGAAAGGCTCATCTCTTATTTCTTCAGCCAACCTACCGTATTGTATTAACAATTAGGACTTTTAGTTCATTCATGAGCCAGAGTCTTAATTATTTCAACTAAGCCCTAGAACCAGGACCCTAGCTTGTCGGAGTGCCTTCCAGCTCTGGTGATCTGTGGATTTGTTTGACTCATTGGCAACTCTGGGGATGGCCAGGCGTACTTCGTGCCATGACCCTCTTCCTCCTGAGCTGTTTAGTAAAGTAATGACTCCGGATCAATGGCTTAATTTCTGCCCTTAGCCACTTCCAAGGATACTGAAACACACAGTCCTTTCTGATCACTATTTCTGCACTCAAGGATCCAAGTATGACTACTTTTAGTTCCATTAAAATTCAGCGAGTGCCACAGTAAACTAACTGAGAATTTCTTCTGAAAATGCACATTCTAATAAAAGCATACAAATGTATTTGCCTTACCAAAAATTTAATTCGGGTCTATGTAATAATATACTATCTCTTCTAGAAAATGTAAGGGAAATTGTTTTAAAAATTAAATTTAGGTTGATTTTTTTCTTTTTTCTTTTTAAAGCTATCTGGCTGATTTTCAATTGTAATTATGGTTCAACATTTTTTTCTTCACTATGCAATGACATGAAATAAAATTCTCTTGGGTATATAATGAAATGTATAGAAAATTTAAAATGAAAATAAAAAAGAAATAATACTAACCATTCCACTAGTTGAGGATACCCTCAAACCTTTAGTTAACTGTGTTAAAAGCAACAAATTAAAAACCAAGTCAGAAATATTGCTGTCTTTTGTTACGTTTTTACCTTGGAAGAGAAACAAAAATGTCTTTTTTATTTCTTTACATTTTAATACAGTTCACCCCAAAACAAAACAAAACAAAAACAACACCAACACCCGACACATACAAAACACCCAAAAACACTAGATGACAATATGGTAGTATATTATAGAGGGAAATACACTACCAGAGCCCTGTATTTTAGAGGGGAAAATAGTGTTTTCATGAGTAAATATATAAAACAAGGAGCTGTCAGATGGGGTAGTGTATAGTAGAGAAAATTTAAGCTGGGATGAGAGGTATCCTTTTCATGAGAACGGTCAGAGAAGGTGTTTCTGAGAAGAGTCCCTAAAGTAAACATCTGGGTTTTTCAGGTAGAAACAATACTAGGGGCTACGTCCTGATGTGCAAGCACCAGCGCTAGGTTCTCAGAAGAGCAAACAGATGTGTCAGGCTGGAGGAGAGTTTGAAGGAGAGACAGGTAGGCTAGGCAATTAGAGAGGTGAAAGGGTTTAGGGGTCAGCACCAGGGCTGTAGCTTCTGCTTACTGGGGCAATCACCTCCTGATAGGATTGGGATTAGAGGGATGGCCCAGCTTTCTCTGCCGCTGGCTTTAGACTGTGAGTTTATGCTATAATCAGGTAATGCAGAAAGGAGAAATAAAGGCTGAGAATGCAGAGAAGCTGGGAATACCAGGCACACTCAGTATAAAGTGTTAGTGAAAAATAGATTCCATAGTGGGTGTACTATTATTATTTTTTCTTCACTAGAGTTGGTTTAGTGTGTGAGAGATTTACATTCCAGGCAGAGAACTCATTTTCTGGGTGAATGACCTCCATGGCTCCAGTCAAACACCTTGCCTTTCAAGAAAAAAAAGGTCAGCCCCTGTCCAGAATTAAGGTGAAACCAGAGACAACAAAGCAAATAGATGAATGAAACTGAGCTGTATTATTTCGGATAACTGCTCACGGCAGAGGCAGAATTCTCAAACTTAAACTCTTTAACCCAGCCTGAGCATTCTACTTGGTTGATAGCCAAAAGTATTATGGTATTTTTCTCATTTAAAGTAATTTTCACTTTCTTGTCAAGACATTGTTTTTGTTTTGTTTTTTTTTTTTTTTTGAAATTTCTCACTGAAGAGGTGGGGAGCATTAGCTCCCAGATACAAACCTGATCGATAGGCTCTTTGTTGTTCGTGGTGACAGTACCCGCCCCCTCTTTCTGAGTCAATAAGTCATGAGGTTTGGCCTGCTGAGCAAAAGGTCAAAAGGAACAGAGTTTTAACAAGGAAATTAAAACGGAAGAGTTCAGTGTTAGCTAATAATTAACTCTTTCCTTATGTCTTAATCAATCTGGTGATTAGACATCTAGTAATTTTCAATGGCAAGAAATGAGTTTGATGAAAGCAATGTTTACAGGTCCCTTCTAAAACGAAAGCATGGACATTCATTTATTAGCATAGGGACTTTATATATCCTGACAGGTTATAGTCAGGATGACTCTCTGTCCCATAAAAGTTATGTAAAAAAAATAGTGGTGGTTTCTAGATGGTTAACTAGAGAGTGGTTTCTCTATCCTAGACGGTTAACTGAAGACAAGAGTTACTTTAAAAGTTTATGATTAGTTTGAAGCAGTTGTGTGTGGAATATAGAATGCGTATGGTTCTCTACTGGGTAAATTTGTGTTATCCGTACAAATCATAGAACTAATTTAATATTACACTCTAGGCTAAGGTGCAAGTCAATGTTGCACATGTGCCATGAGAATTACAGTGAGAAGTGTGGAGATAGTCTCTGGACTGTACATGGGGATTCCTTCAGGGGTTATATTCACTCATTTGAGAATAAAATGCAGTCTCATCTCTGTCTGTTACCAAGCTTTATTCTGTTAGCTTTTGGGCGGAAGTACTCCTCTCTTCTGACACTTCCTGTTGAATCGGATAAAAAAAATATGCATCTACTTATGAATATACATTATTCATAATAAAGTAGAGAGAAAATAAAGAAGACCAGGAAGCAGGAACAGACAGAGGAACACATGAGAGCCTTTCTTTGTCTCTCTGGCCCTGTCCTGGATTTGTGAACAAACTGGTGAATTCTGGGAGTCTCATGGAGTTCTTTCAGAGACTATTCAGTTTGAGGTTGGAGAGAAATACAAGAAAACATTTCCAGTTTGATATTAGAATCTGTGCTATGAAGTTTTAAATTCAACAGCATTTTACTATGGAGATTTTACTTCTTATAGTTGATAACTGACAATATTATTAAAATGGTAAAAACAATTACATAATTCAACATGATTATATGTGTGTGTGTGTGTGTGTTGTGCGTGTACATGTATAAAGTCAAAAGACACACAGACACTCAACCTCTTACATGTTGATTGATTTTCTTAATATACAGTGGGTCTTCCTGTCTTCCTATTTATCTAATTGAACACACAGTCAGAACAGCACTCAATTTTAAGCTGCCAGAATCATCTCAAGGATGTCCACTATCAGGTTTAATGGTTATTATTAAGCAAAGATGTAAAAAGCAGTATTTAAGCAGTTGTAAGAAAATCAAAACACCTTTCAAATACAAGTAATATAAAGACACGCCAATAAAATAAAATGCAGAAAGAACGGAGTGTTGTAGGTCCTAAGGGTTGTTTTCTCTTTTTCTCAGTTCTGGAGAGATTGTACAGTATAAAGTTGGTATCTATTGAGTTTCCGCTGTACAAATTAATTGAATAATTCTGAAAGATGGATAGTTATAAGAGCAAAATAAAAGATAGACTAAATTGTGCTTTATGAAAAACTCACCCCAAAGGCTAGAAACTGCTCTACAAGTGAGACTAAGTAATGTAATAACCAAATAAAATTATTCAGGAGAAGATAAATCACAGTGCTACTAGACATGTTTAATGATTATACAGAGATTGTAGAATTTAGAAAAATAACACCAAGTTTATTTAAATTAGAAATCATGCAGGAGTGACTCAAAAGAGAGTTAACCTCAGATTCAGAAATAATTCCTTCAAAATTTAAAGAAGTAATATGTCATGGGAAAATAGTAAAAACTTCTGTCTACACACCAAAAAATTCAAGAACTTTTAGGAATATAGATAGTCAATGTTAATTAATTTTAGAAAAAAACTTTTGTGTGGCAAATACAAAGAAGGAATATGCCCTTGAATGGAGAAGCATAGGAAAGGCACAGAAGACAGTTTTGTTGTTTCTTTTAGGGGAAAAGGAGTATTTAAATGCACACTAAAATTTTCAGAAAAATGGAAATGTTGTGATTTATAAACTGTCAAAATTTCATTTCAATAACAGGAACAGTCCACAGCCCAGGTTATTTGGGGGGGGGGGCAGTAGAACATTTTACTTAAGCTCTGATAGATATGATATGCATTATAAACAGTTACAGTAAAAGACACAAAGCTCTCACAAAGCCCAGTGTAATGGAAGGTAGAACAATGAAATGTAGCCCAAAGAAAACAGAAAAGAAAAGTGCCATCCATGTCTTTATCCCATACTGCAGTCAGTGGTGGGAGACGACTGTATACAACTTAGCCCTATATGGAAATTACTGTCAGTCATGTGCTTTGAAAAAATAAAAGTAAACATGTGTGGTGGTTTGACTATGCTTGGTCCAGAGAGTGGCACTATTTGGAGGGGTGGCCTTGTTGGAAGAAGTGTGTCATTGTGGGTGTGGCTTTAAGACCTTCATCCCAGCTGCCTTCAGATGAAGTTGTAGAACTCTCAGCTCCTCCTACACCGTGCCTGCATGGATGCTGCCCTGCTCCCACCTTGATGATAATGGACTGAACCTCTGAGCCTGTAAGCCAGGCCCAATTAAATATTGTTCTTATAAGAGTTGCCTTGGTCATGGTGTCTGTTCATAGCAGTAAAACCCTAACTAAGACACCATGGATTGTTTAAATCATCACAGAAGTTGAAGTCTGATTTCATCACAGTTACTTCCCAAAGCCAATATAAGATCATTCCAAATACTTAAGTCCACAGATATGTGTAGCTATCACTCCTCATCAAAGAATCTTATTTTTGGAGTAAATGGAGACCATTCCAGAAAGAAACAACTGTATGGATCAGCTAGTGGTGGACTGAACAGTATTAATTGAATTATCTACAATATAATTCTCACCTAAGGATCAGGGAATATTGCGGAAGAAGGGTTAGGAAGATTGTAAAAAGCAAACCATGAGATATCTGCTCTGACATAGTTCCTCCTTAGGGAGACTGCACTCATGAACCCCAACAATATGGTTGCCTAAACAAGAGAAGATTCCAATTGACATACAAACATGGAGGGGGGATTCCTCACCTGGTCCCATCCCTTGATGAAGAGCTACAGGTTATTAAGGGACACTGAGAAAGGGAGAATCAGGCTTCATCATGAATGACTTCCCAGATAAGTGATCTAACCCTAAGTCGCTCAGCTCTACACACATATAAATATGAGTTACATTGAATCAATTCATCAAGTTGCATTTATACGTATATATAATAATAAAGAAAAAGGGGTCATGAATTTGAGGAGATTGGGGCATGTGAGCGAATTTGGAGTGAGGAGAGGGAGGGAGAAATGATGTAAAGACAGGATTCATATATAAAATTCTCAAAAACCAAATTATAAAGGACTATTATAATCTCAAAAATAAAAGAAATGACAATAAATGAATATTTAAATATGTTTTCAATTTAATCTACTCAAATTTATTAATTTTTCATGCGCCCCTTCTCTTCCTACTTGAAAGACTTTGTGGTTTTAAACTTACATCTATGTGATTGAGCATTTTTTCCTCAGACAAGGTTTCATTATGTAGCCTTGTCTAGTCCTTATCAGGCTGTCCTTGAACTCACAGAGATCTATCTGCTTTTGCCTCCACAATGCTGGGATTAAAGGCATGTGCTACTAAACCAGACACATGGAGTATAATTTTAATGTAAATATATACTTCAAGTAAAATATAGACCTGAATTTTATTTGATCAGATGGCAAAGAATAATCAAGGAACCCAATAGACCTGAGAAACGTGTTTATCCTTATTAAAAATTGAGATGATCTAATTAAATCCACAATGAACCTATGTTTGCTTTCTTGCTTCTCTTAAATTGTAAATATTTTAATATATTATGTTTGTCCAAGTATTCATAACAAAGAACCTCATGCAATCTAAGTAGGAATATAAGCAGGCGCATGCTTTAGAGAGTGTCTTGACAATTTCTATCAAAAGTAAATATACATGTTACTGTGATTTAGTAATGTATTTTATTTTCAATATTTTTAAATCTAGATCTATGTTAATATATACACAGAGATGTAAAAAGAATACAGATTGTAAAGTTGTTTATAAAAGCACAAATGGCTAAAAATCTTGAAATATTTATTAGTAAAGATGTTAAATATATATTGTCTTTATGCATATAAAATCCTTTTAACTTTGTATAAGATATTAATGTAAAAATGGTACTATTTGTTACACATGTAAGAATTTTTCTTTGCATAAAATCTATGTTTATATAAATTCATATGCAAAGGTGTAATTTTATGACATATTTTAACATTTCCTATTATTTTGTATTTAAAGTACGATTGTGCTAATTTTAAACAGAAGTTTGATGATAGCAATCAATATTTCCTATTCTTACCTATTTTAGCTTCAGTATTTACTTCATATACTATATAATGTTACTTTTAGAAACAGGATAATGCTACATTTCACTTTCCTTCTTCCTCAACTTGTTACGTAATCATTCTTTGAGCACAATTTACTGTACAATGTATCCTTTGTTCTCTGGCTTGCACTCACACCTTTGATGAGCACGTTTCTGTTTCTATTTCATTACCTTTCTTAGCAGCCTTCTCCTGGGCTGAGTATCACACTTTAGTGAACTAACACTTGTCAATGTTTGAACTATTATTATTTTATGGGCAGTATCCTATCTGAACCATCCATGTAAGATATCAACATTGAATGTCTTCCTCCATCACTCCCAGCCTCTCTCTCTCTCTCTGCTTTTTAGAGTCAGGGTTTCTCTGGGTAGCCCTGGCTGTCCTGGAACTTGGGACAAGGCTGGTCTGTAACACACAGTCGTTCATGTGCCTCTCTCTCTTGCGTGTAAGAAGTAAAGTGATGCACCACCCTGCTCTACATACTCACGTCTTTCTATTTGCACAGCAAACGTTTTACCCATCAACCCATGTCTCTATACCTGAAATATATGATTATTTCATAAGAATCTTTCTAAGTAGGCCTTAAAAATATTTTGGCATGTTTGTCTTTCAAGGAGGGCTGGGGGAAATTGCAATCCAATATGACAAATTTGGGAAGAACCATCACATTTATAATATTAAGTATTGGAAGTATATTTTCATTTATTTAATTACACTTTACATTTTTTTCCTAAAGTTTAGTGTTTTTTGAATTGTGTATCTCATGTTGTTCTTGTGTATTAGTGAACTGTTTTCACATAAATTTGTAGTTATGAAAGGAATCATTATTCTTAGGGAGGCTTAGGAGAAGCATTGAAATTTTTTTATCATGTACAATTTATATGAATGTTGAGATTTATGATATTTGTTATGGCTATCCACTTGATTCTTTTGAGTTTTCAGGCAGAGAATCAACTTATACTAGCCTATGTGACAGACATGCTGATGATGGGTGTCTTGTTCTGCCATCCTCTAGTGTTGGGCATTAAGTGTGATGTTGGCAGTTGCTTTCCAGCCAGACAATCCAATTTGTCTAAGACACAGATTCTTTGCTACCGCTTTCTTCAGCAGAGTTCTTCTGACATGTCTTTCGATGCTCTGTGTTTCAGCATTTGCCTGCATCCTACTAACAAGCCTATAAACCTTGAAGTTCCCCTCAGAATTTTCTAATAAGTCTTCAGATTTCAAGTCACCCATCTATCTTTTTGTCTCATTTCATATGTGCTTGAGTCGGCTGCATGGAGATTTTATTTTAGATTCATATTAATCTTCTGCTGCTGTCTGCTTTGATTTTAAGCAGAGTATTAAAGGAGACAAGGGAGGTTTTAAAAGCCTTACAATACTAGTCTGCCCAGAACACCAGTCATTACAACCAATGGCAGACTCTCCTAAAATAAACTTGTCATTGATAATCGCCTATAGGTCTTCAGATATCAAGTTCTTTTGAAGTATAAGACACTTCACAGATAATGTACGACAGAGTCAACATAATTGTAATCCCCTCTCTAAGGCTACTTTAAGAATCACACTTGTTCAATAGATTTCAGCTCAAGAGCGTTTGTGATAAAAACCTGTCAAGAGATTCCTATGGTTCCAGATCTTTATGTCTCACTTTGTTTCTTGTTCTCTCATTATTCTCATTCTTTTGCTGTGTTTATTCTACCCTGATCCTTCAACTTCTACCATCTCCCCAAGGAAGCTTTTCACGGGGGGCCTACATTCTAAACAACTGCAGATCAGCACCAGAAGTGTGAAACCAACAGGATGACTTTTTGTGTTGGTGATCACTTTGAATAGACTTATGTAACACACACATTATCAGTTTTAAATATTATGTTTTAATAATTATAATGTAGAAAATACATTCTCAAAGCTGGACTTGGAGCAATGAATGGCTTCTGTTTCTGGTTTAGCTGTACCTCCAGTTCTGGTATAAGATCTTGTTTTTATCAGCAATTCTGTCATATTTAGCACAAACAGTGACACTCAGAAAAAGTTTACGAAAAATAACTGCCTGTTCATGATCATGAACAAGTTGAAATAGAACGAAGACAAGGGTTTGCTAAATAAATAATCAACTTACTAAGACTTAGTATTACATCTTAGGTGGTCTATTTTTACATTATTACAAAACTTAAAATTTATGTGTTTTTTTTTTTTTTTGATTCCAGATGGGTTTTTTTTTTTAAAACTTTATTTACATTTCCAATGTTTCCCCTTTTCTGGGTCTCCTCTTTGGAAACCCCCTATCCCCTCCCCATCCCCGCCTCTATGAGGGAATTCCACCTCCCACCCACCCGCCCACCCATCCCCATATTCCCACCTTGACATTCCCCCTTACTGGGGCCTCTAAAACCCTCAGGCCCAAGGGCCTCTCCTCTCTCCCTGATGGCCATGGAGGTCATCCTCTGCCACATATGTAGTACGAACCATGGGATCATTGATGTGTATTCTTTAGTTGGTGGTCCAAACTCCAGGACGACGGGGGGGGGGGGTCAGGCCCATTGACACTCTTGCTCCCTCCATGGGGCTACAAATTCCCTCAGCTCCTTCAGACCTTTCTCCAACTCCTCCATCTG
>CM052716.1:33244280-33276497 GCA_028551405.1 Uromys caudimaculatus | reverse complement strand
GAGTACATACCATATTCGTTCTTTTGTGACTGAGTTACCTCGCTCAGGATGATATTTTCAAGTTCCATCCATTTGCCTGCAAATTTCATTAAGTCATTGTTTTTAATAGCTGAGTAGTACTCCATTGTGTAAATGTACCACATTTTCTGTATCCATTCCTCTGTTGGGTTGTTTCCAGCTTCTGGCTATTATAAATATGGCTGCTATGAACATAGTGGAGCATGTGTCTTTATTACATGTTGGGGCATCTTCTGGGTATATGCCCAGGAGAGGTATAGCTGGGTCCTCAGGTAGTATTATGTCCATTTTTCTGAGGGTCCCCAAACTGATTTCCAGGGTGGTTGTACCAGTTTGCAATCCCACTAACAGTGGAGGAGTGTTCCTCTTTCTCCACATCCTTGCCAGCATCTGCTGTCACCTGAGTTTTTGATCTTAGCCATTCTGACTGGTGGTCTATTTTTACATTATTACAAAACTTAAAATTTATGTTAAAATATATATTTTCACACTGAAAATAGAGGGATTGGGGAGGCATAGAGAGTGGGTAAAAGTAGATAAATGATTTTAGTTTAATGATAAAAGTGGGACTGAATACTGGATCATTTGAGGGCTTTTGATTTTGTTCATCCTTGTGGTTTTCTCTGCCTCTGCCATCTAATAATGTCCTTTGACCTTTGGTTTCTAATTTCCCTATGCTGCTAGATCAGAATGCTATAACGCTATTTCTCTATCTCTGATCATAAAATATTGACCACGTATACTCTTTCTGTGAGGGTCTGTGTTTAGATTGGCTGAAAGCAGATGTTGTGTGACCTACTGTTCTCTATTCCTTCCTTCCTCAGCTTCTCTGAAAACTCATGAACTTTCTTGCTCTTGCTTCTCTTGTTACTTGGCTTCATCACAGATTTCAGGTTTTCCTGAGAACAAAACCAAACCAAACCGGAAGTGATTGGCCTCACCTGTTTTTTTCATCTCGTGCCACAGGTTACCACCCTAACAATGAATCTCTCCCTGAAGTGTCTCCTCTCCCCCACGAGACCTTAGCAAATAGTAAACCAGAGGATCTACATCTTGGCAGGGTGAGCTTGGCTTTGAAGAGGCTGTGGGCATGGAGACAATGCTTGCCGATACCTTGAACAGATGTTCTGGGCTGCTTATAGTCTCGAAACCCTTCAGACTTCCAAGATGCCCTGCTGAGTGAATGGTAACGTTGGCAGCACATTTTGCTTCTATTAGCTAATCCAGTGGGGTGGAGAGACACCAAGGGGATAAGAGAAATCTGAGAGCGCTGTCCTCAGCATCAGTTGCACATGGTAAACGTCACCAGAGAGTACTTCATGGCATTCTGAGTGGATTCCAAGCTATCTCGAGCTCTGAGCATGGTGTTGCTGAACACGGAGCGGCACACTTATCTCTCGGTGTGGTTATTGATTGTATAACTTATCTTCAACGAAAGGTCATTTAGGCCACTTATCTCCTACACATTTTTTTCTTTTCTTTCTAGCAGTGCTGGCCAATAGATTTGCTCACATGTGTGTTGATGTTATTGGCCTTCCTAGGAAGGAATCCCGTTCCTGCTTAAGGAGCTGTGTGAGAATAAACAGGATAAGTAGAAGGAGGTCAGTAGTCTGTCCCTAGGTACAGATCCTTAATCTGAAAAGCCTCAGGCAGCTGATTATCCAGGGCTACAAAGATCTATTTGCTAGTTGTGTGCTCCCCCACCCCCATCTTCCATTTTCCCTCCTGTCTTCTTGCTTCTCTCCTCTGTCCCTCTTTTCCACGAAATGCCTTTTTTAGCGTGTCTCCTTGATTTTATGTCCTTCTAGCTTTACAAGTGGATTTATAGTGTGCAGGATTAGCCTGACCCCTTTCTCTATTTGTAACATCATTCCAACACCAACAGGCGTTCAGTGTCTTGGGTGTTTTAGGCAGAGTTTTGTTCTGAATTAACGCAGCTTGCTAGTTCAGACTCTCTCTCTCTTTCTCTCTCTCTCTCTCTCTCTCTCTCTCTCTCTTTCTCTCTCTCTCTCTCCTCTCTCCCTCTCACTCCTTCCCTCCCTTCTTCTATTTCTTTCTCCCTCTGTCCTTTCCCTCCTCTCTCTTTCCTCCCCCTCCTTTCCTTTTCTCCCCTCCCAGTTTTGCAAACCCACACCCAGCGAGCGTCCCTCCAGACGTACAAATACGCATCAGGGGCGGGCTCGGGAGTTCAATGTCACGCTGGGCAGAAGTGGCCCAGGAGAGCGGCAGGGCGCGCGCCGGGAGCGGCGGTCTGCGGCCGGCAGGGGGCAGCCGAGGGGCGGCGCTGGCGCGCGGGTGCCAAGCGGTGAAGCCTCGCCCCGCGCCCGCAGCCTCAGCCTCAGCACCAGGCGCGGCGGAGCCGGGAGCGCGGCGGAGCCGGCAGCGCAGCCACTGAGGGCAGCGGCGGCGGCGGGAGCTAGGCGCGCAGCGGAGCAGCGGCGCGGGAGGGCGGGCGGGAAGTAGCAGCCGCCGCCGCCGCCGCTGCCGCCGCGACGGGCAGCCGGGCTCGCGGGCAGCCTGCTCCGGTCCCTGCCCCCTTAGCCTCAAGCCCCCGGCGAGTCTGGAGCCCGCGCCGTCGCCGGTCGCGTCCTCCGGGCATGGAAGGCGGCGGCAAGCCCAACTCCGCGTCCAACAGCCGCGACGATGGCAACAGCGTCTTCCCCTCCAAGGCGCCCGCGACGGGGCCGGCGGCAGCCGACAAGCGCCTGGGGACCCCGCCGGGGGGCGGCGCGGCCGGGAAGGAACACGGCAACTCCGTGTGCTTCAAGGTGGACGGCGGCGGAGGAGAGGAGCCGGCGGGCAGCTTCGAGGATGCCGAGGGGCCCCGGCGGCAGTATGGTTTCATGCAGAGGCAGTTCACCTCCATGCTGCAGCCTGGGGTCAACAAATTCTCCCTCCGCATGTTCGGGAGCCAGAAGGCGGTGGAGAAGGAGCAGGAAAGGGTTAAAACTGCAGGCTTCTGGATTATCCATCCGTACAGTGACTTCAGGTGAGGGCTCCCTGGAGCCGCCCCACCCTTCCCCCCCTGACGCGCCCTCCAGCATCCTATCCCGTCTGTGGGAAGGGGCGCCCCGGGGACTCACAGTGGGGTGCGGGGCAGGCGGGACGGCGATGCTAAAGGCTTCTACTTAGACTAGCCATACCCCACTCTTCCAACTAGTTTCCACCTACGAAAGGTTTAGGGTAGGGAGTTTCTTCTCCCCGGAGCGCCAGGGAGGCTCTTCTCCTTTGCCTGGTGAACTTTGGGGACAGACGAGGAGGGAAGAAGGCCACCGTGACTCATGGACGGGAGGTTGCTAAGTTTCACAAGGGAAACTTTTACTTTGGTAATGGGAGTGTTAGAACGAAGCAGGTATCCTTGCTATGCGCAGCTCCCCAAAGGAAAAAAAAAGATGCTTCTGGGATCCCGGAGATGAGGAAACTGGAGACAGTGACTCACAGGTCCTAGCTGTTCCTGCCACTCTCGCCCCTGGGAGTGTTAATCTGTTGTACTTATGCTTACAGGCACCCTTGTCACCACTGAATTTCTCCAGATCAGTGGCTGGAAGGCACAGGAAGGGCACTTGCGCTTGGGTAGTCTCTAACTTGAGGTTTCAGTGGAGCGGGCGCTGCCCGACTGGGCAGGAGTGTGACTGGAAGCCTCGAGTTCCCGAAACAGAGGCAGGGGCGTCGTTTCCAGAGCCCCCTTCCTGAAATAGAGAGACACCGGCTCTTGACCTTGACTACAAATCCATTTCAGAAATGTCTTTCCAGTTTCCCAGCCTGGGAGGAAGGGCGGCAGAGCTGTCAGCAGGAGAAAATTAATATAAGTTTCCTGATCTTATTTGTGGCTCGAGTATTCATTTGGTTAATAAGCATGTTTAGGGACTGACAAATGAAGGTCGTGAAGTAGCTCCTCTTATTAGTGCGACATGCTCCTGAACACAGACAGAACTTCCTTCTAAAAATCCCAAACTAGTAACTCGAGGTGATATTCACTTGTTTGTTTATTTAATTCGTTCGAACTAGGGAAAGCAACAACAACAATAACAAAAACAACAACAACGAAAGGGTTCTATGTGCACACTGAGTGTATGCATAGGCTCCTGGTAAACTGCAAGCAAACATAGCAATAAGAAGCATTACTTCCACTAGCGTTTAGAAACTAACCGAAATTGCCATTACGTGCATGCCGGGGAGGGAGCTGTCCACAGTTCTGAATCAAGCTAACTGTGGAATATAGCCCTACAAGGCTTGGGTTGACGATTGCCCATCTTTCCTGAGATATTTATCGTCTCAAAAATCAGCAGCCTCTATTCCTTGCCACAGAGTGGATGGATTTTAGGAAAGGTTTAATTTTAAAATGCTTATTTGGAAAAACACATAGGAAAAATCTTACTGAAGGACTTACACTAACTAATGTCATTTATTGTCTGCAATTGAGTCTGATTGAAAGAATGTTCAGGCTAAAAAAGCCTCCCAAGTAATAAAACGTGCTTCTGTGAGGAAGATACTTGTGGAAGCAAGCTCATAGATTGTCTTGCTCTATCTAAGGCAATTAGGGTTGTTACACTCTAGAATTTTAAAATTGGGAATCGGAATCGAGTTTGAATATCATCTCTTTTTGATTCCTGCATGGAAATGTAATGCAAATTATACTAGATTTTTAAAAAAAAAAACATTGCAAGAAAATAGTCAACAATCTTAACAACAAAAATGAGAGTGGTATTAAAAGTATGACATTCAGTGATAACGTTCACAAAAGTGCTAAACGTGTTTTACTTGATATTGTGTTTAACTAAATGATTCCAAATGATACTTTTATATATTCTTCAATAGAAAAAAATGATGGTGCTTTTCAAAATAGTAGAATGTAGCAAATGATAATGCCCTCTGCATTTATTTTTCTAACATATATAGAGAATTTTCATGAGCTATAATTGTATGCCCAATCTGTGGATCAGTGAAACCAAGAGAGTCTACATATTTCCCCAAGAAGATCTGATGAAATAAAGCAAATGCTTCACAAAGGTGGGAGGTGAAAGCAAGGGATGATTCAGTTTCATCCTGCACTTTACAGAGGGCAGATGACTAAGAAGTGAGCTTATATACAGACAAGCTCCAGGATGATTTGGGGGACTTGATTCCCCTTGCATAAATGAAAAAGTGGAAACAATAGACTAAATAACTATTATTACATGACTTTTAAGATAGAATGTACCTGAATAAATTGAAGCTTAGAATTTCTGTATATATTTGTTTCCTAAAGAGATAATGGCCATCCTGTACCTATTGTACCTATTCGGGTTCAGAAGACATTATTTAGTTGGCTTGTTACTATACTCACAGTACCCAGTTGGAAGCATTTCTAAAACTTGTGACATGCCAAGGTAATAGAGTTGTTTAAACCACAACTGAAACCAGGCAAAATTCCAGCAACTTTTTTCACAATGTGCAAGTAATGTTCACGCGACCTTTTTTGATCTGCTCACCACAGATCTTTCCAAAGGAAGACACTCTAAGGGAAATATTTTGCTGAAATTACTAGAATGTCAAGCTTAGGTTCATTGAACTACCAATAGAGAAAGGAACATGTAAGAGTACATTTCCATGGAAGGGTTTTGGTTCTGGAAAGTTGAGAAACAACTTTCTTTACTTCTTATTTTCATAAGTATCTGTGAGGCCAGGAGTGTTTACCCTGTTTGTTGCTCACTCTCACGATGTAGCATGACCCTTTCTCCAAGAAATGTCATGGTTTTGACATTGTGCCTACTATTCTGGTGCCCATTTCAAGATGACTTCTAAGGCTGGAGCCTTCCTCCCAGTCTTCTAGGGCAGTGGTTCTCAACCTGTAGGTTGTGAAGCTCTCAGCAAACCTCAGTCTCCAAAAGTATTTGCATTACGACTCATAACGGTAGTGTAATTAAGTTTTGAAGTGGCAATGAAAATAATCTCATGATTAGGGGTCACCACAACATGAAGAGCTGTTTTAAAGGGTTGCAGTATTAGCAAGGTTGAGGTGGGCTAGGGTGAGGGCTGTGTTCCTGATGACACTTTCAGACAACCAGCTAGTGACTCTTTTACCCACCACAGTCCGAGTGTGCTACTTTTGTGTCTGGCAGGTTGGAGTCTCCCACTTTGAGTG
Source organism: Uromys caudimaculatus (assembly GCA_028551405.1). Lineage (NCBI taxonomy): Eukaryota > Metazoa > Chordata > Mammalia > Rodentia > Muridae > Uromys > Uromys caudimaculatus. Next base: position 33,270,355 of record CM052716.1, on the reverse strand, counting down.
TAACTAGGGCAGAGGTTCTGTGTTTCCCTTCTTTCTTAGGAAAAGATGCTGGTAGGAACCTTCAGGCAGCAAAGAAGAGCCCGATGTTATTAACACTGTAAGAAATCATGGGGAAGAAGCTAGGATATATGATTTTTTTTCCTGGGATATTTAATTATCAAGACTAGGAAAAATATTGGAAGGAATTTTTTTTTTTTTAATTTTTAACTTTCTTTTGAGTGGGAATGTGTCCTCCTGCTCCTCCTCTCTCTGTCTCTGTCTCTCTGTGTTTCTGTCTCTGACTCTCTCTCTCTCTCTCTCTCTCTCTCTCTCTCTGTGTGTGTGTGTGTGTGTGTGTGTGTGTGTGTGCGTGTGCGCATGTGCAGATATGTGTATGGTGGCCTGGTTGCAGGATGTCTCCCTCAAGTACTCTCCACATTGTTGTAGATATCTTTAAAAAAGAATTCCCACAGGTGTGGATTTTTACAGTGAAGGCATGGATTCAACCTTTTTGAAATTTGTGCTAACAATGCACATTTAATTTCAAGGTTAAGTGTACATATTTTGAGATAAGCAGTAGTGATTATCCATTTACTAGTTAAAATGATAATTTAGATCCATTTCAATAACTACATGATGTATGACAGGCAAACAAGATCTCACTGCCAATTGTTAGGATATTCAAGTGTGAGGAAAGGATATTTAGACTGCTTCTGTGGGTGATTTTGTGTGTGAGTGTGTGTGTGTGAGTGTGTGCTTGTGTGTGTGTGTGTGTGTTGTATATTACTAAGGGTCAAACTCTGGGCAATGAACATGCTAGCTAAGTTACCACTATGCTATTCTCTATTTACCAAGATGAGTGATTTCACTGTGAGAGCAACTTACCCTGGGAAAAAATTGTTTCCTGTTATTTAAATAACAAAATTTACATATATTACAAAGACATGTATTAATATCATTATGTATCCAGTTAACTGTACTGAATTTCGCTGTATGTCCTTGATCGAAAACCACCAACCAAGCTATCACCAGTGAGACACAGCTTAAATAGGGTTTATAAAAGTTAAATTTAAAAAAAAAATATATATATATTTTCTATTTTCACAGTTCTGCTGTTAATTTGTTGGTTAATGCTCACACAGTGGCTGTTTTAAACAAAATACCCCCCTTTCTATGGAGATGCCAGCTGACATTGTGCCCTTTGTTGTGGGGTGGGAGGGTTGTACTGTGATTTCTCCTTTTCACTATCAGTGTAGAAACCATGCACAAAGCCTACTGTGCTTTAACTACTCAAATATTCTGGGGAATCAAGACAGAGTCACTTTTTGATGATATCACCACCTCGGCGCTTCAAGGGTACAGGTGACCTCTGATGTTAGAGGTCACTGACATGCTCATTAGAGAAGGGAGCTTCAACCTCATTCCCCAGTCAACCAGAAAGAGACCATTTATATCCAGGTGCTACTCACAAGAAAGTAATTCAGCCTTCTGGGTTTAAGGTCTAATTAGCTTATTCTAACGATATCTTTAAGCTGGATGCATTCTGCGTCTATAGCAATGTGTTTGTTTTCCCATATCAACAGAGCCAGAATAAACCATAAAGATTTATTTCTATGTTAAGTGAATCTTTTTATGTCTTTAAATTTAATCATGTTTTTCATAATTATTTTAGTATTGGTAAGCCCATTTTTTAAAAAAAAAATTAAAAGGGATCTTAAGTTAACAGTTTATTAAGTTATACTTTTACAATATTTTTTACTTAAAGTTTGAGTTACTCTTTGGATATTAAATACATATAATGCATACTGTAGAGATATAAATATTTAGTTGTAGTAAGTCAAATATTATAGTTTTCATTTTTCCTGAATAAATTTTAATTTAAGACTGCTTTTGAGGACTTGCTATAAATCAAGAAACATTAGATATGTATACTATACCAAACATATTTATTATCTGCATACTTACTTTATTTGAATAATAAAATTTACATATATTACAGATATATTATTCATTAATTCATTATGTGTTCAGTTAACTGTTCTGAATTCAGCTGTGTCTGCTAAATCAAAAACCACCAACTAAAGTATCATCACCAGTGGAACACAGCTTAAATAGAATTTATAATTGAGCATACTTACACTTAATGAATCTAACTCCAACTGTGGGCATGACACCCACAAAATGTCCTTGGTATAAATTCCATGTGATCACTTTCCCATTCAGGGTGGACCGTCTATGTTCTCAGATAATTAATCTCAGTTTAGCAATAGATGTTGGACTTCGTGTGAATCCTTTCAAATGCAGACCCTTGTAAGTGCAATATTAACATTTAGTATATGCACTAATGCATTGAAAGTGCATGAAGTGAGACTACATAAGGAACGTGGAATATTTTCAGGGATGAATTTTGCTGGTGCCATATTTTAAGAGAAGAGGCAGGGCAGTAGTATTATAGAAAAAACTTCATACATTAGAAAAAAGTTCATATTGTCTAAGTAATTTTCTTTTAGTACTATCTTTATTTGAAAGGAATTGATTTTAAATTATAATTTTTCTTTATTTTTGAGAATCTCATACATATATACAATGAAATACCATCATGGCCACCCTCCATTTTACTTCTCCAGTTCATCCTTACTTCCCTCATCCACCCTTTCTCCCCCCCCCCAGTCTAATTTGTGCTGCCCAGATGTATATGGGGAATTTAATGGCTGCTTACCACTGGTTTTCCAGAATTAAGTATGGCACATGGAATCTAGCAAACCTATTATGTTCCTGTAAGCATAAATGTAGACATGGATTGTTAGTTAAATATTTAAAATCTAACTTTGGCTGAAGAAAAATGAATTTCATGACCCTTTCATGTTTATTAGTTAATCCTATCATGGTATTCTTTTTAACCTAATTATTGTCCATTCACTTAAACCAAATGTTAGTGCTTTGAACCTACATCTTAACAATCTTATAAGCAGTTTTTTTATTATTAGTTTATTCATTTACATTTTAAATGATATCCCCTTTCCAGTTACCCCTCCACAACTCCCCCCTCTTCCCCCCTCCTCTTTGCCTCTATGAGGGTGTTCTCCACCCATTCACCCACTCCCACCTGACTGCTCTAGCATCTCCCTATGCTGGGGCATCAGCCACAAGACCAAGGGCCTCCCCTCCCATTGATGTCAGATAACGCCATCCTCTGCTACATGTGTATTTGGAGCCATGGGTCACTCCATGTGTACTCTTTGGTTGGTGGTTTAGTCCCTGGGATCTCTGGGTGGTCCAGTTAGTTGATATTGTTGTTCTCCCTATGTGGCTACAATCCCCTTCAGCTCCTGCAGTCCTTCCCCCAGCTCTTCCATTGCGGTCCCTGGGGTCAGTCTGATGGTTGTCTGTGAGTATCTGCATCTGTATTGTTCAGGTGCTGGTAGAACCTCTCAGGGAACAGCTATCCCAGGCTCCTGTCAGCAAGCAATTCTTGGCATCAGCAATAGTGCTGGGGAGGTTTGGTGTCTGCAGATGAGATGGATCGTTGGTGGGTTGGCCTTTGGAGTATACATAGTTCTTATTTCATTTTCAACACTTGTGTAAGTATAAAAACAAAGACAAAACCATAAAACTAATTACACACCAAGTTATTAACTATTTATCCATTTTGGACTTTCAGATTTGCCTGAAATATTTAGGAATTGTAGCCAGTGTTTCAGCCAACGTGTTTTTGTATTTTATTATATTCCTGACAAAGTTCATAGAAAAGACTTACTAGTAATAGGCATTTTACAATTCTTAATTTATTTATTAATGCTGACACCAGTTAAGACACTGCTTAAAGCAATAAGAATGATACGATCTCCCTGAGGCTGACGTTCGTGTTAAAATATGGCAGGCTGATTTACAACAGAAACTAAAAATCACTGCTTAGACCCACCATCTTACAGAGATGAAAATTGTCTTAAATTGTAAACTGAATAATGCTTTAATTTTCCTGAGAACCTGTAAGTAATTTCCCATTACCCTCTTAATGTGTTTTACTAAACTCCTAATAATACATGACCTCATGTAATTACAAAATCCAGAACTATATACAGCCTGAGCACATGCCACTCATTGACTTGATTTCTCTCTCTCCCCCTTACTTTCTCTTCCCTAAACTACAGGCACTCTGATTCGATTTTAGCACCTAGAACAAGCTTAGATCTTTCCTACTACAGAGATTTTCATGTGAAAATCCTACCATTTCCTGGTAGTCAGCCACTTTCATCACACCACATAGCTAGTAACTTCTAGTCTGTACTTAGAATTTACTTTAATAGCTTTGGCAGATTTAGTCTATTTGCCATCTGTAATACTATCATGCTCTATATTTCCTATTGAGGCTCCTTATCTCCACAGAAGTTATCATTATTTCTGGGCATGTCCTTCCACCAGAATTTAAGCCATGCTTTCTTTCTCATCTTACTCTGTTTTGTATTTCTAATGTTTTTTTTTTTCTCCTTAAAATTTATTCTATGAGAATTCCATACAGTATGGAATCCTCTCCTCTCCCTAACTTTATGTTCTCTCTTTCTCTCTCTCTCTTCAATAAAAGGAAAAAAGAAAGAAGATAGCCACTAAAATCTCAAGTTAATGTTGTTAAAATGCACATAATGTCTACTCTTTCCTTCTATATGGTCTCCCAGGACATTCTAACAGTGTTTGGAGACATAGCATATACTATATACTTTGCCAATTACAAGTATAAAATTAAATGTTTCTATTACATTATCATAGTTGTGTGTCCATCAACATAATCACTTTTTAGGGCATTTTGTCACCCTAAGAAGAAACTCAATGTTCATTAGCACTCACGTTTCTGTCTTCTCTCACACCCCTCCCCCCATCAGTAAGCAATCAGCAATCTACTTTGTGTTGAAAGGTTTGCTGAACTTAGCCTACAAATGTCATATCAGTCGGATCACATAATATCTAGTGTTTTTTTTTTCCTGGCTTCTTTCACTTGACATGTTGCTATTCAAGCTTCTCCATAGCACCTTCAATGCATTATTTTAATATTTATTATTTTGGCTGAGTACTATTGATAATACAGATGTGGTACCCTTGATTTATCTATCCATATGTTGATAGACATAAGGTTTTTGTACTGTTCAGTAGTACTGATAGATCCTTGCATTTTACATGTTTTTGCAAAGTGTTATAGTTTCATTTTTCTTAAGAGTAAAATTGCTTGGTCAGTATAATAGCTTTCAATATAAATTTATTGGATGAATAGTAAAAGCCAGCTCTTTGTAGTATCAAGGCATGGTAAATTTTTGAGTCAGCAAATTCAGAAAAAAGCATCACAACCTCTGCATTCCTCCACAATAGGACCTGATATCTTGTCTCCCTGCTATTTGCAACTTGGGGCCCAAAACATTGCATTGGCTTCCCAGTGTAAAAAGAAACTGACAGAAATGTAAAAAGATGAAGTGGCACGAACAGGGTGGCAGAGATGGATAGTGAGAACCGAGCCAGGGATTCAGATCTGTTTGAATCTTAATTCTGTCATTTCAACCATCACCCAATAGGAAACGAGCTGCCAGCATAAATAATTCTCTAAACTTTCAGGGGAAACATGATTAATTGAAACTCATCATTTATCCTTCCTCCTTCTTGAAATGGCTACGAAATAAAAGGAAAATATGCGTATAGATCAGTAGAGTGGAGAAACAGAGGAGGATATAGAAGTATTCTGGGAAATAGCTGAAGAAAACGCTTAGCATCCAGCTACTCATCCCCTGAATCTCAGAAGGGGTAGAAACTTGGACCAGTTTACAGTAGTTCTGGGAAAGCCAGGCTGCAAATAGGTTAGACTACGTTTTCCTTATTGAGTGCCGAGCTCCCAGTGCTAGGACTAGCTTGCTTGGAGTCAAGGCAGGGGGCTAGAGACACTACAGAATCTTGCTTATTAACCCCACATATATACATAGAGGCTATCATTTTTTGTTGTTTGGCTTTTGGTAGAGCACTGTTTAATAATTGAGAGCAAAACATTGCCAATATGTTCACTCTACTATCCACTATGAACGAAAATGACAAAATCAAGTAGAAAAATAAAATTCAAAGGGCAGAAAGAGGCAGCAGCAGGGGAAGGAAAAAAAGACAACATAATAGTAGTGGTTTTGTGTTTTGTTTTGCTTTTTTTTGCTAAGATATTAAGTAATCACTCTTGGGAATGGGAGAAATGGCTCAGCAGTTATAAACACTGGCTGAAGATGTGGGTTTAGTTCCCAGAATCTACATATGACTCACAAGCATCTGTAATTCTATTTCCTGGGGATCCAAAACTTTCTTTTGGCCTGCAGAGACAAAAGCATTGCATGTGGTAGACATGCATTCATACATTGAGAACACCCATGCAGGAAATTATCGTACAAGAAACCTTAAAAATAAAAAAAAACTGAAAGAATAAATTTATTAAGAGGCTCCCAGAATTAAGGCCATTAGGAAAAATAAAGTAGAAGATATAAAATAATATGTGAAAATACAGAATTAACTCTTTAAATGTACCCAAAGAAACTCCAGAATAGCAATATGAAATTTGTAAAGACTGTGTATTGGAACTAGGAATTTGTAGAAGAAAACCATCCACAAGACCGTGTTTTCCTTCCCAAGTTGCTGGTTAATTTTGCTTCAGAAAATCTAGGAGAAAGGCATGCAAGTTAGGATGTGAGGCCTCACAGGGAGCTTTGAAAGAAAGAACCAGGAATATGCCTGAGTCATAGAGAAGGCAACTAGACTAACCCAGGACAGAAAACAGAGAGAAACTGAGGACAAAACAACGAAGTCAGCATTTGAAAAATATCATAGGTAACCTACACATCATGAAAAATAAGACATCTCTAGTTATCATACAAATATCTGTAATGTAATAAAATATGAGCTATGACACAGGACCCTTATTCATTGCAGGGTGAGCTAAAAGTCTATAAAACCATAAAAAAAAAACCAAACAACCAAATTTGCCTTATTCAGCAAGTCAGTAATATCTGTCACAATTAATTGAAAATTATGGGCCAGTTATTCGAGAGGGCAGGAGAAAGGTAAATGTGGGTTGGTTCCTGAAAGAAAGCTACATTTTCAACTTCTATAATTGGAAGCAAACATGGTTTAGAGTCAATAAATTGATTTCTCTTTGAAATATGAGTTAAATGCTAACAGGAACAGGGTGGTCTCATTTGGGAAGCAGGCAAGTGCAACAGCAGAAATGGGGCAGAGCTTGTATGTTCTGAGAACCTTTTAAATTTAGTTTACTTGAAAAAACTATGGGAGTAACTGAAGTTTTGAGACAAATACTTGGGTTTAAATTATTACTGACTAAGACTTTCAGTTTCTTCAATTATAAACTGAGAAAAGTCACACATGGATTTCATGGGATTTTGAAGAGGATGCATATTTTTGTCTCTTTATGTATTCATGTGCAATACATCCTTTATGTATGTACACTTATGATTGGAAGATTGTGCTGGGCATTTAAAACCTCCCAAGTTTACTTATTAGAAGCATAAAATTAATAAGAGTTGTGGCATGTTAACTGAGAAAACAAAATTCTCCCCTAAGTACATTCTGTGGTAGCCTTTAGAATTTATTTATTTTATGTGTGTCAATGATTTTCCTTCAGGTATGTCTGTGCTATGCGTCACACACATTCCTGTTGATCATGGACGCTTGGAGGGAGTGTCAGCTGCCATGAAATGGGAGTAAGAGGTAGTTGTGAGTCTCTGTATGGAGGTCTGGGAATAGAACCTGGGTTCTCTGCAAGAGAAGTCAGTGTTCTTAACAACGAGCCTTCTCTCCAGCACCGAGATGCAGAATTTCCTAAGCAACGTTATATGGGAAGGAGGAACATCTTATTGTTGTAAACTGTGCAGCCATTTTTTTAATTTTCTCATAGGTTCCCATGCAGCGGACTGCCTAGTGTACAATGGCATGAAATAGGTCTAATGAGACAATTATTATTGAGAAACTTCTAATCCATGCTCTTCCTGCAAAATTTTCTAGATGTATCAATTTGTATAGAACAGTGTAGCTGGCATTAAATAATGCGGTAGCAAACATTTAGAAATAGATCTTAGAAAAAATTAGAATAGCACCGTGTTCCATGTGTCACTTCCTGTTAATCTTCATTTTCATAGAAAAATGGCATAATTGAAACATTTGGGATCTTATTGCAGATCAATTAAATGTTCCATCTGAGCCAAATATCATGAATCATAGCCTGCTAAATTCTTTCCTTTTGTTTTTATTGTCAAAGTTAATGGTCTGGAAAATGGCTATTTAGCAACACGTTGTAAGAATACAGAAAACATTAGTGTGGTACAGTTATGGTAGGGCACACCTGTAACTTGGGTCTAGAGTTAAGAGAATTAGAAGTTCAGGGTCAGCATTCAAGGCTAGCCTGAGTTATAGGATAATCTCTATTAAAAGCAAATGACGCAGTTTAAAATATTGCAAATCTGAGAAAAGAGACCTTGATATCTTATATCATGCTATCATTTGTAGAACAGATGTACTTACCACCATTAAAGCATATTTGTGTCTTATTTTTCAAATTATACTACATTAAAAAGACATATGCAGAGGCTTCAGAAAGTTATTATATATATACACACACATACACACACAACTAGTGTACTTTTTAGTAGATGTCATTTATAGGATTAATAATTTTTAAGGGTCTTTGTTCCTAGCAATTATTTGGTTAATTTTGTTGAATAACCATATATAACCATGCAAATGAATTTTGATAAACACTGTAGGAAGAAGCTATTTTTGTGTGTATATGTGTATCTAATAAGTAATAGAAATGTGTACTGGAGGTGGCCATGATTGTAGATGTATTACACAGCATAAATATTATCGACATTTTATTGACTATACTTACTGTGTACTAGCCATTTATGGTTATGCATTCATACTAGTGTCTACTAGGTTTCTAAGCTTATAGAATATGTTCAGGATGTCTCTGTGCTCTTGAAAGAACATGTACTTGCAATGTTTCATCTATGGCTTTAAAAGGTTCACGGATTCCTTTAAAGATATTTATTTTGGGAGCTGAAGTTAAGACTTGTTCTACCTAATATTTCTAAACAAAAGTAAAGACACTAAGAACAACATGTAGAAGTAAAAAGAAAACAATTTTGTTTGGGTCAATGATTTTAGAATCAAGAAACTGTAATTAGAAAGTCTTGCTTTATGCAGCAAATTCACTTTCAGCTAAATGGCTGGATTTCTTAAAAGACTAGACATCCAAAGAGAGGGAGACTTGCATGCACTTGTTCACTGAAACTTTATTGACAACAGCAACAAAATGAAACCAGACTGGATGTCCATCAACATGAATGGATAAGAAGAAGTTTGTTATATATGTGCAGTGGAATTTCATCCAACTGTAAAGAAATGAAATTATGAAAAATTCAGGAAACTTAATAGAACTGGGAGTTTTTCTGCTAATATTAAGTAACACAGGCTAAGGGAGGCAGATACTACACACACTCTCTCTCTCATAAGCAGGTCCTTGGTAATAGTGGTTATATATGTGAATGTATGTGTTAGCAAAGGAGAGTGGAAGCCAGGAAAATAGAAAGACCTCTTGAAATGAGAAAAAGCAAGCTTTAAAAGGTGTAATGTAAAACATGAAATTAAAGGAGTAGACAAAATCCTAGGGACAGAAGGGTACAGTAGAGTGTGGGCACAGAGATATGAGGGAATGTATGTTTGAAAATGCCATGAAGAAACTTACATGTTTATGAAAAGTAAATAAATGGCTTTGAGGTTATATACCTGGCATTGAGTAATTTAACAATGGAAACTTCTTTCTGATTGTTCAGTAAATGTAATATAGCACAAAATTATGACCAGAAACATGAAATACTGTAGGGGGTGGAGAGGAGACTGTAACTTTTTGTATATTGTGTTCAGCTGTTTTCATGTTGCTGAAACCAACTGGCGACTAGTTGAGTATATTAAAATATACCTGTTATTGGCAAAAGTAAATTTTATTTTCCTATTGTTTTTGTCTTCTTTGAGGCTTACCACTGAATAAGTTCACCTTTTCTTAGCTTATTCTGAACTCTGGCTGATTTAACTCAGCTTTTCTGGCTCAACCACCTTTCCAAGCTGACTGGTTCAACCTGGTTTCTCCCAGCTTCTCACTTAATTGCTCTGTTTGGCTTCAAACTAACTCTGGCCATTTGTTCTAATCTTCGGGCTCCTTATTTTTTGGCTTCAACAGTCTCTGCTGACCTGCACTGAACTACATGAACTCACGAATGAACTCAACTCCACTGACTGCACTCACTCCCAACTGACTTCTCTCTCTCTCTCTCTCTCTCTCTCTCTCTCTCTCTCTCTCTCTCTCTCTCTCTCTCTCTCTCTGTGAGAGTTGGGTGTATCCTATCTGACTCATTCTGTCAAGTCTTTCTCTTATTCATCACTTTTCCCCTCAATTAAACATCATCGTTTGGGATTAAAAGTGTGTGCTAAGGGCATGTCTGTATTCTAGCCAGATCACACAGACATAGAAGATCTTTGGATGCGATCCTTTACCAGAGCAGTGATGCTGCTAGATTAAAATCTCTCTACAGTAATTCTTTTATGTGCTAACAATAATGATTAAGAGATACAGTCAAAAATGAAGAACTACTGAATCCAGAAGGCAAAATATAACCTGCACACACTAGCTTGAAAAATATTAATAAATAATATAAATATATTTTAGTATTTAATAATAAAGTACGAAGTTGGGTTTACATTTATAAATGGCAAAATATCATTGAATAAATAGAATATATCAGTAAATTAGTGGATTGTTAGTAATATCACTCAGGTTTTCACTGTGTTCTTTTCACAAAGTATACATTGATACATTTCCAAAGGTTCACTTTATATTCTCTATAAAATACTTATTGAAAATGTATACTCTAGTAAATTGTCTTAAAGAGGAAAGGAGACATTTTTAAATACATGGCAACAAAAATTACCTTTATTGGTTTTTCATAATAAAATTATGTACATGTGTAACCTTAGCAAAATTTTAAACCTACACAATAGCCTTGATTGTCAATTATTCTACATTTTCTGACCTTTTTAAAAGAGTCTCAGCATGATTTGTCACAGTAAATATATTGCATTCACTGTCCCTTACCTGTAATTAAATCTTACTACAGACTTTTTAATGCTATAGTCAAAAGCCCAGCAGCATATGTAGAACAAGGTGATCTCCTAAATTTGAATAAAGGAAACATTAAGAATTTAACAATATTATGTCCATTTATGGTTTTCATATGTAATTTCTACCAGCTAGATTATCTTATTAGTTCTATTAGATTATAAGGTTATCTATTATTTCAATTAACTAGGATGGTTTATTTTATGTGGGATTTTCTAATCTGGGCATATTTGTATTAAGGATGTCTTGGTGTCTTTGTCCAGTTAGACTGCTGTTACAAATACCATTTCTAGGTTCCTTGTAGACAGACAGATCTGGAAATTGGAAACACCAAAGCCAAAGTGATAAGAGATTTGGTGTCTGTTGAGTTCCCCTGCTCATTGATGACTGTCTTCTCACTGTAACTTTACAGGGTGGAAGGGGGCAGAGATCTCTTGTGACTTCTTTCCTAAGGAATCAACCATGAGGGTCCCTTTTTAATGATCTAGCTGTGATGTAGAGGCCCCACATTATCATCCTAGGAGTTAAGGTTTTAGTACATAGATTGAGGGAGCCTTTAAAATCAATGAGTTACATATTTACTTAGGATGGGATGGCTCTATTTTCACAGAATAATAAAAAACATTTTAAATGTTTTTATTATTTTTGGAATAAATACTATCTTGATCAAAATAAAATTGTGAACATATGCTTTTGGGCAATGACATTTAGAAAGAATAATATGATTTCACTATGTCATCTACTTTTCTCTGTTATGTCAAATTTGCTCGATATAACAATACATGTTCCAAAAGCATTTTACAGGGATAGGCTAGTACTATTTACATTACTGACCTCTACATTTCATTAATAAAATATCAACTCAACAATTGGAAAGCTTAATTTTAAATTTTAACTCCATAGAAACAGTTAAATTTTATTTTTTTCCACTGAACTGAAAGGAAAAAATAAAGAGGCTCCCTAGTCTGTCCATGAGCAAGCACTGTTAGTCTGTCTTGTGTAAACTTAATGGAAATAGTATCACAGACATTGAACCAGGAAATTGAGGGTGAAATAATTTTCAAAAGCAAAGAGGACTAGAGTCCAAAAAGAGAGCAATGGTAGAAATAGCACACAAAATATACTTTCAATCAGCAACAAAGCCTAAAACTAATCCAATAACCAAGTCAACATGAGTATATGATACAGCAACAGTGTCCACATAAACCTAAATGACATGTAAGTTCCTATGAAGCTTCAGCAGATGGAGGGCCCATGCTGTGTGAACTTCTGCATAGGGGGAAGGACAATGATACACAAGAGCCTCTGAGAGACTCAGAAGAAGTGGACCACCCAAGACATTTTAAATGAAAAAGCTGTACAAACTAGGGTAGGACCAGACATGTATTCAGCCGTCATCATTAGTAGAGTGGAAGCTCATTTCAAAGAAGGTGCTGGGCACGTATGTTAGGGTCCTATAACCTGCTTGTACAGGTTATCAAGGAAGACCATTAGGCTGGTAGAGAAGAATTGGGAATTCTCTTAGTGCAGCCAAATGTAGTCTTGAAAAATGTGCAAGAGCTTCAGTGAAAAGGGATCTGCTGGCTGTTAAAATTTGGGCGTACAGGGATATGAAAGTGATTACCAACTGAAGGTTATAGAAATTGTATTTACTGCCTTGAAATCCGGATAGGTAAGAGGAAAGAATGAAATGTCTACTCATTCCTTGTTGTATAAATTGAACTAAAGGGCAATACAATAAAAGAGATAAATGCATTCTTACAAATCATTGCAGCTAATAATTAATCTGAAAACTGCTACAGAGTTAAAAACATGCAAGTTCTCTCATTTATTTAACGCATATAGATTCTGTACATAAATGGCCTTTCATATCAAACAAAAGCAGAGCCAGAGATTTCTTCTTGATGAAAAGTACAGAACTGCCTAATGTTTTGTCCTCTGGCAACCCGGATTTACACAGGTGCTTGGATACTCTAGTGACTGCGACCACAAATGGAGACCACAGTAATCTGTGTCACTTGGGCATGAGATGGGCAAAATCAAGACTGAAAAGACTGTATGAGTCTGCTACCCAAAGTCTTCAACAGATAATAAAAGGGACAGGTGGAAGGTCAGATGAAGATTCTTCATCTTCAGAGTGGGGATGAAGGCACCAAAGTGTGTCACCTAAGAAGATGCAACTGTGTTCAACCACAGGAAAATTCAAGACAGGTCCTAGTGTGTGAGGAAAGCTGTGCTTTTGAGGATGGAAAGGGGCTGCACTTGGGACTGTACATGAAACTGCATTTCTCCGTTTCATTATGGAGCTTTATCTCCTGTGCTAATTGTGAGTGAAAGGGGGCTTGGCTTCTCATAAGTCATTCTGTGTGACTTTCTCTGCTTTATCATACAAGAAAAAGTAAGGGAAAGGATGTCTTAAGTTTGGAAAGGAGCTATTAAGTTATGAAGAAAGGACCATGAAGTATTACTATTTTTCTGTGTTTTACTCAGATTTGATTGGCATTTATATAAAAGCTATAATAAAACCAAGATAAAAACAACTTAATGTGACATATGCTAAGAATATGTATGACCCAGGCACAGTGTCTCAAGAGTCAGAATTACAACCCTATAGTTGAATGATCTTTCTTTCTTTTGAAGGATGAAACTTTCATGGCTGCCAGCTTATGGGTTTCTATATATATTAGTTTTCAATTTAGTACTGACTACATGTAGTAGAAAAGAAATAATATAATATGTTCAAACCAGGCAGATGATCTTTAAGCTAAACTATAAAGTTCCAGAAAACATTGTCTATTTCTTCAGATATAATGTGTTGAAAAATAATAAGCAACAAATGCCTGACACTTGCCCACTATATGGCAACATTTCTGTACACTCTCTTTTTTCTCATCTTGTTAATGACCAATATAAGTAAAATAACAGGATGATTGTGGGCCACCCAAAGGGTGCGGAGTTGCATACATTAGCTCATCCATCAGTAGGTACTCAAAGTGCCAAGGGTATTTTCATGAGCTCCTTAGCTTTATGTACAAAAAGAATGAAACAGCCATAGCCTTTCATGGGGCTATTTAGTTCAGCAAAAGAACAGGTGATATTTCATCCTTGATATCTCTTTCTTGTACAGTGGTTCCCAACCTTCCTAATGCTGGAACCCTTTAATACAATTCCTCGTGTCATGGTGACCCTCAGCCATTAAATGATTTTCATTGTTACTTCATAACTGTAATTTCGCTACTGTTATGAATCATGATGTCAACAGTTTTGGAGATAGAGGTTTGCCAAAGAGGTCATGACCCACAGGTAGAGAAATACTGTTAGTCTCCCTTCCCCTTCATCCTTTCTTGTCTATTAAAAAAATACCAACCAATAATTGTGCATACCAGTTTGACAAATTGTTGGGAATGAAATTATCTACTTTGAAATTTAACATTTGATTATTTTTAGTTCCTATTTTCAATCTTATGATTCTAGAAGGTGGAGAATTTTCAAGCATTTTTCCCCTAAGAAAATCAAACAGAATTATCCCAGAATTGTACATTTAAAAGAGACGAAAAAAAGAAAAAAAGAAAAAAAAAAAAAGAAAAGAAAAGAAAAGGAAAAAAAAGAAACAGATATCTTTATCTTAAAGAAGTAAGTTTTCTTTATGTAAAATAAGGGTGATGCTTATCTTTTCTGCATCGGAAAGCCATGTTTGAAGGAGAGTGAAGTGTTCCTAACCTACTTTCCTCTCTTCAATTTTTACCTTTATCACTCTTGCTAATTGCCTGGGTGTCCTTTATCCATCTATTTTCATGATTCTTTCCCAGAGGCTTGGTTTAATTTTAAAAGTGCAGTGTACTCAGCCCTAATTATGTGAGAGCTCACTGCAGGCAAGCAGCAAGAGATAGTAATGACCAAACCGTGTTCTCAAATCAGTGACATGGCTATCGCAGCCAGTTGTTATAAATATTTAATGACTAGGAAATACAGCTGTGGAAGGCAAGACTTAGAAGCTAGTGACATTTGAAAAGAGGAGTCCTTCCAGAAACAAAATTTTACTAGATAAGATTTTAAAAATAACTGCATTTGTATTTTTCATGTTTTTCTTAAGTACTTAAAAATTTGAGAATGCTTATAATTCAATCCCCCTTATAATTAGTAATTAGAGACAAGGAGGCCCCATGGATTTTTTTGAGTAATAATGATATTTTAAAAAAATACACAGCCTCTGAAACCACAAACTTAGTGTTGTCATTGAAATTAATGTTTCTATATTGGCTTTTTAAACATTCTGTCAATTTATTTTTACATCAGTTTAGTAGGGGAAAGGGCGCCATCAAGGAATTGTAGCTTATCACACACAGAGAAACCAAATGTCTGTGAGAGACTTAAAAAAAATAAAAGCAGAGGTAGCCAAAGTGCAGTGTTGCCTATTAAGTTCTGAATATGTTTGGGACGATATATTAAAACTCTTCTTTTCTTTCCTTTGAGTCCAAGAACAAAAAAAAAAGAAACAAGATTTTAATACAAGCAGTTTCCTTAAATATTTTGTCAGAAACAGCCCTCCCTCCAACATACACAAAAGGGCAGTAGGGACATACCAAGAAAAATACTATTATTGTCTGACTGCTTAGGAGATCAAATTATAGAGAAATTATATTTTATGATTGTAAGAGAAGAAGCTGAGGTTTAAATCCATGGATCCAGCTGAGAACATAAGATCCTAAATTCCCTAAAGTTTTCAGTCATAACCCGATCCAGTGACTGGCATTTTTTTATTATAAAAATATTTTATTTTAATTTTTATAACTGAATTCTTTGGCTGGCATATAAATTTATTTACGTATCTACCACATATTGTAGTATTTAGATACACACATATATTGTTTAGCGCTTAAATCACATTTAACATATATCATCTACTTAATATTTTCCTGGTTTCTTTGTTGTGGAAAAACCTTCAAAATAATTTTTATAATCCTTTGAAATATGTAATATCCTATCTTATTTTTTTGTTTTTGTTTTTGTTTTTGTTTTTGTTTTTGTTTTTGTTTTTTCTAGACAGGGTTTCTCTGTGTAGCCCTGGCTGTCTGGTTGTCCTGGAGTAATATCCTATCTTTGCCTCTAGTCATCATATTGTCCAATAGCAAGCTCCACCTTGTTACTCCTAATTTCAATATAGAGCTCTTCCATCGGCTTTTCTCTGTCCTATCCACCCTAGACTCTGCGACCCGCCTCTTACTCGGAACTGCCATGAGATCAACTGTTGTAGGTTCTATGTACACATGCGGTTTTACCACACCACCTGTCTTTCTGTGCCTAGATCCTTCCACTTAATACAATATGTCCTTTTTAAACTGTGTGCTGCATATGACACAATTTTATTCTTTTTATGGTTCTGTTGGATGTATGTGCTATATTTTCTTCCTTTATAAGTTGATAAACAGTTGAGTTGTTGCTGCAAAGAAGGTTAGAGTTATGGTTTCTCTTTGACATGCTGATTTCGTTTCCTTTGGGTATCTACCTGGCAGTGGATTATTGGATCATATTGTTATTTAATATTTAAAAAGTGCTAAAAGCACTTCCATATTGTTTTCCCACCAAGTGTGTGTGCAAGGATTTCCTTTGTTCCACACCTTTTCCACTACACACACACACACACTCTCTCCCTATAAATATGTATATATATATATATATATATATATATATATATATATATATGTATGTATGTATGTATTTCTTTGCTGATGAGAAAAATTTTAAAAATTGCATATCCCTCTTGGCCATTTTTGTGTGTATTTCTGACAAAATATTTGTTTAAGTAAACTGCTTGTCTTAAATTCTTATTGCTTTTTTGCTAAGAAATTTTTCAAAATTTCTTGTATGTTCTGGATATTAATTTCTTGTCAGGTATAAGCTTGCACATATTTTCTCCCATTCTAGAGATTTTTTTGGATTCTATTAATTCCTTTCTTTGCATACAAGGGTTTTAGTTTGACCTGGCTATATATAACCTAACTAAATATAAACATATACATAACATATATATTACACAACTAAATAACTTTTAGTTATATTCTCATTTGGGGAATTGTACCTAATAGCTAAATATTGACTATATTTTTCTTAGAGCTTCACTCCAACCTAGTTCATCATAATGATCAAAATTTTATATGTCCAGATCTTATTACTGCAATGCTCTTTTGTTCTTCCAAAAAAGTTAAAATAAATACTAAAATATGAAGATTATTTAAACAAAGATGAAAGTGAAGAACTCATTATAGAGTCATTTCACAGTGGGCGGAAATAGAAATAAGATATGAAATTTGATATATGAATATTAATGAAGAGATATAATTACTACACAAAGTATCAGTGCTTGCCATAATGCTTTTGCATATCAGCATATAAGTGTCATTATTATAAATCATTATATATCATAACATAAAATATGAGTTTGTGAGGATAATAATAGATTTCAGTTGCTTGGAAATCTTTAGAATGTTTGTTATTAGATTTTGGTGTTAACTAACAAAGACAGGAAATGATGTCCAAGACATCTCCAGGAAGTTCAATACTGTCACTTCTCTGGGGTCCATCCTTGTGACTTCTGATGTCTAGAGACATGGTATTCCATTTAAAGAATAACTGTAGCCAACATTGCTGTTTTCTAAGTATTCCTGAGTTGGTGGGAGTGTAGAAGTATAGAATTCCTCTGAGGACCTGAATCCCACTGGGATCTAGGTGGAAATTCCAGAAACCTCTAGAAGGCAGACAATAACAATGCTATAGAATTAGAAAATTTCTTGTAAATTTCTCTTTTTAAAAATAATGAGTTGCTTCTTGTTAAGTGATTTTCACCTTTCAGAAAACTGAGATTAGCAAGGCCAGAATTTCTTGTAATATTAGATAACTTTAAAATGTTCCTATTGTTTACCTTTCTTCATAGGTAAGATTACATTCTTGAAGTATCAGAAATGGATAGGTTCATGGCACCCTGTACATGATAAATTTTTAAGTCATCATGAAACAGTTAAACACACGATATTTTTAAAGACACAGGCTCCAGTGCTTCAGTCAGGACAAGTTATTTTTTTTCTTGGCTCAGTCTGCTACTTTCAGTCCCCTCTTTGTCTGTGTAGACCTTAGAATAGGTGTCCAACTTAGCTTGCCTAGACTTTACCTGTGTTACCTGACTTTGCAGTCAAACACAACATAGACAATGAGAAACAGAATAACAAAATGAAATGAAATGAATCCAGCAACATGTGTAAGTGAACACTTTCTAGAGCTTTCAAAGTTTACCTCTAAGTGTCAGTGGCATTCCTGATGGACTTTGCTGCCTCGGTTTCCCTCTCTGACTATATTCTAGTATCTCTGTCCAGTGTGTGAAAAGCTTCTTCTAAGGGTCCAACTTCTTTATCTTAGATTAAATGATGCTGGTTCTTAATTTGTCTTTAAGACATCTTCTCTTTCCCTGGGTATAGGCTGTTTGAGAAATGTCAGCCAGGAGTATGCTTGAGCTGTCACCTCCTACGCACTGACAGTGAGTCCTGATCTGTTCTAGCCCAGAAAATACCCTTTCCATAAGAACATGCATTGTGTTACTGTTGCATGCTTTGGAGTCTGTATTCTCTTCAACTTTACTACCCCATGTCAGACCTTTTTGTATTGTTTTGTGATCACGGCTCATCTAGTGATCCTCCATACCACTTAGGAGAACTATGGTTCTCCTAAATACTTCGCTTATTGGTGAACCCATGCACTGCCATGCTTTTCTTTCTTTCTTTTTTCTTTTTCTTTTTCTTTTTTTTTTTTTTTGAGATTTATGATGGTGTTCATTGACAAAGAGTTACTCAGATTTCAACAAGATATCTATTATCCATGGCTACATCAAGTACTTGGTATATTTAGTTGAAAATATTTCCTTTGTTCTTAATTCACAACTTGTTCCATCCCTTTTTCTCAGTGCTCAGAACCCCTAGGATGATATTTATGTTTCAAACTCTCGCTCTATGTCCTGTATATTCGTGCCTCACTGAATTTATCAGTTCTTTATTGGCTTCATTGTACTTCAATGATTGCTCTCCCCTCTGTTCACTTGTTGGTCAACATCAGAAACTATATAAATGAATAAATTTTAAAGAGTAAAGTTCTCCCCATTTAGTAGGTCTTAGTTTATTATATATTTTTGTTTTCTGTAAATATGGTTCCATTATTATGCATATTTTATCACTAAATTAAAATTAAAAGTTGTATATAAAAACCTACTTAATTATTATGAGTTTGTTGATCAAAGTGCCAGGTTAAAGAATTAAATTCATCAAGCTAAGCTAGATTTTTAGAATTTTCAATAATATTCAGATAATTGAGGCTTTGAGAAAATTTTTGAGTTTCACAGCTCTACTTAGTTTAACTCAATACAGATTAATAATCATATAGTACAGGCAACCACTGAGCTAAATCAAGGCAATGCAATATACATGTCTAATATCATCCTTTTCTACTTTGTAAGCTTAGTACTTGTTAAAAATGTAATAAATGAGTTATTAGAGGTGACTTATGATAACAGATGAAAATCATAGGGACATTTATGGTAACATAGAGCTCGAATTAATCCAGGGGCCCTGAGAAGCTGTCATGAAATGTAGCACTTGACATCTAGGATCAAAAGGCAAACAGGAATTCATGAAGTACACAGTGATTTGGGGACTCTGTGAGCAGCCTTCACCATCTGACTCTTGACCCTGTGGTGAAGCAATAATTGCTAATCAAAGTTTGAGTCATTGGCCACCAGTATTAGTTGGAGACATATTATACATATGTAGAATCATAATAGATTGACATATGATAGAAAATAGATACATAATAAAATACATCTTAAGCTCATACTCCATATATATTTCATATATTATACATCATTCAGCTTTTGCGCATTTTAGTTTGTCATGATTGTGTTTGAATGGATTCTCTTTAAAAGTAAAAATTTGTAACAAATCTTTAAATATGAGTCAACAATCTATCACTTTGCATTCTCTCAGAACTTATAATTCATTTCACACAATTTTAAGATCATGTATGTTTTCTGGTAATTTTAACCATTCTTTTCTTTCCAGTTTTACTTCCTTACCCCAAATTTTAACCAGACATCTATTTCTTCTGTTTCATGTTGGTTTTTGTTCCCTCTCGATTCCATTTATCACCATGATGTAACTGTTTTTGTCTAAAGTCATTCTCTTGTCTCAACATATCTATATACAAAATATGTTAAAAATTTCCCTAAGATGTGTTTATTGAGAAATATAAATGCAATATTTTAAAATATGCTTTTTTATTTATCATGGCAATCTAAAGTATCTGACAAAATAGAACTATAAGGTATATATGAAGTTTCTGATAAGTGTGTTTATTTTTCCATGGAATATTTTTGACATTACTGCTATTTATGTAATCATAAAACAGGCATCAAATCAAGGTGTTTTGTTGAAGATTTCATAAGTGATACCATGGTAAAGTAAATTATACCAGAAAAGCTGAATAATCAAACATTACTGCCTTAGCTATGTTTCCTGTTGTTATTTGTAAGTAGCTTGAGTTTGTTTGAACTCAAAGCTCCACACTCTGGCCCATCATTGTGGAAGAGTAACCGTGGTAGATGCTTAAGGCAGTTGTTACTATTGCATCCACAGCCAGGAAGTAGACAGTGAATGGGGATTTGGGTTTCTTTGTTAAACCCCAGTGATACACTTCCTCCAGCAAGACTCCATCTCCTAAAGGTTCTAAAGTCTTCCTCCATAGCGACACTAACTGGGGTCCAAACAATCAAACACTGAGCTTGTAGGATGCACTTCACATCAAACCATAGTAACTATATATGAGAATCTTCCCACACCATTTGTTAACGGTGTTTCTCAATATGTTCCGCACTGACATATAGGAAGGCTATAGATTTTTTTCATGGTAATTTTGTATGTTACTACTTTGCTGAATGTGTTAATTATCTTTAGAAGCTACCTGGTAGAACCATTAGGGTCTTTTATGTACAGACTTATAACTAAGGATATTCTGACGTCCTTCCTTTCCTCTTCCTATCCTCATCATCCCCTTCTCCTGCCCTTTTCCTCCAGCTAAGAAAGAACGGAGGGAGGGTATGTCTTTATCTGGTTCACGGCTTTTCATAAAAATGAGATTTTCTTCATTTGGATTGATGTTGAGAGTGGTTAGAAGAACACAGGGTTAGGAAACAGTGGAGAGGTTTAAGTAGGGGGAATAGGGCAGTTAGAGCACAGTAGAGGCTCAGGTAACTATCACTAAGGATGCTTCATTCTGCTTTAAACTCAGGTCACGTTGAGATCATTGCTTGGTGGGTCTGTTCTGGAATGCCTTATCAGTCAATTTTGGCTGAAGTAGATGATATGTGAAGATATATTTCTATCACAACTAACCTCTACCTTGGGATGCTAACATAAGGAAATAATTATACAATTTGGAAAAATAATATCATAAATGACTAGATACAGTTGAGAGGAACTTGGAAAGACAATTTAAAAAGCTTTCAGGAGCCAAAGGTGAAATAAATCGAACAACTAAATAAATAAGCAAATTAGTAGTGAGTAATAACTCAAAGTACAATATAATGTATACAATAAGTCTGACCATGCTTATATAAATAAATGATTGGATCAATAAATAAAGAGAAGAATTATTAGTGATTTACATAAGCATTCTACCCTTAAGGAAGTAGACTGTAGTCCTGTTACCTAATTGTGTCTGTCAGTAGTGACTTTTTTAAAAGAATGTGTTGAGAAGCCTGACCAATTCTGCTAAAAGCTGCCAGAATCACATACCTGCAAACTGTCAAGGTTACCAGAAAAAGAATAGACTGGAAAACTGTCAAGGCCAGGCTAAGGGGACATGGCAACAGATTATAATATGATACCTCAAGAGAATTCTTCAACAGAAGGACCGTAGGATAGAAAATGTTGTCTGAATGAAAAATAGATTTAGTTACAACCAGATTCTGATATTGTTGGATTATATGTAACAAGTGTAAAATGTAAAAATGGGGGACATTTTATGTAGAGTATATGAAAACTTACTAATATTATTGTTACTACATTTTTTCCAATTTTGAGTACTAGGAATCAAATCTACAGTGTTTATCATGCTAGGCGAGTGCAATAATTCCAAGTTAAGCCCTGAGAAGTACATTTATCTTTTTTATTTTTCTTAAAATTTAAAGAAGGTTCTTACTAAGTTACTGTCCTTGGATGCAGTATGCATGTAGCTTACAAGGCAGGACTTGAACTTGTGTTTCTATTGCTCCAGCCTTCAGAGAAGCTGGGATTAACAAGCATATTTTACTAGAACTGGTTCAAAGTTCCACATTTATAAAAATAAAAACAATATTGCACAACTAGGAATTCAACAGCATGTGTGACATAATATAGGCAAAGTCTCAAGCCTTTTCAACTTAAAAACACCTGTACTTTTTACATAGCCTTTAAAAAATTTATATCATCATTTGTATTTCTGACTTACTTAGCATGGTGGCTTTATTTTCCAAAAATATAGACAATAAGTAGGTAGGTAGTTCCAGGAAACATGAATGTACCTTAGTCAGTTTTTCTTACTGTTTAAACTTAATGGAATTCAGTTGAATTATTCTAAAATTTTGTTATTCTGCATTTATAATACATAAAATATAGCATATTGGTAATATACTATTACCTTGAATGTGTATCAGTAATCCAACTATGAATGCTACTAATAAGTTTACTATGAACAAATTCATGCTCACAGAGGGGGAAGCCTGACCTATCATTTGTAGCTTTTGAAATTTATTATCATAATGTCAACAGTAATAATAGCATATAAAGCATAATTCTGTAGATAAGTATAATAAAATAGCCTGTAGCATTTCCTGTAGAAATCAGTAACAGAGCAGACAGCCTTTGTTTATGCGGAGTAGACATTTGCCTGGGAGGAAGAGCACATTTGGTTTGAGGCTCAAGTCTAGTAATTCGCATTTCACATGGAATTTTGTGTAACAAATTATTGGAACGTATTAATTGTATGAAATGATGGGTTTTGTTTTGACATTTTCATTTATATCTATCTCCTATTTTGATCATACTCATTCCTATTATTATTTCTTGTCTCTCTGCCTGTCTCACTGCCTGCCTTCTCCAAACAGTCTCCTCTCCCCACCTCTCCCCTCCCCCTCTCCCCCTCCTTCCCTCCCTGCCTTCCTCCTCCTCCTCTCTATCTCTGTCTGTCACTCTGTCTCTCTGTCTCTCTGTCTCTCTCTGTGTCTTTCTCTCTGCGTCTCTCTCTGTCTCTCTCTCTGTGTCTCTGTCTCTGTCTCTCTCTGTCTCTGTCTCTCTCTCTGTCTCTCTCTCTCTCTGTATGTGTGTTCAAATCTAGATTCCACATATGACGGAAAACATGTAAAAACTGTGTTACTGAGTATGGACATTTTCACTTAACAGGATACCTCCTAGTTACTTCTGTTGGTCTGAAAACGCATAATTTCTAGGTGAAATAAACTATATACAGTCTAGTTTTTCTTTACCTATTCATTTGTTATTGAAGTGCATTCTAATATTCACACAAGTATGTGAAACCATTAAAAATTTTATACTTTATAGAGTTCTTTCTCTATTTTCTGCTTCTCATTTCCCTGTAATATTCTCAAAATGAAGAAGAGAATGCATTTTAAATTTTATGCTTAACTAAAGCATTTAAGTATTTTCACTTCCATGATATCTTTCTTATATGAAATATAAGCTTTAACCAAGAAGCAACTTTATTAGCTCTTAACTTTTCTTTTATGATTTTTGTAGAGAACATCTTTGAGCACATCAACAGGCCTTTTACAAGTCTTATGCAGTTCATAATACAGCCATTTAGAGCAGAAACCCATTGGTTTAATAAATTAAAATCTATTAACTGCTATTCATATTGGAACACTTTCCATAACTGTTGATTATTAAAGATGAGTGTACTGAGCTCTAATAGTGATAGAGTTAGAGTTGGTCTTTCTCTAAATTCTTCCTTTATAATTTTCATGAGTGGTAGTCAGGAAAAGATGTCACTGAACATTTAAATAATGAGTTGTTACTGCCTCTAAGCATGTAGAAAGTGTCAAAAATATATTTGAAGGCTAGGGAGATGTGAACTTCACTGTTAAGGATCTGTTTTATTTTTATTTCTTTACAATCTAGATTTTATACCCCCTCCCCATCTACCCTCTGACTGTTCCCATACTTCCCCCCCCAACCTCTGTCTCCATGAGGATGTCCCCACCCACCCCCAAACCCCACCTGACCTCTAAACTTCCTGGGGTCTCCAGTATCTTGAGGGTTAGGTCCATCATCTCTGATTGAACACAGACCCAGCAGTCCTCTGCTATACATGTGTTGGGGCCTCATATCAGCTGGTGTATGCTGCCTGTTTGGTGGTCCAGTGTTTGAGACATCTCGGGGGTCCAGGTTAATTGAGACTCCTCCTATAGGGTCACCCTCCTCCTCAGCTTCTTTCAGCCTTTCCCTAATTCAACCACAGGGGTCAGTAGGTTCTGTTCATTGGTTGGGTGCAAATATCTGCATCTGACTCTTTCAGCTGTTTGTTGGGTCTTCCAGAGTGCAGTCATGCTAGGTCCCTTTTTGTGAGCACTTCATAGCCTTAGTAATAGTGTCAGGCCTTGGGACCTCCCCTTGAGCTGGATCCCACTTTGGGCCTGTTGCTGGACCTTCTTTTCCTCAAGCTCCTCTCCATTTCCATCCCTGTAGTTCTTTCAGACAGGAATAATTATGGGGCAGAGTTTTGACTGTGGGATGGCAACCCTCTCCCTCATTTGATGCCCTGTCTTCCTGCTGGAGGTGGGCTCTACAAGTTCCCTCTTCCTACTGTCAGGCATTTCATCTAAGGTCTCTCCCTTTGAGTCCTTAGTGTCTCTCACCTCCCAGGTTTCTGGTGCATTCTGGAGGGTTCCCCCAACTTCCTATCTTAATATCTTGTAAGTACATAGAGATGGAGACACGATAATGACATTCTTACATTCTTACATTCATATATTCCACATGCAGTTTTTGTCCTTAAATACTGAATATTGTTTTCAAGTAAACAGGACATAGTGGTTACTTCAAACTGCTGGTAAATAGAAGGGTGATTACTTCATATTGGTAGATTGTCCCGCGCGCTGTTTGGTCTTGCCAGCAAGAACCCACGCGGACACATGGATCCTTCTGCAGCAATGCGTTTATTGCATGATGAAAAGAGGAAGACCCCGGGGCCCCAAAATGGCGCTGCTTATATAGCCCTGAGGCAGTGTGTCCTCCACTGATTGGCACGCCCTGGGAGTGGGCGGTGATTAGTCATGTACACCCTTAATGCGCAAGCGCTTCGGGCGAGCCACCCCGCGCTATCCACAAGTTTCCTTAGAGCGACAGCGGAAGTCAGCGCCATCTTGTAATGGCGAATACTCTAACCGCTCCCTACATCTCCCCCCATTCTTTCAAGTAAGAAGGAGGGGGGGGTCAGCTGGGTTAAATAGGCCACACCTCCCTACAGTGGTATCAAAACATAGAACCAGGCTCGATCAAGCGAATTTCGTCATGAGTGAATAGGCGATCAAAGGCCAATATTTTGAGAGCATTCCATCCTTACCCTTCCAGGTGCAATGGTACAAGACCCCTGGGTACAAGGGCTAAAGAGGCTATGCTATGAGTAACACCCATCCCCGTGCAATGGAGCATATCTCCTAGGGGTGCAAGGGCTGTTAACCCACAAATGAAAACCACCGCTTGAGGGGAGGGGGCGAAACGCAGCGACCCAGATAGAATAGAGAACGAATCTCATTTTTTGAGCATGGATAGCCAGAAGTTAGGGGAAGCTCCTTGCTCCAAAGCTG